>CAMZMU010000036.1:63657429-64240345 GCA_947311845.1 Poa pratensis | reverse complement strand
ATCCGGGTTGCAGATTCTTATGCCCTGGGTGATCCGATGCAGCCAGCAGCAGAGGCAGGAGCACGTAACAGAAGGAGGGAGCCAATAAACAACCGGCTCGGACCAAGGTGTAATGACCGTCAGGAGTTCGGACAGAAGAGGAGGGAGCCGGACTATCCATACCCCTCCAACCAAGTTGCAGCGGTGAACCCGGATCAGCCCGGAGCTGGAGGTGTCCAGAGGCCAAAAATCAATGGTCCGGCATTTAGTCCGAACCAGGAGCCACCCATGACCTATGAATCAATGATAGATGGTCCGTGCTGTTACCATACGACTGACCCGCGCAAGCCAGCCAACCATTCAACCCGGCAGTGCAGCTGGAACCGCAGAATCAGAGAAGAGGGGGCAAGGGCCGGAGGAATCAGAACAGGACCACCACCTCAGAGATTTCAGCCGAGGTCCCACCCTAATCTGTCCGGAGCAAATGTTACCCCGGTAACCACTGCACCTCTTCCGAGGCCTGCAGCAGCAAGACCCGTGAATGTTGTGAATGTCCGAGGTAATAACAACAACAATGGTGCCGGACCAAGTCAGCAGTATGAATACCCCGGAAATGACTATAGAGAGGTTCATGCGAGCTATGTGGTCTTTGTGACCGAGCCAACTGACAAGAAGAGCGTGCAGAGGCGTGCCATGGAGGTGAATGCAGTAATGCCGGTGGTGCCGACCTATATGAACTGGTCTGAGCAGGAGATCACTTGGAGCAGAAAGGACACACCTCGGATCATGCCGAGCCCTGGAAAGTATGCCCTGGTGGTAGATCCAACGTTGTGTGGGCCTACCAACAATGTGAGGTTCACCCGAGTTCTGGTGGACAATGGCAGTGCCATCAACATCATGTACCGAGACACAATGGTGAAATTGGGCATCTCGCCTAATCAGTTGATGCCAAGCAGTTGTACTTTTCATGGGATTGTGCCCGGCGTTTCCTGTGCACCCATGGGCAAGATATGGGTGGATGTAGCATTTGGAACCAAGGAAAATTGCCGAGTTGAGAGTATCGAGTTCGAGGTGGTGGACTTGGAGAGTGCATACCATGCACTGCTTGGAAGGCCGGCTTTGGCCAAGTTCATGATTTCCACCCATGTTGCATACCTGAAGATGAAAATGCCAGGGCCTAATGGATCATATCCATCTCGGGTGACTACAAGCGAGCAATTCAGTGTGCCTCGGCGGGATCTAACCTAGCCGAGTCTTTGGTGATCGCAGCCGAGAAGAAGAAGCTGCATCAAGTGGTGGCAATGGCGCAGTCAACACAGCTCGGCCTGTCCGGACTGATGAGCCCGGACTCAACTGCGGCGTTCGAGGTACCCAAGGAGACCAAGAAATCCCCATTGACCCGGAGCACCCAGAGCATGTGGCCATCATTGGGACCGGGCTAGGCGAGAAATAGGAAGGCGAGCTCTGTCACTTCCTCCGTGAGAATCGGGATATCTTTGCATGGTCGGCTAAGGACCTGCCAGGTGTTCCGAGGGAGTTGGCAGAGCACTCTTTATTTGTTAGGCCAGAGGTGAAACCGGTGAGGCAACCGACCCGTCGTCTCTCAGACGACCGGAGACAAGTGGTGCTGGACGAGCTGGCTAAGTTGCTTGCAGCCGGGTTCATAATGGAGGTACTGCATCCGGACTGGATATCCAATCCGGTCTGGTGGAAAAGAAGAAAGACGAGCCAGCCGTGGTCAAGGTGTGGCGCATGTGCATTGACTTCACTAACCTCAACAAGGCGTGCCCAAAAGATCCGTTTCCATTACCTCGGATTGATCAGTGATCGATTCCACTGCTGGTTGTGAACTGTTATCTTTCATCGATGCGTACTCTGGTTTTCACCAGATACCACTGAACCCAAAGGATCAAATAAAGACGCTTTTATTACCCCGTATGGGGCGTATTGCTATCGTGTCATGTGTTTTGGTCTGAGAAATGCCGGGGCAACTTATCAGAGGTGTATGCAGAAATGCCTGCACTCTCAGATGGGCAAAAATGTGCAAGTGTATGTCGACGATATTGTCATCAAAACTAAGGAGAAACTACTCTCCTCGAGGATCTCGAGGAGACATTTGTGAATTTGAGAAAGTATCGGTTGAAGCTTAACCCGGACAAGTGCACCTTTGGTGTCCCGGCTGGAAAGTTGCTCGGATTCCTGGTGTCTAGCCGAGGTATCGAGGTTAACCCGGCCAAAATCCGAGCTATTGAGAGCATGAAGTTACCGAAGTGTTTGAAAGATGTGCAGAAGTTCACAGGGTGCCTAGCCTCGTTGAGCCGATTTGTAGCTCGGCTAGGAGAAAAAGCCTTACCTTTGTACCAGCTCATGAAGAAAAGTACCGGGTTTACATGGACCCCGCAGGCCGACGTGGCGTTTGGTGAGCTGAAAAAGATGTTGTCCACTGCCCCGGTGTTAGCGTCACCATTGCACAATGAGCCGATGTTACTTTACATTGCGGCCACAAACCGAGTTGTAAGTGTGGCAGTGGTGGTGGAGCGCGAAGAAGGTGGCAGGTCGGTGCAGAGACCGGTGTATTACTTGAGCGAGGTGATCTCTACCTCGAAGCAGAACTATCCTCACTACCAGAAGATGACGTATGGTGTTTACCTGGCGGTCAAGAAGTTGAAGCATTATTTCCAGGAGCATCCCATGACGGTGGTGTGCGAAGCTCCAATCTCGGAGATCATCGGGTGCAAAGATGCAACTGGCCGAGTTGCCAAATGGGCGATTGAGGTGTCTCCATATGCACCACATTACGAGAGAAGAGACGCAATTAAATCCCAGGCGTTGCCGGACTTCTTTTGTGATTGGGCCGAGATGCAGTATGAGCCACCCAGGCCGGACTATAATTATTGGAAAATGCATTTTGATGGGTCCAAAACAAAGATCGGGCTGGGGGCTGGAATAGTCCTCACCTCGCCAAAGCAAGATCAGCTGAAGTACGTGCTGCAGATTCATTTCTCAGCATCAAACAATGTGGCGGAGTATGAGGCCTTAATCCATGGCCTCAAGGTGGCAAAGGAGATCGGTATCCGGCGTGTAGAGTGCTTCGGCGATTCCGACCTGGTGGTGCAACAATCTTCTGGAACTTGGGATGCTCTGGATGCCAACATGGCGTTATATCGGTTCCATGTGCAAAAGATATCCGGGTTCTTTGAAGGGTGTGAGTACAGGCATATACCTCGGGCAGAAAATGATGCTGCCGACGTGTTGTCAAAGCTCGGTTCATCAAAAGAGGCAGTACCACCAGGGGTAGCCCTGAATCACTTGAGAACTCCTTCAATCAAACCTTCTCCTGAATCCGAATCTATTTTCATCCCGGCGGAGCAAGAGCCCGGACCTGTTCCAATGGAGGTAGACGTCGGATGCGTTTGGTCGGACCCGGGGACTGCACACCAAACCTCGGGGACTGCTCATCCAGACTCGGGGACTGGTCGCAGGATGGTGGAGGAAATAATGGAGGAGATTATGGTGGCCGAGCCAATGGAGGTGGATGAGGAACTTTTTCCTTTGCACCCGGTGCCGGAGTGGGCGGAGCAAATTATGAAGTTCATAACGGAGGGAAGCACGCCAAGTGACACAACCGAGGCTAGGAGGATTCAAAGGAGGGCCAAGGCGTACACCATCATCAACAAGGAGCTCTATAAAAGAAGCGTAACCGAGGTGTTGCAACGGTGTGTTGAGCCAGCTGAAGGCAAGGAGATGCTTTTGGAGATCCACCAAGGAGATGTGGTCATCATTGCAGCACAAGAGCTCTGGTGGCCAAGGTGTTTAGGCATGGGTTCTATTGGCCCACTGCTCTTGCTGATGCAGAGGCCATAGTCCGGAGATGTGAAGGATGCCAAAGATTTGCCAAGCAAACGCATATGCCGGCTTCGGCGCTCAAAACAATTCCTATCACTTGGCCGTTTGCGGTATGGTGTTTGGATATGGTGGGAGAGTTCAAACCAGCCCGAGGTAACATGACACACATATTGGTGATGGTGGACAAATTCACCAAGTGGATCGAGGTGAAACCAATCCGGAAGTTGGATGGTCATTCAGCAGTGACTTTCTTGAAGGAGATTATTCTGCGATATGGCTACCCCCATAGCATTATCTCGGACAACGGCACTAACTTTGCTGTTGGAGAGTTCGCTCGGTTTTGCATGAACAAGGGAATCCGGCTGGACATAGCCTCGGTGGCACACCCGGAGTCTAATGGACAGGTGGAAAGATCAAATGCTCTAGTGTTGGCCGGCATCAAGGCTCGGCTCATTGAACCACTGCTGAAAACGCCGGGGTGTTGGATAGATGAGATACCAGCAGTACTGTGGGGTCTAAGGACCACGCCAAATCGATCGACTGGCTATACGCCATTTTTTATGGTCTATGGGGCAGAAGCTATGCTACCCACTGACATCGATATGATGCGCCCAGAGTGGCAATGTACACTGAAGCCGAGGCAAAAGAGGCTCGGGAGGATGCAGTAGATCTGCTTGAGGAAGCGAGAGAATTGGCCTCATCTCGGTCAGCAATTTACCAGCAAGGTCTCCGACGTTATCATAGCCGGAGTATCAACCCTCGTGTGTTTCACGAGGGAGATTTGGTGCTGAGGTTGGTGCAGCGCAAGAAAGGCCGGCACAAGTTGTCACCTCCATGGGAGGGACCGTTCGTTGTGAGCCGAGCTCTGCTCAATGATTCCTACTATCTTATAGATGCGCAGGAACCAAGGGAAGATGGGCTGGACAACCCCGAGTCAGAGGTCAGGCGACCATGGAACGTAGCTCTACTCCGACCTTTCTACTCATGAAAGGCGCAATGTATGTACCTCGGTTAATCCTTAATAAAAATGTCGGCACTCCGAGGTTAAAGCTCGGGGACTGCCTCGCTCTTGTGCTTATGTTTTATCTCTGTTTGTCAGTTTTGTTCATATGCCGAACTATTTTGAACCTCGTCTCAAACTTCAAGTAATGTGTGCTATGAAACTAATCTTGTGACTCGACTGGCATCTGCCTAAAAGGTAGTCAAGAGCAAAGAGGAAAAAACGTGGGAGACATGAAAATGAACTCGGGGACTCGGTCCAAAATTATAGTTCGGCATGTGTCGTTTACTAACCCCTGTCTTTACCTTTCGTTTATGTCGGATGACTTTGAAACATACCTCGGAATTTACCAAGTACTGTATGCTATGAACAACAATCTTGTGACTCGACTGGCATCTGCCTAAAAGGTAGTCAAGAGCAAAGAATGCCAAACATAGTAAACACGAAAGTAAACTCGAGCAATCATTCAAAAGGATTCGACGTAAAGCTTAGAAAAGCATGGTTCGGATAAGCATGATAGTAACAGAGGTAGCAAAAGGAACTACTTAAGTTTGATTACATCTGCGTCCCGGCATACCGGGGATTTAATGAAGTTTTTTGGCCAAGCATAAGTTCAGGTCGAGGCATCAGGAATTACGTCGGCAGCAGCCGAGGTAGCCTGGGAGGTGCTGGCAACGTCGGCAGTAACCTCGGCACCAGTTGTGGAGAAGCCTCGGTTTCTGCTTCGCGGGTGTCACCATCGTCACCTTGCTCGGCTTCGACGTCGGATTCTGTTTCGTATTCATCCTCTTCTGGCTCGTCATCTTCGGCGTCGGAGTAGGTGTCTCCCTCGCTCAAGTTCTTGGTGTTGGCATATCCAGCGAAGAAGGCAGCCATCTTTTCGCGCCGCTGGATGAGAATTGGGTCCGTGGACCAGGGCGAGTTTCGGCGAAGAGTGTCCATCTTTTCGAGGTCGAGCTTCTCGCACCAAGTCATGATGAATTTGAGAGCGGCATCAGCTCCAGCGCGAGCCGAGGATGAGCGCCACTCTCGAAGTCTTTGTTCGGCTTCACGAAGCTTGGCGGCGAGCTCAGGCGTAGTATTGGGAGCATCGGCAAGAGGCCACAAGGCTCGGAAAGCAGACACACCTGCATCGAGGAGTTCGGACCCAATGGTTTTCAAGGGATGGATCCGAGCTTTGATGGCCACGATGTGGTCCTCAATGGTCCAGGCGGGGTTCGTCTCGCTACGCCTCTTCCTGTGCTGATCAGTGATATTGCGAGCCGAAACTTGGGTGTAGGTGAAGTGCTCTGCAGAAGGATAGCCTGTTAATAATGAAAGAAACAGTTCGGCAAAGAGCCAGTACTGTTGAGGACAAAGCAAGGATAAGGGGGGCAAGAAGCTTACCGTCCATTTCTTTGTTGATGCGTTCCAGCGTCGGGAGGAGCTGGTTAACCGAAGCTTGAAGGGCTTCATAAGCCTCGGTGGCCGAGGTGGCGCGGGCCTCGGCTAACTGGAGCGCATTCTCATGTTCCTTGGCGGCATCCTCCCGAAGTTTCTTCTCTGTTTCAACAACACTGGCCTTTTCCGCCTGCAGCTGCTCTTTTTCCGACGTCCGCAGCTCAGTGATGCGCTTCAGTTCCTTTACCAGACGAGCTACTTCGGCTTTCTCTTGTTGGAGCTTTTCGTCCAAAGAGTTCTTTTCTGCAAGGACGGCCTTGTGCTCGTCGTGGAGTTTCTTGTGGTCAAACAAGGGGTATGAAGATGTCCGTGCGGACGTTCATAGTATTCTGCAAGGAAGAAAAACATAGCTCGGTTAGAAAGGCTATACCTCGACAAGAGTCTCGGGGACTCGGAGTCAAATCATTGGAAAATGTTGCCGGGGTATGCCTCGACAGGAGTCTCGGGGACTCGTACCCGAGGTGCATGATAAAGTAAGGTAAAATGGTTTGGATACGTCGGATGAAAATTGAAAGTTGAGATTCAAGCCAAACAATTTTAACTCCGGCGGAGCGTCAATAGTTTACCTCGAATCTCGGGGACTGGGAATGGTGGATATTAGATGAGATACTGCATGAAAGTAAAGAGAATAGGACTTACGTCGATGTTTTGAGCAGCACGCAGGGCAGCGACTTGTAGGTCGTGACGCTTCGGCCGCAGGCGCTGTTTCCCGCAGGGTGCTCACCTACCGGAGCAGCTAGGGAGGCCGAGGAGACCTCGTCTGCAGAATTCCAGTCTGCGTTGTAGTGTTCCAAGGAGCCGAGGCTCTGGTCACTGTCAGTGCGCAGAGGAGGATATCCCCACGGTCCGCCCTGCTCGATGCCCCTAACCGAGGCCTCCAAGGCTTGAGCAGCCTCGGAGCTTGAAGCAGGCCGGTTATCCAGTATAAGAGATGTCCTCCGAGCATATTCGTCGGCCGGAGGAGCAGTCTCATCAACGGGTGCGGCAAATGGAGGAATTCGGCGTGTCACCGGGGAGGAGACCTCGGTGCATCCTTGAAGGAGAAGAGATAGTCAGGGTGCCAGACCCAGATGTTGGTTTGGGGGTGACCTTAGACTTCACCGTCTCTTTCTCTTTCTCCTTGCCTTTCTCCAACGGCAAGGTAGTCTGGCGAACTGGTTTTTGGGGCTGTTGCTTGGGCTGTTGCTTCTGCTGTTGCTGCTGTTGGTTGCGGGCAGTCTGGCTGCGGGGGGAGAGTCGAGGCTCCGGCAAGGCGGTAGCCGGAGTTCTGGCGCGATTGGTCCCCGCATCCGTTTGAGGACGCGGAGAAGTCTGACCTCGGGGGGGCAGATTTCTCCAAGGCCGGGCCAGACCTCGGTGGAGGAGATACGGGGCGAGAGTTCGTCGGGGTGGTCGTGGCTTCAGAGGCACCAACGGGTGCAGTCATGGAGGATACCTCCTGATCCACTTCTATGGGGTCACTGCAACGAAGGAAGATGGTCAAGTGTTAGTACCGAGGTGATAAGTTTAAGCAACAAACTTTGTTGGCTATAGAAGCAAAGCATTACCCATCCGAAGTAGGAAACTTCTTGCCCCCTCGGGCATGAGGAGGATTTCCGGACTTCTTCAGCCGACGTCTCTTGACCGGAGCCGCAGTGGGTCCGGAGGCTCCAGTGGCGGATGGTTCGGCGGCCGAAGTTGCGGCACCAGCGCGTTTCCGGCTGGTTGCTGGAGTAAAGTTCGGAAGGTGAGGAAGGCAGGAGATAGGTACCGCGTTTATTGGTTCCATGACGAGAAATCCCTCCTCGTCATCCGAAATCTCTTGAACTGAAGCTTGTGCTTGAGGCTTACCCGCGGTGGTGACGCGGGCCGAGGCAATGGGCATGTAATCCTCGTTGTCAGGGTCCTCGTTGGATGGTGGGTCCTCGACAGGAAGATCCTTGCCGAAGTGGTCCGCAGGATGGACTCCATCCTCGGCGGTCTGGCGGGAGAACAGCTATATGGCAGACATATGAAAAGGAGTTAGGAAGAAAATGGTCAAGATGAACGTCGGTAGCAAGACCTCGGTGGTAAAGGAGTACCGAAGAAAACGTCGGAACAGCGTACCTGTTTTGGTGGCTTGGTCCTGTAGTGGGGTTCCCTTCCCCATGTCCAAGCGTCAGAGATCTTGGACTTGGTGATAGCTCGGACTCGCCGAGCTACCGCGGCGTTGTCCAGTGCAACATGCGTATGGCGGGTTGGATCATAAAGACCGCTCATGTGGCAGATCTTGTGAGTCCTCGCCTGGAGAGGGGAGACCCTGCGCTTCACAAATGTGCAGGCCAGATCGTCAGCCGTCAGGACTTTCCCGTCGTTCGCAGGGTCCTCCGGGTCCTGCCATTTCGCAACATACCCATGGATGGACTTGATTTCGCTGGTGAGAGGGGGAGTGTAGTCCCAGTTGAGCGGTTCGGTAGGAGGGCTGAGGTTAAACGCCGGCAGATTGAGGAAGTCCTCTTCGCCGGAGTTCTTCACGTAAAACCACGTCCGGAGCCACTTGCGAACGGTGTCCGGAGTAGCGATACGTGGGAAGATGGAGTTTCGGCGAGGAGCTATGATGGCTGCTCCGCAGGCGGTTAGTAGCTTGGGCAGATCCTTGTTTTTCGGATCCGGGATCACTTGCCGCTTAAGTTGGAAGTAGCGAGAAAAGAGGTCTACCGTGGCTTTGAGGCCGAGGTATCCCTCAGAGAAGGAAACGATGCAGGAGAGAGTGGTGATGGCGTTGGCGGGGAGGTGATGAACCTGGAGTCGAACTTGTCGAGGAAGCTCCGGAAGAAATCACTAACGGGCAGTCCGAAGCCGCGCTGGAAGTGCGCGACGAAGACCACCCGTTCCCCTTCCTTGACTTGAGGCTCGAGTTCGCCCTCTGGCAGGCGACACTCTACCCCGGCGGGAATCCGCCGAGTCGCCCTGAGCCACTGGATTTCGTCCGGAGTTACATCCGAACCTTCCCAGCCGGCTCGTTCTCCGACCTCCAGTTCGAGGTCTGGAACCTCGGTTTGTTCCGAAGTCTCAGGAGGAGACATCTCGGCAGAATCAATCTGCAGAAGAATGCACAGAAGTTTAGCAAAGGAAAAAAATCTGGAATCTAAGGCTATATCTGGCTAACTCAGGAGGAGTTGGACGGCTATCTGTATATAGAGGCATATCTATGCTAGGCGAGCATCTATCCGAGGTATGAAACTCTACTACCCAAAAAAGTATGCAAGTAAGATCTACCGGAGGAGGTAAATAGAGTTTTATTCAAGAACATATGAAGAACCAAGCGCAAAGAGGAAGAAACCTAGGGCAATGCCTAGGGTATCAAGAAAGGGAGTACATACCGTGAAAACGAGGTGCTGAAGGGCGGCGCCGGTGACGCGGTCGCAGCGGCGACGAAGGAGCTGCTCGTCGGCGGCGGCGGGAACGTGTTTCTTCTCAACCGGAAGCGGCGGCACTGGTGGCGATGGAGGCGAGAGGGCGAGTGAAGGAGGAAGAAGATGGCGAAGTTACCCGTGGGGCCCTACTTATAGCGCGCGCGGTAACTGCCCGCATTAACTGCGCCACTACCGCGCGGTTATCGGGAGGCGCGGGATCGTGTGCGAGTGGGCGCACGGTTACGCGGTCTGCGGCCGCACGATCGGCCACATCGTGGGCCGCAGAGTGGCAACCGCCCACCCCGGATTTCCTGCGCTGGTCAGCACAAGAATCGAGGGGTCGTGGGCGGTCAAGTACTTGAGTGCGCAGGTGCGCTGTTCGGTGGGTCCGGCTGACGAGGGCGGCGTGTGGTCAGAATCTGCTTGGCAGAGGTCCGGATTCCGAAGCCCGGGCAGAGATTCTTCGCCACGTACCTCGGAAAATCTTGAGGCAAGTTGGTGCTGAGTCAGATAGCTCGGAGAGTTCAGTTCGCATATCTACCTCGGATTGGATGGTGGTGTATGGGAGGTACCTCGGCATGACTATGTTGGAGGTCGGTTTAGGAGGTGGTGTAATGCTTGTTTTGAACCTGCTACGGCCCTCCTTCCGAGGTCGTAGGACCGCACCAGCTTCGGGGACTAATGTCGGGGGAGTATCCCCGGGTAGGGTCAAGGCTTGGCATAAGGTGGTGTTCCAAGTTGTGCCGAGGTACGGAAAGGGCCGACCTGTTTGGGCCTGGGAAGGTCCGAGCTTCATCTTGACCTGGAGATACAGGCCGACCTATTTTGGCCCAGAGGGGTCCGAGGTATACTGTTGGCCAGGGCCGAGGTTCAGTCCGACCTAACTACCTCAGTGCGGTGGTTTGTGTTGTGGGTGCAGGAGAAGCTGTGGGAAGGAAGTAAGATCCGAGCTAGTAAAAGATATTAAGCGCAAGACCCGAGGTACGGAGCCCGTCACATCCGTGCCGAGCTAACCGAGGTGGTGGGCTGTAGGTCGGGCCGGAGTCAATGCTCCTGTCACTTCCAGCCGGGTACTAGAGCGCCTGACACGGGAGCGTCTGTCAAGGAGCATGGCAGAGGCGTGCTCCGGGTTCGGCGGGCCTGCACGTCTCCGACCGCTGACCACGCGAGGTCTGGGTAAAGGCTACGAGGTAGCTCTGCCAGGCCACGTCCTGTCTCGGTCAGAGGGGACATGCTAGCTCTGCCGTTAGGCTACAGGAGATGGGCAAGCCACGTCTTGTCCCCGACCGAGGTACGGTGGTACGGTGGTGACCGTTGCAGAGGCATGGCAACAGTGTTCTGCGAGGGGCACAATGGTAACCCGGCTGGCCTATATAGTGGGCTTCACCCCCTCCTGCTAGAGGAGGATCAGGATCCAAGATCAAGAGAGAGACCGCGCTGGAGCTAGTTGATCAAGAGAGAAAGAGAGAGAGGAAGCTCGGAACACCTCGGAGAGACCTCGGTTCAGGCTCGGAGTGCCTTTTCCTCTCTTTGTAGCATCATCTTCCACCTCAAGTTCTCACCATTGTATCATCATACAGCTCGAGGAGCAGCTTGTACTTGTCACCCTGAGCTATACACTGACTAGGATAGTGCTGCAGTAGGGGTGTTACCTCCGCAAGAGGGCCCCGAAGCAGGGTACATCGTGGTGTGTTTTGTGTTCTTGCTTTCTTGGTTCTTTGTTCGTGTTCTTGCGTGTTCTTGCGTGTGCACTTCTTGAGTGCATAAACCCTCCCCGGATTCCCCCAACGACCATTCGGCCCCATCTTAGCCATACCTATGGCATCTGCCGTGATCCCACCACGACAACTGGCATCGTTTGTTTTTTTGCGGTACTAGCCCGATAGTAGACCGGTACAACCGGGTGGTGCGGTACTACCGCGTGATCCGGCCGGCACTACCGCTGCGGGCGGTGTGCGAGGGCCCGTTGACCATCGACGACGAAGACTGCTCCTGCGCCGGTCGGTAGTACCGGCTGAGACCTGGTACTACCGCTGCGGCCTATTTCGTCTGCAACGGGCAGTTTTCTGAGAGGAATATTTATAGGTCTTCACCTACCTCTGGACATGTAGCTCACCCAAACTTGAAGACACCATTATTGCAAGCTCAAGAAACATCTAGATCTCCCAATCCCTCCACCCAAACTCATTGATCATTGGAGGATTGAAGGAGAAGGCTCGGATCTACATCTTCACCAAGCGAATTTTCATTTCCCCCTCATTCACTTGAGGGCCCTTTGCAAGGGTTTCCTTTCGGAAAACCTAGCTGATTGTTGTACTTACTTGATTGTCTTTGTGACAGATTGTAGCTGTTCGGGAGCCCCAATCCAATTGTGGGTTGTGCCCCGGATCGTTGTTGTAAACGCTCCGGAATCCGCCTTGAAGGTTTCCGATAGTGGAAGGTGAACCAAACCTTTGTGGTGCGGTTCATCGGAGAAGAAGGTGAAGCCTTTGTGGCTGTTGAGTTTTGACCTTTGTGGTAGCTCACACCTCTCCAACGAGACGTACTCCCCTAAAAAGGAGGAAGTCGGGATTACATCCTTGTCTCCGCGTGCTTTCACCTTCGGTTTACCTCTATCCTTGTTTACCGTCTTTACTTCGTGTATCTTGTTTAGTTGCTAGCTTGTCATATAGGTAAATTCACCGTAGTTGCATATCTAGAGAATTTACCTTATGTACCAAGCCTAAATTGAAAAAGTATTAAAATTTGAAGTAGCACCTATTCACCCCCCCTCTAGGTGTCATACGATCCGTTCATCCGCTACCTTTCAACGTTATATGTTTGCTATATTTGTTGACTTAATTGAGGAGATAATGGAACTGTTTATAGACAACTTTTTTGTCTATGGAATTTCATGCAATAATTGCCTATAAATCTTAGCAAAGTTTTACAACGTTCTGAGAATACTAATCTTGTCATCAACTGGGGGAAATGACACTTAAAAACAAAGCTTTGGCAATCAATTGACTACATTGTTTATTGCAATATAAGTAGAAATCATAGCAAACATAACAAAATCCATACAGATATGTGTATTTGACTACACGAATTCAAATTAACTACACAAGGTTGAGGTCCTAGCACTGCAATTGGGCGAAAGATTCACACGTACTCCATAGTATGCTTGGGACTTTGGGGGTGTGTCGTTGACACTCCAGTTCCGCTCGTTTGCTTCATATGACTCCGACATCATCTGATGCTCTCCGTTTCACAAACATATTTTCGTGGGATTTCCCCCCAAATTAATAGAGTTCTATAAGGTTCCTGAAACATACAAATAGAAAACGAGGGTTTCCCGCTTTCTAGCATTACATACCAAAAAGTTAGAATTTCGTGGGAAATCTTGAAAGTCATTAAAAGCCGTTGTAGAAACATTGTATATGTTGCAATTATGACGGATAATGACGTAATAAAGTTCAATAAATATATATGTTTCCAACATATGAACATCCCCAAGATTGATTAATGCTTGTTGATGGCCCTTAAATATCTTTTTCCATTATTAGTTCTATCTTCCGAGTGGACTAAGGCATCAATCTGAACTATAAGCCCTATCGCTTGGTAATAAATGCTACGTAGTTACCTGCGTTAAAAGAAAATGGGTTAGGTTGAGACTCCAAGTGCAAAGTGTATAGTATAGGAAAGACAGTTTTCCCACGACCAGTAGTGTAGGTTTTATCTTCTTATCCTTCTCTTGAGAACCTGCAAACAAAGTAATTGTTTTGTGCCCTCAACCTCACCAAGTGGTTGTCAAGCACAAGGTGTGAGAATGATATGATAAAGGTAATGCAAAACAGTAAATAAATATGCAATGATGGTAAATAAATATGCAAGGATGTGGAAACAATGATAAATGATATTTTTGAGTTTTATAATGTGAATGCAAGATGTAAAAGTATTTTCGGATTTTCGGATTTAATAATGCAGAAAATGTAAAATGGATAAAAGTTGTTGGAAAGGTGTTTCTTATGATTAAAAATGGACCGGGGTTCATGTTTTCACAATGTACTCTCTCTTAGTAAAGGGGTAGATAATGGAACACTAGAATTGACATATGAGATTGCAACAAAAGGTTTCATGACAAGTTACTAATTATATGGGCATCACGTCCTAACATAGAGATCTTTTGTTTATTAATCTCTCTTATACTCCACCAAGATGCGAACTAAATCATAACACCTTAGTAATTAAGATAAATCAGAGCATAGCATTAAGTTCAATGACATGAAGTTAAAATAAGAACATGCTAGATCTAGTCATGGAGTAGTGGCAATGGTCACACCCACATCTCCGGTAGCAAGGTATTTTTCTTTATCCCTAGTGAGGCAACAAAGTAAGGTAAAGACCCAAGTGGATCGCGGAACTTTCTCTCATGTTCACCGCACTAGCCACTCCCCGTTACTCCATCTAATGCACACGTTCCCCCTCACACGCTCTCATACACATGCTTGATCAAAACAAGTAAACAAGAACGGGGTACATAATATGCATCTACTTTCATAACTGAAATAAAACTATTGCAATCTCAAACATATATTAACTCATAAGAAGATCCACCACAAAGGTATTACATAGATGACCATAATCATGTTCAGCAGCTCATACGGTACTAATTAGTGAAGCTCAAAGAGAGGAGAGATACATAAGTTACTTCCACAAACCCATAGTCCAGGGGTGGACTACTCCCTCTTCATCATGGAGACGGTGGAGAAGTCGTTGGAGGAGGTGGAGACCACACCGGCAGCGCCCCGCCGGAGTTTTCCCCCTCCAATCTGCAACTCCAGGTCTCTGTTTCGTGGTTCCTGTGTTTCTGCGGCGCTCCTTTTCGAAGTGCGTCGGGGACTATTTTTATAGTCGTTTTTAGGTCAAGACGGAAGCTCGGGAAAAAGATCGACGGCAACGGAGCCACGAGGCCCCAGTTGATGGGTCCCACGCGGCCAAGGAATCTAGCCGCGTGGGCCCACTCAACTTGGCCCTCGGGCCTCCGCTTGTTCGCTTCCTTCGCTCCCACGCTTTGTTCCTTCCAAAAACTGATGCTCGTAAATTTCCAGGTCATTTGGACGTCGTTTGGGTCGCTGAAACATCAAAATATAGAAAATAGGTTTTTCTGCCTGTGCAGGGTTAATTCCAGAAAAATAGGGAAACAATGAAATATTCCCAAAATCAATATAAAACAATGATATAACCCTTATATGATTGAAATATCAGTAATATAATGCAAAGTTCATGTATGCATTTTACATGCATCAACATCCCCAAGCTAACCTATACTCGTCCTCGAGTATGAAGGTGATAAAACTAACATGGACTTTGCAATTTAATACTATCAAAGGATATAAAAAATGATTACTATTGCTACATAGAGTCAAATGATTCATTTTTCAAAGGAATAGCAATATGCAAGATAGATTATGAAGTGATATCAAATATTCAATGTAAGGATGTTCAATGATAAGTTCACAAAGTGTAACATAGAAGAAAGTACTATGGACCAAATGTATGCATATGAAAAAGTAAAAACATCCTGTAGTGGTCATAGAGTACTTTTATGAAATCTGAATATAAAAGGTGGACACTTTGGATAGATAAATAAGTAGAGGTAAAACATGAATAAGTTTCATCTAACTTCCAAATGCTTCTACTTAAGTTAATGTTTGCAATGTGGTATTGGTGTCAAGCTCTCATTACCCCTATCATAGCATCTTGAATGGTTAAAGTTTAATGTGAAAGCAAATATGAGTAATGTGCTTGACAAAGTATGGTTGAATGCCTCATGCCCCGTGAATACAAGTGCCTACACCATGGTGTTACTCAACTCGGTCCACAAAATTAAGTTCAAGATAAGGTCATTGTAAGTAATATAATAGCATCATTAAGAGTATCCACTAGGGTACCTCTTGCCTCAGGACATGGAACAAGCCCATGTCAAAATGACAAGACAAACATACAATGAACAATCTCAGCACTCTTTTATTTACTATTGGTATAGCTTTTTATTATGAGGTGCATCATTGAAGGTTCATTATGGAACAATGTAAATTTCTACCATGAATGATGCATGGCTTATATTGGCGGCCCAGGCATCTCTCTAGCCATTTATACAAACTCTTTAAACTTACTAAGTTTCCACACTAAGCATCCATAAACAAAAGTACATGATATCAACTGAATATAAATAAGTGCAATGTTGAAAGCTTGCCATGTGACAGCACATATGGGCTAACTCCCAACCAAAACTATTGTCAAGCTCACAACTTCATAATTTTAATCACAATGGTTCATGTTTATTAAGTGCAATAAAAGTAAAGTGTGCATCAAGTTCGTGAGAGCGTTTAACCAACTTTTCCCATGACAATCAATAACATAAGCATTTTGATTCAGAAGTATAGATAACACAATATAACATGATAAACATACTTGGAATAACATAGTTGATCATCATATCATCAAGTAGCTTTGTTGCTGCACCTAAAGTGATGGACATAAAGGTTCCTCCAGAGGCTGAATCCAATAAGTTCCTTGAGGAAAAATTTAATCCTGCATAAAAGGTTTGGATGATCATCCAAGTAGTCAGTCCATGAGTGGGACAATTCTTCACCAAAGATTTCATTCTTCCCAAGCTTGAGAAACATGTTCATTATCAAGTTGTTTAAAATTCATAATGCTACTTCTCAAGGATATAATCTTAGCAGGAGGATAATATTTCCCTATGAAAGCATTTTTGCATTTTGTCCAAGAATCAATCTATTTCTAGGCAAAGAAAGCAACCATTCTTTAGCTCTTCCTCTCAAGGAGAAAGGAAAAAGTTTCAGTTTTATAATATCCCCATCCATATCCTTATACTTTTGCATTTCACAAAGTTCAACAAAGTTATTAAGATGGGCAGCAGCATCATCAGTACTAACACCAGAAAATTGCTCTTTCATAACAAGATTTAATAGAGCAGGTTTAATTTCATAAAATTCTGCTGTAGAAGCAGGTGGAGCAATAGGAGTGCATATGAAATCATTGTTGTTTGTGCTAGTGAAGTCACACAACTTAGTGTTCTCAGGAGTATTCATTTGAAAAACAAAATTAACTGAAATAAACAAGTAACTTTTTTTTTGTGTTTTTGATATAGAGAAAGCAAACAAAACAAAATAAAAAATAAACTAGGCAAGACAAGTAACTAATTTTTTTGTGTTTTTGATAAAGAGAGCAAACAAGACTAAATAAAAATAAACTAAGCAAGACAAATAACAAAGTAAAGAGATTGGGTGTGAGAGACTCCCCTTGCAGAAGCAATTCTGTTTTCCCCGGCAACGGCGCCAGAAAACGTTGCGTCGAAGGGGAAACAGAAATCTTATGAATCCAAAGCAACTCGACTTCCCCGGCAACGGCGCCAGAAAACGTTGTTGGTGGCTCTAGGTTAATAGTGCCAGAAACAATTGCTTGTACGTCACACGTCAGTTGGGAACCCCAAGAGGAAGGTATGATGAGTGCAGCAGTAAGTTTTCCCTCAGTATGAAACCAAGGTTTAATCGACCAGTAGGAAAACGAGGTTTGCTTCGAAGGTGTTGGTGGAGGAGTGTAGTGCGGCGCAACACCAGGGATTCCGGTGCCAACGTGGAACCTGCACAACACAATCAAATACTTTGCCCCAACTTAACAGTGAGGTTGTCAATCTCACCGGCTTGCTGAAAACAAAGGGTTAAACGTATCGAATGGAAGATGATGTTTGTTTGCATAAAACAGTAGAGAACAATGATTGCAGTAGATTGTATTTCAGATGTAAAAGAATGGACCGGGGTCCACAGTTCACTAGTGGTGTCTCTCCAATAAGATAACTAACATGCTGGGTAAACAAATTACAGCTGGGCAATTGACAATTGATAAGTGCATATAACATGCATGTGTGAGCTGTGGTGTCTACTATGAGATTCATTTGGGCATTACGACAAAGTACATAGACCGCTATCCAGCATGCATCTATGCCTAAATAGTCCACTTTCCGGTTAACATCCGTACCCCTTCCAGTATTAAGTTGCAAGCAACAGACAATTGCATTAAGTAATGTGCGTAATGTAAACAATACATTCATCCTTGAATAAAGCATTGCTGTTTTACCCCTAGTGGCAACAACACATCTACAACCTTAGAACTTGCTGTCACTATCCCAGGTTAAATAGAGGTTGAACCCAACTATCATGCATAAATACCCCCTCTTGGAGTTACAAGTATTCACGTGGCCAAGGCTTCAACAAGTAACGGAGAGCATGCAAGATCACAAATGACATAGACATGATAATATAATATTCAGCTCCACATAGGTATCAATATAAGTCAGATCCCAGCAAACACAACATGTAGCATTACAATAAGATGATCTTGATCATGATAGGCAGCTCACAAGATCTAAACATGATGGCACAAGTGGAGAAGACAACCATCTAGCTACTGCTATGGACCCATAGTCCAAGGATGAACTACTCACGCATCACTCCGGAGGCGGGCATGGCGATGTAGAGCCCTCCGGTGATGATTCCCCTCTCCGGCAGGGTGCCGGGAAGAGCTTCAGAACCCCCCGAGTTAGGGTTGACGACGGCGGCGGCAGCGAATATGTTCTGGATGAAAGGCTCGGTGTTTTAGGGTTTTCGCGTCTCGGGGAATAAATAGGCGAAGGGGCGATGTCGGCGGACCCCCGAGGGGCCCAAACCACAGGCAGGCGCGGCTGGGCCCACTGCCGCGCCATGGTGGTTTGGCCACCTCGTGGCTCTTCGTCTCTCCTTCGGACTCCGTGTACGTGCTGGAAAAATAGGGACCTGGCCTTTTGTTTCGTGCAATTCCGAGAATATTTCCAGAAGTAACTTTCTGAAACCAAAAACAGCAGAAAACAGGGAACTGGCACTGTGGCATCTTGTTAATAGGTTAGTCCCAGAAAATGCATAAAAGTGATACGAAGTGTATATAAAACATGTAGCAAATGGTATAATATAAGCATGGAACAGCAGAAATTATGGATACGTTGGAGACGTATCAAGCATCCCCAAGCTTAGTTCTACTCGTCCTCGAGTAGGTAAAACGATAACAACAAATAATTTCTGAGGAGACATGCTTTCACACAATCTTGATCAATATATTGCAAGGCTCATGTCATGAATGAAGTGACTCAAAGCAATGATCTATAGTTTGCTAACAAATAGATAAAGAGTAAACAATGAATCATATAAGCAAAAACTTTTCATGAATAGTACTTTCAAGACAAGCATCAAAAAGTTTTGCATAAGAGGTAACTCATAAAGCAATAGATTCAAAGTAAAAGGCATTGAAGCAACACAAAGGATGATTAAGTTTCAGCATTTGCTTTCAACTTGTAACATGTATATCTCATGGATAGTTGTCAACATAAAGCAATATAACAAGTGCAATAAGTAAATATGTAAGAATCAATGCACACAAAGTTGACACAAGTGTTTGCTTCTAAGATAGAAAGGAGTAGGTAAACTGACTCAACATAAAGTAAAAGATAGGCCCTTCGCAGAGGGAAGCAGGGATTAAATCATGTGCTAGAGCTTTTTAAGTTTTCGAAAGCATATAGAGAGCACAAAATAAGTATTTGAGAGGTGTTTGTTGTTGTCAACGAATGGTAGTGGGCACTCTAACCCCCTTGTCAACCAGACTTTCAAAGAGCGGCTCCCATGAAGGACGTTATTCTACCAGCAAGGTAGATCATCCCTCTTCTCTTTTGTTTACACATGTATTTTAGTTTCTTTATAGATGACACTCCTCCCAACCTTTTGCTTACACAAGCCATGGCTAACCGAATCCTCGGGTGCCTTCCAACATTCACATACCATGGAGGAGTGTCTATTGCAAAATTAAGTTGCTTACTGATAAATCAGGGCAAAACATGTGAAGAGAATTATTAATGAAAGTTGTAATTAATTGGGGCTGGGCACCCCGTTGCCAGCTCTTTTTGCAAATTATTGGATAAGCGGATGTATATGCCACTAGTCCATTGGTGAAAGTCTGTCAGAAGTAAATGACAAGATTGAAAGATAAAACACCACATACTTCCTCATGAGCTATAAAACATTGACACAAATAAGGAGTAATAAAGTTTTGAATAGTTTAAAGGTAGCACATGAAATATTTACTTGGAATGGCAGGAAATACCACATAGTAGGTAGGTATGGTGGACACAAATGGCATGGGTTTTGGCTCAAGTTTTGGATGCACGAGAAGCATTCCCTCTCAGTACAGAGTTTAGGCTAGCAAGGTTGTTTGAAGCAAACACAAGTATAAACCGGTACAGCAAGAATCACATAAAAACATATTGCAAGTATTATAAGACTCTACACTGTCTTCCTTGTTGCTCAAACATTTTACCAGAAAATATCTAGACCTTAGAGAGAACAAATATGCATCCCAAGTCTCAACAAGCTCTACGGTAGTTCTCCACTACTAGGCTTTAACTACATGATGCAAGAGCTTAAACATGATCTACTTGAGAGCTCAAAACAATTGCAAAGCATCAAATCAAAACAAGACAATGATCTACAAGAATGCATATGTCTTTTCCAATACCAACTACTACATGTAGCATTTTCTTTCTTCCAAACAAACACCAATAATTTATTAAACATAAACTCTCCAAATGATAATATAATGCAGCAAGAGAGTATTTATAAACAAGTGCTAACAGCTCGAAGAGATGCATGAAAAACAGGAGCTAAAAGCACTGCAGTAGCTAGTTAAGAATACTCAACAAATATAAGTGAAGAACATGAGTATTCACATGAAAAAGCGGAGCGTGTCTCTCTCCCACACAAGGATTGCTAGGATCCGAATTTATTCAAACAAAAACAAAAATAAAAACACACAGACGCTCCAAGTAAAGCGCATAAGATGTGAAAGAATTAAAATATAGTTTCACTAGAGATGACCTGATAAGTTTGTTGATGAAGAAGGGGATGCCTTGGGCATCCCCAAGCTTAGACGCTTGAGTCTCTCTGAATATGGTTGGGATGAACCACGGGGGCATCCCCAAGCTTAGGCTTTTCACTCTTCTTGATCACATAATATCACCCTTCTCGCTTGATCCTTGAAAACTTCCTTCACACCAAACTCAAGACAGTTCTCATTAGAGGGTTAGTGCATAATCAAAAATTCTCATATTCTGTAATGATACAATCAATCCCAAAGCTTCTGGACATTAGCTACAGCCACCAATGCTTTGTGGAGCAAAGAAATCCACACAAACACAGTAAAAGAGCGAATGCAAAACAAAAGGCAGAATCTGTCAAAAACAGAACAGTCTGGAATGACGAATTTTTTCGAGGCACTTAAGTTGCTCAGATGGATCTGGCCTAAAATAATGAAAGTTGCGTACATATCTCAGGAATATGCGTGATTTTTCAGAATTTTTTGAATTTTCTACAGGGAGATAAGCTCAAATCCGTGACAGCTAAAAATCTGTCACTGCGCAGAAATCCAAATCTTGCATCAACTTTCAATATAGAACTTTACTTGGCACAACATTGCGATAAAATAAAGATACAAAGGAGTTGCTACAGAAGTAACAAAACTCCTTGACTCAAAGAAAACAAAAATAACAGCAAATAAAAACGATGGGTTGTCTCCCATAAGCGCTTTTCTTTAACGCCTTTCAGCTAGGCGCAGAAAGTGAAAATCAAGTGTTGTCAAGAGAAGAAGCATCAACATCATAACTTGCTCTAACAATAGAGTCAAAAGGTAACTTCATTCTCTTCCTAGGGAAGTGTTCCATACCTTTCTTGAGAGGAAATTGGTACCTTATATTACCTTCTTTCATATCAATGATGGCACCAACAGTTCGAAGAAAAGGTCTTCCCAAAACAATAGGACAAGATGCATTGCATTCAATATCCATAACAATAAAATCAACGGGGACAAGGTTATCTTTTACCGTAATAAAAACATCATTAACTCGCCCCAAAGGTTTCTTCATAGCATTATCAGCGAGAAAAACATCCAAATAACAATGTTCCAAAGGTGGCAAATCAAGAATATCATAAAGCTTCTTGGGCAAAACTGAAACACTTGCACCAAGATCACACAAGGCATTGCAATAAAAATCATTCACCTTTACCTTAATGATGGGTTCCCAACCATCTTCTAATTTCCTAGGAATAGAAGCTTTAAGTTTCAACTTCTCCTCCCTAGCTTGCAAAAGAGCATTTGTAATATGCTTTGTAAAAGCCAAATTAATAGTGCTAGCATTGGGACTTCTAGCTAATTTTTGCAAGAACATAATAACTTCAGAGATGTTACAATCATCAAAATCAAAATCATTATTGTCAATGGTGGTGGAACCATTGTCTCCAATAGTTTGAAAAATTTCAGCACTTTTATCAGAAAAAGTTTCAGCAGTTTTAGGCAATTTCAAACGCTTTGCAGAAGTAGTAGAGACATTATCAACACCAATAACATTACCATCAATAGTAGGAGGTTTACTAGCATGTGAAACATTAGCATTACTAGTGGTGGTGATAGTACAAACTCTAACTATACTATTCTCTTTTTCAAGTTCTTCCTCTTTTTCCCACCTAGCATGCAATTCAGCCAACATCCTAATATTATTATCAATTCGAACTTGGATGGCATTTGCTGTAGCAAATGACTTAATATCTTTAACTTCATTAGGCATAACTTTCAGTTTTAGAATTTCAACATCATGAGCAAGACTATCAACTTTAGAGACAAGATCATCAATTTTTTCAAACTTTTCCTCAACAGTTTTATTGAAAGCTTTTTGTGTGCTAATAAATTCTTTAAGCATAGCTTCAAGATCAGAGGACACACTTCTATTGTTGCTGTAGGAATTACCATAAGAATTGCCATAACCATTTGAAGGATAAGGCTTATAATTGTTGCTACCAAAATTATTCCTATAAGCATTGTTGTTGAAGTTGTTGTTTTTAATGAAGTTTACATCAACATGCTCTTCTTGAGCAACCAATGAAGCTAAAGGAACATTATTAGGATCAACATGAGATCTACCATTCACAAGCATAGACATAATAGCATCAATCTTATCACTCAAAGAGGAGGTTTCTTCAACAGAATTTACCTTCTTACCTTGAGGAGCTCTTTCGGTGTGCCATTCGGAATAGTTGATCATCATATCATCAAGTAGCTTTGTTGCTGCACCTAAAGTGATGGACATAAAGGTTCCTCCAGAGGCTGAATCCAATAAGTTCCTTGAGGAAAAATTTAATCCTGCATAAAAGGTTTGGATGATCATCCAAGTAGTCAGTCCATGAGTGGGACAATTCTTCACCAAAGATTTCATTCTTTCCCAAGCTTGAGCAACATGTTCATTATCAAGTTGTTTAAAATTCATAATGCTACTTCTCAAGGATATAATCTTAGCAGGAGGATAATATTTCCCTATGAAAGCATCTTTGCATTTTGTCCAAGAATCAATACTATTTCTAGGCAAAGAAAGCAACCATTCTTTAGCTCTTCCTCTCAAGGAGAAAGGAAAAAGTTTCAGTTTTATAATATCCCCATCCATATCCTTATACTTTTGCATTTCACAAAGTTCAACAAAGTTATTAAGATGGGCAGCAGCATCATCAGTACTAACACCAGAAAATTGCTCTTTCATAACAAGATTTAATAGAGCAGGTTTAATTTCATAAAATTCTGCTGTAGAAGCAGGTGGAGCAATAGGAGTGCATATGAAATCATTGTTGTTTGTGCTAGTGAAGTCACACAACTTAGTGTTCTCAGGAGTATTCATTTTGAAAAACAAAATTAAACTGAATTAAACAAGTAACTAATTTTTTTGTGTTTTTGATATAGAGAAAGCAAACAAAACAAAATAAAAATAAACTAGCAAGACAAGTAACTAATTTTTTTGTGTTTTTGATAAAGAGAGCAAACAAGACTAAATAAAAATAAACTAAGCAAGACAAATAACAAAGTAAAGAGATTGGGTGTGAGAGACTCCCCTTGCAGAAGCAATTCTGTTTCCCCCGGCAACGGCGCCAGAAAACGTTGCGTCGAAGGGAAACAGAAATCTTCTGAATCCAAAGCAACTCGACTTCCCCGGCAACGGCGCCAGAAAACGTTGTTGGTGGCTCTAGGTTAATAGTGCCAGAAACAATTGCTTGTACGTCACACGTCAGTTGGGAACCCCAAGAGGAAGGTATGATGAGTGCAGCAGTAAGTTTTCCCTCAGTATGAAACCAAGGTTTAATCGGACCAGTAGGAAAACGAGGTTTGCTTCGAAGGTGTTGGTGGAGGAGTGTAGTGCGGCGCAACACCAGGGATTCCGGTGCCAACGTGGAACCTGCACAACACAATCAAACTACTTTGCCCCAACTTAACAGTGAGGTTGTCAATCTCACCGGCTTGCTGAAAACAAAGGGTTAAACGTATCGAATGGAAGATGATGTTTGTTTGCATAAAACAGTAGAGAACAATGATTGCAGTAGATTGTATTTCAGATGTAAAATAATGGACCGGGTCCACAGTTCACTAGTGGTGTCTCTCCAATAAGATAACTAACATGCTGGGTAAACAAATTACAGCTGGGCAATTGACAATTGATAAGTGCATATAACATGCATGTGTGAGCTGTGGTGTCTACTATGAGATTCATTTGGGCATTACGACAAAGTACATAGACCGCTATCCAGCATGCATCTATGCCTAAATAGTCCACTTTCCGGTTAACATCCGTACCCCTTCCAGTATTAAGTTGCAAGCAACAGACAATTGCATTAAGTAATGTGCGTAATGTAAACAATACATTCATCCTTGAATAAAGCATTGCTGTTTTACCCCTAGTGGCAACAACACATCTACAACCTTAGAACTTGCTGTCACTATCCCAGGTTAAATAGAGGTTGAACCCAACTATCATGCATAAATACCCCCTCTTGGAGTTACAAGTATTCACGTGGCCAAAGCTTCAACAAGTAACGGAGAGCATGCAAGATCACAAATGACATAGACATGATAATATAATATTCAGCTCCACATAGGTATCAATATAAGTCAGATCCCAGCAAACACAACATGTAGCATTACAATAAGATGATCTTGATCATGATAGGCAGCTCACAAGATCTAAACATGATGGCACAAGTGGAGAAGACAACCATCTAGCTACTGCTATGGACCCATAGTCCAAGGATGAACTACTCACGCATCACTCCGGAGGCGGGCATGGCGATGTAGAGCCCTCCGGTGATGATTCCCCTCTCCGGCAGGGTGCCGGGAAGAGCTTCAGGAACCCCCCGAGTTAGGGTTGACGACGGCGGCGGCAGCGAATATGTTCTGGATGAATGGCTCGGTGTTCTAGGGTTTTCGCGTCTCGGGGAATAAATAGGCGAAGGGGCGATGTCGGCGGACCCCCGAGGGGCCCAAACCACAGGCAGGCGCGGCTGGGCCCACTGCCGCGCCACCTGGTGGTTTGGCCACCTCGTGGCACTTCTTCGTCTCTCCTTCGGACTCCGTGTACGTGCTGGAAAAATAGGGACCTGGCCTTTTGTTTCGTGCAATTCCGAGAATATTTCCAGAAGTAACTTTCTGAAACCAAAAACAGCAGAAAACAGGGAACTGGCACTGTGGCATCTTGTTAATAGGTTAGTCCCAGAAAATGCATAAAAGTGATACGAAGTGTATATAAAACATGTAGCAAATGGTATAATATAAGCATGGAACAGCAGAAATTATGGATACGTTGGAGACGTATCAATAGACAAATAGATTTCTTGCTGCATAAAATCCTTAGACAAAAATTCATATGAATGTCCAGAAAGTGTATAATGTTGTATGCCTACTGATACGTGCATTTTATATCATCATTTATATAACTTATATTATCAATTAGAATGTTATTGGCATTGTTATATCATTGTTTTTACATGTTTTAGATGATTTATGGACTTTCATACAAAGTCCCTATTTTTGGTATTTAATTTCCGGGAGGCAGAAAACCTCCTTTTTCTTGTTTTTAATGTTTCAGGAGCTACAGGGACCCAAATAAGAAAAGGAAAATTGCACAGCTGGTTTTTCATCGGGAGAACAGCAGTGGGAAGTAGATCGAAGGGAGGAGAGCCACGAGGCCCAAAAGAGGGGGCCCACGTGGCCAGATGCTTTGGCCGCGTGGGGCCCACCATCTGGAGCCTTGGGCACTTCCTCGCCTGGGCTTTTTAACGAGGTCTCCGTCTCGCCCGAAAAGTAACGCCCTAATTTTTACGAGACTATCCGAGGTCGCGGCGGCGATGAAACTCCTGATTCCCTCCGAGGGGGATCAGATCCTGCTGCTCCGGAGCTCCGGAGAAGGGGGAAATCATCGTCGTCGTCACCTCTCCTCCTTGGCGTGGGAGGAGGCCTCTACATCATCACCATCACCAAGACCAGCACCATCTCCATCATCATCTCCGTGATCCACTCCGTCCCCCTCGTAGTTTGGGAGTTGCTATACCCTAGATACTTGTCTTGTGCTACTATTCATGTTTGTGATTGAGTACTTGTCATTATTTGGTGGTGAAGTTATATTTTCAGATTGTGTTGTACGACTTATGCCACTAAATATCACCATGTTTGCACGTTGTGAGTAGTTCCCGGATGTTCCTGAGGGCATAGGATGAATTGGCAATGATTTATATATGACATGTGTTGGTATTTGTCTAGTGTTTATCTTTTTGTGTGATTCTATGATGGTGTTGTGCGAACATCGACTGCACAGCACTTCACCTATATGGGCTCATAGGAGAACACCGTAGTGTAATGGCGTGAGGGAGACTTGGGAGGACACGAAAGCCTGAGACCGAATCATTAAGTTACTTTACGGGGTATTAGTATCGGGACCTAGAGCGTAATGCTATGGTGGGATTTATATCTTAATAATTCTTGTGCTGTCATTTAATTGGCCACATGATCCATCATAAGGGGTTTAGTCTATTTATTTAGCTGTACCTAATAATAGCTCCGTCCGAAGAAGATTAAAACTAGATAAGATATTCAACGTGTTGTTTAATAAATCTATATGCCAAGCAATATCCATGCCGCCCTCGGGAATGTTTTCCACATATAAGTTACACATCACTTGAGCTTGTCCTCTTACACATAGAGGATTGGGCTTTCTCTCTCTTTGAGAGCTTTTACTTGTTACCATTTACCGCTGCATTGTTACTGTCTTGCAATATACAATCGAAAATACCAAAAACACTTGCATCTTTTATTGTCTGTTTATCATTTCTAATAACCAATACCTTCAGCTCCTCGTGGGTTCGACAACCTTTTCTATTCGAAAGGTACTACAATTGATCTCCTGCACTTGGGAGTCATCAAGATACTTTTCTGGCGCCGTAGCCGGGGAGCGTAGCGCTATTGGTAAGAAGTTTGGCAAGGAAACTTGAAAGGTGAATTTTATTTACTGTTTTATCTCATTGCTACTATGGCATTTATGAATCGTGCCTCGCTGCATCTTGCTCTATATGAAAGTGCTTATGCTCCTAAAACTGTTGAAACTACTGTGCCAGAGATACCTAAAGTGGGATATAAAATTCCCGTTGGTCATGTTAAAAGAGTTATGAAAAATCCATTTACAGGGGATGGAACTAAATCTGCACGTGAACACGTGGAAACAATTGAGGCTATATGTGGTTTATTTAGACTTCCTGGTATTTCTGAAGATTAGGTAAAAAGGAAGCTGTTATATCTGTCTTTATCTGGTAATGCTCGTATTTGGTTCAGGTCTTTAGATGAAGAAGTCACTATGGACTGGAGTATTTTGAGGAAGGTTTTCTTTCTTAAGTATTTTACTCCTAGAGAAGCTTATGAGAACCGCTGCTATATATTTAATTTCTGGCCACATCTGAGAGAAAGTATTACTCAAGCTTGGGGGAGGTTAAAGGAACTCCTCCGCAAGAATCGTTGTCATGATCTTACAAGGAAAATTATTCTGATAAACTTTTATGTGAGGCTACCAAGGCAATAAAAGGAATTTCTGGATAATTCATCTAGTGGAAGCTTTACAAATAATACTGAAGAAGAAGCATGGAATTTATTGGAGACTATTTCTGAGAATACTGGTCATTGGGATCTTGATAAAGGTAATGAGCCCTATCTGGACTATGAGTATTCATGTGTAGAGAATTTCTCTACTTCTACCTTGTTTAAAAATCTAAGTGATACTTTTAATCTTGATCCTTATGTTATAATTGAGGTAGCTAAATCTTTTGCTAATCATATTGGTATTTCTAAAACTGGGTTTGAAGCTTATGTTGAACCTGTTAAACAATCTATTGTTGTACCCAAAGTTATTAAACAGGCAGAACCAGTGTCATCCTTGACAATTGAGGAGTATGTTGAGGCACCACCATATCCAAACCAAGTCAAGGAAAATTTACTTATTGCTGTTTCTAACAAGAGTAAAAGAAGGAGATCTCAGCCTTATGAACATATGGAAGTCAACAGTCAAATCTCTATTATCAAACAATTAAATGAAGAAGATCCTGTTGATGTTTATCTATGTGAAGATGCTACTAAAGTTGTTAAAGGCAATTCGGCCAAGGTTGGTAAGCCTGTTATATCATGCACTATTGGGACTTCTAGTTATCATGGCTTATGTGATATTGGAGCAAGCATTAGTGTCATTCCATATTCTCTGTATCTTGAAATCAAGCCTGATATTGATCCTATCAGAATGGAAGAGATAGGTATGGCAATTCAACTTGCTAATAAAGATTATATTAATCCACTTGGAATTGTTAGAGATGTTGAAGTATTGGTAGGTAAAATTAAATATCCTGCTGATTTTATTGTGCTTGGCTGCCCTCAAGATTCATTTTGCCTATCATTTTCGGTAGACCTTTCTTAAATAGGTAAAACTTGGCACTTTTTTTAAAAATCCAGAAACAAAACTAAAAACTAAATCTCTTGTCACAGCAAGAGGACTCAAAGAAAATCAAAAATAAAAACAACCGGGTTGCCTCCCGTAAAGCGCTTTCTTTATAGCCATATAGCTAGGCTTACTTACTTGATATTTATTGTGGACGAAGCTCATGAGGGAGCTTGAACTTTGATGTGTCCATCTTCCTTGGGAAGTGTTCCATGCATTTCTTGTGTGGAAACTCAAACTTCACATTCCCTTCTTTTGAATCAATGATAGCACCTGTGGTACGAAGAAAAGGTCTACCCAGAATAATTGGACTAGAGGTTTTATGCCCCATATCCACGATTAGAAAATCAACAGGTACAAATGTCATATGCAACTCTACCATAACATCACTTACTTTTCCTAAAGCATGTTTAATGGAATCATCAGCAAGTGCAAGTTCAATAGAGCATTTTTCAAGATTCTTTAATGCAAGAACTTCATATAATTCTTTAGATAAAACAGAGACACTAGATCCTAGATCTAATATAGCATGGTGTCTCTTTTCCAATGGTTACTAGTACTTTGGGAATCATATATCCCCAAGCTTAGGTGGTATCATAGCTTCTTGGTTGTACCTAGCAATCTTTTCTTTTAAAACATGATTAGCAATATAAGAACCAAAACCAGCTTGGTTAACATTAATGGAAGGATCACTGGCAAATTGTTGTAAGATAGATATTAATTCATGCAAGCTACACTTCTCTAAATCAACAAATGGTTCCTTGACTTCACTAAGCATTTAACTTCCTCAACTTTTTTCTCATTCATTATCATAATAGTTTCCTTAGCAACTCTCTCTTACTCATGAATATGTTCCCAAGATTTATTTATAACCTCTTGACAATATTTAATTGTTTCCTCATGTTTTTGAGCTATAATGGTGTTCTTTAATGAGGAAACTTCCTTAGTGAGCTGATCTACCCTTTCAAACAAGAGTCTTGTTTTTCAAACTTAGATATAAATTCCTTATTAAGCTCCTTTTGAGTAGATATAAATGATCTAATGGTGTTTTCCAAATCACTAGAAACATTACTACTAGTGGTATATTTGTTTGGCACGTATGGGGGTTTATTATAGGAATTGAATTGTTGTTACCATACCCATTATTACCATAGTTCCTAATGAAGTTAACATCAACATTTTCAGGATTATTACCAACTAGTTCTTGCAAAGGGACATTTTCAATATTTTGTTTATTAATGAAAGCAAGAATAGTGCCCATTTTAGATGACAAATCATTTGTTTTTTCTATGGAGTTTACTTTCTTAGAAGGATTAGGTGCTCTATCAGTATGTCATTGACTATAGTTTTGCAAAATACTTTCCAATATGTTCTTAGCTTCTACTATAGTTTTTCCCATAAAAGCCCCTCCAGCAGCGGAATCAAGAATATTTCTAGACATGCAATTTAGACCATTGTAAAAAGAGTGTAATATGGTCCATTCATTAACCCCATGTGATGGACAAGTTCTAAGCATAAGTTTTATCCTATCCCAAGCCATGGCAACATGTTCATTTTCATTTTGCCTAAAAGAGAGGATATTGTTTCTATTTTGCAGAATTTTAACAGGGGGATAATATTTCTTAATGAAAGATTCTTTTAGATCATCCCAAGAATTAATGCTACCAGTAGGTAATGAATGCAACCACTCTTTAGCTTTTCCTCTAAGCGAGAAAGGAAATAACTTCAGTTTTAGAATATTACTTTCCACATTTTTAAATTTTTGCATGTCACAAATTTCAACAAAATCATGAAGATGCATAGAGGCATCCTCAATAGAACTACCACCAAATTGTTCCCTAGTTATCAAGTTCAACAAACTAGGACTAACTTCATAACTATCAGCTGTTATCTCAGGTGTGGTAATAGGCTTAGCAATAAATTGATCATTTGGAGTGTTTGTGTAGTCACACAACTTAGTCCTGTCTCTCATTTTAGCAAGTTTTTATGTGTTTTTAATTTTTTATGCAAAACTGAAAATAAAATGACACTAACCAATGCAAACCGAAATAACAAATGCAACACAAAATGCAAAACTGAAAATAAAATATGCAAACCGAAATATAAATATGATATGCAAGACAAAAACAAAACAAAATAAAATGATTTGAAGGTAAAGATGGATAAGATGATGCTCACGTAGGTGCAACCTCCCCAAGCTTAGGTGTTTGCACAAGTTGGTGATGAAGTTGACTTGTTGTGAGATATCCTTGGATAAACCTTTCAGCTATAGTTCCCCGGCAACGGCGCCAGAAAACAGTCTTGATGGCCCTTAACGTAGTTACCTGCGTTAAAAGAAAATTGGTTAGGTTGAGACTCCAAGTGCAGAGTGTATAGTATAGGAAAGACAGTTTTCCCCACGAGGGGTGACTTGAGGGTTTAATATCGAACTCTCGGGGAACCAGTCTGTATGAAGCCCATGTGTTTCACAAGAAGGCAGCTCACCGTCAGAAACTTATGATGAAGTCCATGAACATTTCCGTCTCCGATGGTTCTGAAGAAGAAATCACCCCGAAGCATCAATGGGTGTCCAAGCAAGGTTTCTGGAGCGATGATAATGCTCCTCCTAGTGGCGCTCGTTTCTTGGCGTCTTCTTCCTCTACCCACCATGTCGTTGGTGGAGCTTGATGCTCCTTGGGACATGTAGCTTCGCACTTCTCCCTTTTTGGCGTTTCGACGACAAAGGGGGAGAATGTGTTCTATTAGGTTGTTTCGTGGGATTTGCATGGGAGGAACACAAGCTTGCCCTTCATTTGATCTTCGACGCTTGTGTTTCATCTTTTATTTGGATATTTGCTTTGAACTCTCTTTGTTGCACGATGTAAGATGTGTAAAGACTATGTGTTTGTAATATGTCCTTTCTAGTACTCCTTGTTGTCTAGTTATATTGTCTTGTGCAAGTTGTTATTCATGTTGATCTTGTGAACTTGCATGGCTTGTAAAATAAAGGGGGCTCTGCCCGTTTGGATGAGTGTGTGTTTTGCATTCAAAGGCAAACATTCAAATAATGCACACATCTAGGGGGAGCCCGCTTATCTTTTGCAAATATTGTGTTGCTACTAATTGTGTTGTCATCAAACACCAAAAAGGGGGAGATTGAAAGAGCATTTCATTTCCCTAAGTGTTTTGATGTTTGTTGACAACACTAATCTGGGTGTTAAATAGTTGCAGGAACATTTTATATACTTTGTATATGCCCGGGTTTTTGTCAAGGAAGAAAAGGCGCTATTTCCTGTCCCAGCCGGTAGTACCGGCTGAGGCCCGGTACTACCGCTATTCAGCTCATTTCGGTACTGGCATCGTTCTGTTTTTTGCGGTACTAGCCCGGTAGTAGGCCGGTACTACCGGGTGGTGCGGTACTACCGCGTGACTCCGGCCGACACTACCGCTGCGGGCGGTGTGCGAGGGCCCGTTGACCATCGACGACGAAGACTGCTCCTGCGCCGGTCGGTTGTACCGGCTGAGACCCGGTACTACCGCTGCGGCCCTATTTCGTCTGCAACGGGTAGTTTTCTGAGAGGAATATTTATAGGTCTTCACCTACCTCTGGACATGTAGCACGCCCAAACTTGAAGACACCATTATTGCAAGCTCAAGAAACATCTAGATCTCCCAATCCCTCCACCCAAACTCATTGATCATTGGAGGATTGAAGGAGAAGGCTCGGATCTACATCTTCACCAAGCGAATTTTCATTTCCCCCTCATTCACTTGAGGGCCCCTTTGCTAGGATTTCCTTGGGGAAAACCTAGCTGATTGTTGTACTTACTTGATTGTCTTTGTGACAGATTGTAGCTGTTCGAGAGCCCCCAATCCAATTGTGCGTTGTGCCCCGGATCGTTGTTGTAAAGGCTCCGGAATCCGCCTTGAAGGTTTTCGATAGTGGAAGGTGAACCAAACCTTTGTGGTGCGGTTCATCGGAGAAGAAGGTGAAGCCTTTGTGGCTGTTGAGTTTTGACCTTTGTGGTAGCTCACACCTCTCCAACGAGACGTACTCCCCTAAAAAGGAGGAAGTCGGGATTACATCCTTGTCTCCGCGTGCTTTCATCTTCGGTTACCTCTATCCTTGTTTACCGTCTTTACTTCGTGTATCTTGTTTAGTTGCTAGCTTGTCATATAGGTAAATTCACCGTAGTTGCATATCTAGAGAATTTACCTTATGTACCAAGCCTAAATTGAAAAAGTATTAAAATTTAAAGTAGCACCTATTCACCCCCCCCCCCTCTAGGTGTCATACGATCCATTCATCCGCTACCTTTCAACGTTATATGTTTGCTATATTTGTTGACTTAATTGAGGAGATAATGGAACTGTTTATAGACAACTTTTTTGTCTATGGAATTTCATGCAATAATTGCCTATAAATCTTAGCAAAGTTTTACAACGTTGTGAGTATAGTAATCTTGTCATCAACTAGGGGAAATGACACTTAAAAACAAAGCTTTGGCAATCAATTGACCACATTGTTTATTGGCAATATAAGTAGAAATCATAGCAAACATAACAAAATCCATACAGATATGTGTATTTGACTACACGAATTCAAATTAACTACACATGGTTGAGGTCCTAGCACTGCAATTGGGCGAAAGATTCACACGTACTCCATAGTATGCTTGGGACTTTGGGGTGTGTCGTTGACACTCCAGTTCCGCTCGTTTGCTTCCTATGACTCCAACTTCATCTGATGCTCTCCGTTTCACAAACTTATTTTCGTGGGATTTCCCCCCAAATTAATAGAGTTCTATAAGGTTCCTGAAACATACAAATAGAAAACGGGGTTTCCCGCTTTCTAGCATTACATACCAAAAAGTTAGAATTTCGTGGGAAATCTTGAAAGTCATTAAAAGCCGTTGTAGAAACATTGTATATGTTGCAATTATGACGGATAATGACGTAATAAAGTTCAAAATAAATATATATGTTTCCAACATATGAACATCCCCAAGATTGATTAATGCTTGTTGATGGCCCTTAACGTAGTTACCTGCGTTAAAAGAAAATGGGTTAGGTTGAGACTCCAAGTGCAAAGTGTATAGTATAGGAAAGACAGTTTTCCCCACGAGGGGTGACTCGAGGGTTTAATATCGTACTCTCGGGGAACCAGTAGTGTATGTTTTATCTTCTTATCCTTCTCTTGAGAACCTGCAAACAAAGTAAATTGTTTTGTGCCCTCAACCTCACCAAGTGGTTGTCAAGCACAAGGTGTGAGAATGATATGATAAAGGTAAATGCAAAACAGTAAATAAATATGCAATGATGGTAAATAAATATGCAAGGATGGTGGAAACAATGATAAATGATATTTTTGGGTTTTATAATGTGAATGCAAGATGTAAAAGTATTTTTGTATTTTCGGATTTAATAATGGCAGAAAATGTAAAATGGATAAAGTTGTTGGAAAGGTGTTTCTTATGATTAAAAATGTACCAGGGTTCATGCTTTCACAAATGTACTCTCTCTTTAGTAAAGGGGTAGATAATGGAACACTAGAATTGACATATGAGATTGCAACAAAAAGGTTTCATGACAAGTTACTAATTATATGGGCATCACGTCCTAACATAGAGATCTTTTGTTTATTAATCTCTCTTATACTCCACCAAGATGCGAACTAAATCATAACACCTTAGTAATTAAGATAAATCAGAGCATAGCATTAAGTTCAATGACATGGAGTTAAAATAAGAACATGCTAGATCTAGTCATGGAGTAGTGGCAATGGTCACACCCACATCTCCGGTAGTAAGGTATTTTTCTTTATCCCTAGTGAGGCAACAAAGTAAGGTAAAGACCCAAGTGGATCGCTGAACTTTCTCTCACGTTCACCGCACTAGCCACTCCCCGTTACTCCATCTAATGCACACGTTCCCCCTCACACGCTCTCATACACATGCTTGATCAAAACAAGTAAACAAGAACGGGGTACATAATATGCATCTACTTTCATAACTGAAACAAAACTATTGCAATCTCAAACATATATTAACTCATAAGAAGATCCACCACAAAGGTATTACATAGATGACCATAATCATGTTCAGCAGCTCATACGGTACTAATTAGTGAAGCTCAAAGAGAGGAGAGATACATAAGTTACTTCCACAAACCCATAGTTCAGGGGTGGACTACTCCCTCTTCATCATGGAGACGGTGGAGAAGTCGTTGGAGGAGGTGGAGACCACACCTGGCAGCGCCCCGCCGGAGTTTTCCCCCTCCAATCTGCAACTCCAGGTCTCTGTTTCGTGGTTTCTGTGTTTCTGCGGCGCTCCTTTTCGAAGTGCGTCGGGGACTATTTTTATAGTCGTTTTTAGGTCAAGACGGAGGCTCGGGAAAAAAGATCGACGGCAACGGAGCCACGAGGCCCCAGTTGATGGGTCCCACGCGGCCAAGGAATCTGGCCGCGTGGGCCCACTCAACTTGGCCCTCGGGCCTCCGCTTGTTCGCTTCCTTCACTCCCACGCTTTGTTCCTTCCAAAAACCGATGCTCGTAAATTTCAGGTCATTTGGACGTCGCTTGGGTCCCTGAAACATCAAAATATAGAAAATAGGGTTTTCTGCCTGTGCAGGGTTAATTCCAGAAAAATAGGGAAACAATGAAATATTCCCAAAATCAATATAAAACAATGATATAACCCTTATATGATGCAAATATGATTGAAATATCAGTAATATAATGCAAAGTTCATGTATGCATTTTACATGCATCACTTGTCCTCTATGCATAATGTTTCATTGTAGATAAAAGAGAAGCAAACAAGCATCATATTAAGCAACAATTATTTTCACTATCATGGGCCAATAGTAGCATAAAAATCCTATACCAAATTAATCTTTCTTGCACCATGAAGCAAAGTTAGAAGCTCGAGAATGTGAAGGTGCGCAAAGTGAAAACATAATGAAAGCTTATGCAAAAAAGAATTGTGCTAACATTTGGTCTAGAAATATTTTTAAGAGATTAACATCTCTTGACTTAGAAGGAAAAACTAAAGACCCTTGGCAGAGGGAATCATGGATCATGTTCTAAGTTTTCGATAAGACAAATAAGAAAACAATTTGAGAGGCGCTTTCTGATACATTCTTAGAAACTCTTTATTGAAAATTCACTTGAGGAGAATCTCCTCGGTGGCAACCTTTTAATGAATATGAAAATTACATAATATATGTTTTATGAAGGCCTTCTCTCTCACCTCATGCATTAAACATGATCCTAGTTAAATTTTATGGAAAGTTAAGTTGAGAAGACTCCCCTCCACAACAAGCTTTAATTATGACAATTCACATATATGTTGAATGAATAAATATACTTCCTATGATTCGAACTTTAGGTTTATAGAAACTTGAGACGGTCTTCATAATGGTTTTGTGCAAACATGATGACTCACATAAACAAAAAGAATGAAATACATTAACAAATATATTTCATTATAAATCCAGTAATGCATTTGATTTTGAGTGCTAGCTAGTTTTTTTCTTACAAATGGCAAAACTTAGAAATATTTTGCAAGTAAAAAATGATTAAAAATACCATGATAAATTGCACATATTTGGATCTGGACTATCAAAAACTTAGGGAAATACATTGTGCTTGTCGGGCTAATAGGGCATTTACTGTTTTTTAACTATCGTTTGTTTGAAGTGATTTGGAGTCCTTCGGAGTGGTGTCCAAGAAATTGCCTGTTAACATAGTCAACCAAGCTTAGACTATGTTTGGTCACTGTTGCGTTAGAAACGCGTCACACGAACACGGCCTCGTGTACCCGCGGTGCCGGGGGAGATACTCCGCAACTCGCCCCGCGGGAGGCCGGCTTACAGCGCGATACGCAAGACAGCAAGCCGGCTCTTTTTGAGACCCGGACGCCCTAGCCCCTCGGGACAAGCCCCGTCGGAGGAAAGCCGGCGACGATCAGGTGATACCGGCCGGACTTGGCCGCTCCGGGTTCTCGGTTGTCGATATCCGGTGAAATCTAGACGAAGTCGCCGAACAACGGAAGCATGAACAAGGGTTATTTGGAGGGTAAAAAGTAGGGTTTGGATTGATATGTCGATTGTTTGCTTGCTTTCAATCGGCCATCACCTCTCGCATATATACGAGGCGGCTGGACTTCCCGTACAAGTATTGGACTTCTACAAGAATTACAATTCATGGTCTAAGTCGAATTCTATTCCTAAACTAGGCAAGTCTAGGTCGGTTTCATACTGAACCCGGACCCAAGTTTCCTTCTCCGGCTCCTTCAAAAAGTCGCCTTTTGTCCTTCCGCGTTGACTTCGAAGTTCCCTTCTTTGTATGCTTGAATTGACTCGGGCTTTCTCCAGCAGTGCCGGCTTATTTTGTCCAGTTAAGATCCTTCCGGGTCATCGTGGCCTTGCCGGGTTTGCCTGCAGCTTACGCCAGCTGCGACTCACCTGTCTGCCGGGTTACATGTTTTTGCCGGGTCATCTCCCTTTGAGTCGCTCCTTCCAGGTCGCCAATTCTTCCTGGAGCAGACCTTCAAACTTTGAGCTAACCCGCCAAAAACGGGTGCCAACACATGCCCCCCTTTTTTCTAGTAGAGCTTGTAGAAGTTTTTATCTAAGGACGATGCTTAAGCTCATCGGCCATGCACTAAGGGCGATATATGTATATCGGCCATACGAGCGATTTACGCAGTCTGCCACACGCTCGGGTGGAATTTCTTCAAGTATTTCCCATTGATAGCCCGAGGAAGCATGCTTCCCTCCAATGTTTCCACCAGATAAGAATTGTCGGGTACTAATCTCACGACTCGGAGTGGCCCTTCCCAGGTTGGGGACCATTTGCCGAACTTCCGGCTCCTAGAGCCAACTGGTAGTATAACTTTCCATACCAAGTCGCCTATTTGAAAATCCTTAAACCGGACTCTCTTGTTGTAAGTTCTTGCCACCCGCAATTTTTCCTTCTCAATGTCCCTCAGGGCAATCACACGCTTGTCAGCCACCTCATCTAGGTTATCCATCATCAAACTGCTATAGTCCTCAGCCGACAAATCATTTTGCCTAGCAAACCTCAAGGCGGCCAGATTTACTTCTACTGGTAAAACAGCCTCTTGCCCATACACTAGTTCGAATGGGGTTACCTTGGTTGCTCCATGCCTTGAAATCCTGTGAGCCCACAATGCTTCGGACAGCACCTCATGCCACCGCCTTGGGTGTTCTTGTACCTTTTTCTTGATCAACTTGACCAGGATTTTATTGCTTGACTCGGCTTGCCCATTGTCCTGAGCATAATATGGAGAAGAACTGAGCATCTTGACCCCTAATGACTCGGCAAACTGTTTAACCTCCTTTGCCATGAAGGAAGTTCCTTGATCTGTAGTTAGAGTCTGTGGTATGCCGAATCTGTGAACAATATGCTCTGTTACGAATTGAATTACCTCCTTGTGGGTCATGTTTTTGAGAGGTACTGCTTCAGACCACTTGGTGAAATAATCAGTGGCAACCAATACAAACCGATGCCCCTTAGATGAAGCTGGGTGGATCATACCAATGAAGTCAAGCGCCCAACCCCTGAAAGGCCACGGTTTTATGATAGGATTAAGAGGTGAAGCCGGCACCAACTGAATATCTCCAAACTTCTGGCAAGTTTCGCATCCTTTGTAGTATTTGAAGTAGTCATTGATCATCGTCGGCCAATAAAACCCGGCTCTCCTGAGCATCCACTTCATTTTGTGGGCCGACTGATGTGTTCCGCACAAACCATCATGCACCTCTCCCATGGCGACTCTGGCCTCGTCTTTGTTCAAGCACTTTAGAAAAAGACCATCAACCGTTCGGCGATATAAAATATGGTCCACCAACGTGTACTTGAGTGCTAGCCGCCGAACGGCCCTGTCTGTTTTCTGACTCGGGTTCTGCAAATAAGTGCTGATAGGTGTTCTCCAGTTAGAATAGAATCCCGGGTTACGCCAGATTCATCCAGCCGGGTTACACTGACCTCCTTCGACCGGGTTGCAGATTCTCCAGGCCGGGTCTCATCTTCTGACCGGGTCTCGATAGAACCTTCCTCCAGAGTCGGCTTAGCTAAACCGTCTTTCCCTCGACCTTTTGAGTTAGCAACTTTTGACATCGGCTCTTCTGCTATGAAGAATATGCCCCTGCTAACATGATAACCTGATGCTTGTTGTGCTAACTCGTTGGCGAGCCAATTGTCCTGCTTGGACACATGAGATATGTTGAAGTAATCCAGTTTTGAGATAATATCCAGGCATCTGTCAAGGTATATATTGAGTGATCCGCTATTGCACTGAAAGATCTTGGCCACCTGTTGGACAATAAGCAGCGAATTTCCATATGCCTCAACATGAGTCGCCCCTGCGTCAATCAAAACTTCTAGCCCGAATAGAAGTGCCTCGTATTCGGCTTCATTGTTAGTACAAAAATATTCATGACGACAAGAGGCCTCATAAACAGTACCGTGTGTTGAAATATACACAATGCCGACCCCCTGTCCACTGCTGCAAACTGAGCCGTCAAAATAAAGATTCCACTGTACAGCCGACACAATGTTTAAACCGGCTTCTTGTTCCATGTCAATCCGATGTTCAACGATGAAATCAGCTACAATCTGGCCTTTCATGAATTTGAGAGGTTCATATGCTACAAGCTTAGACTATGTTTAGTCACATGCGCATATGAAACAACAACGTACATACAGTAATTTTTTTAATTCCATATATGATTCGAATCAACCGAAGCTGTCTGCTAAACATACGTTTTTTCCCCTAAATATGCTTAATTAAGCAAACTCTGCCAAGGGCGCAAGTCCAACCTTGTCCTTAGGCTTTCAGCTAGCAACGATGAACTGAGTTTTTTAAGTGCCGATTGTAGTATCTTGAGTTCTTGACCTTAACCTAGCCCGGCTGCCGGCCTTGATGTAGCTACTTAGACTGCTTAACATTTTTAGCTCCTTTTTTTTGTCTGTGTTCACACTGTCACACAAATAAACCGTCTAAGGTCAAGCGTAGCATGGACGCTCTAGTGGTGCTACGTTACCTAAAATCAGGGGGAAAGTACCAGTTTGACATTTTCCCAAAGTACAAAGGATCTAATCACCGGGTTTTCTGCTGAGAGAGGCTTTATACAATAATGGCGAGACAATCGCAAGCTGTGGGCCGAGGTGTGATTTTTTCACCCAAGCATCTACTATTATCTCAGAACACAGCACTACTACTAATTAAATCGAAGCACCAGAGTATAGAATTGTACCCTGTATTCAGTTCACATGGCCGCGGGCCGCCACGTCCAATATTCTAGTTCCCCTGCCGGCCGGCCTGCCGGCCGGCCGGCAGCGGCGCCGGCGCACCTCGTCCACCGTCACCATTTGTTCGTGGCGGCCTCTTCTCCTGTTTCGATCGTCCAATGAGCACCCCTAAGGCTCTACCTGCTGCATAGACTCACATAGATTAAGCGGACAAAATTAGGAGCTTAGTTACATCCAACCATGGACTAACAGCCGGTGCTAATGTAGGTCGTCCCTCGCGTCAATGCATTAATCGTTGGAGCAAGAAAGTTCGTTAAACAATTGGCTGGAACTTACAGTTGTCTGTGGTTTGCTTTGGATAGAACTCCTAGGAATGTATACAAGTTTGTGTGTGTTTTAAAACTATTTTCCTATTGGAACCACTTGGTTCGGAAGCATAAACTGTGGCAATTATTGTGGTACATGCACATGCCCGGGTTACATACACTCACCAGTCGCCTGTCCATATTCAAATGAAAGACTGGCCCTGGCATCTGAACCAATACGTTCTAATCTTTTGGGTGGCAGCTACAGCTTGGATCGGGAACGGTTGCTGACTTGCTGGGATTATCTATTGGTAGCTGTTAATCCAGTACTGTATTATTTGAACCTGGAATATCGAGTACTTTTATGGTATGTAATGACTTTGTTTAGAAGATGCAATTTACTTCTTTAGAGCAACACACTTAATTGGGCCACTAAGTTGGGCCGAGTGGACTGGGTCAAAACCCAATCCATGATACTAATTGGTTTAGAGTTTGAGGCCCAGACTGGCCATAACCCGGGCTAGAAGATGAAGGCCCTACCCTGGCCCTGCGACATTACTCTACGTGCAAAGCATCCTCAAACGGGTGGGCAGCATTTTCTTGAAGTTAAAAAATAAAAAGTTAGATGGAAATCCTGAACCACATATCGATGTCATATATAATTGATCGACCTGAAGGAGGACGTATTATATGATCAACAAGTACGGTCATTTTCTTCCTTCCAAGAGCAAGTACCTACTTTGCTCTTTGTATTGTAACATGCCCTCTCTGTTTTATTATAAGATGTTTTAGGTTTTTGTCATATGAATCACATACGGACTGAAATGAGTGAATCACACACTAAAATGCGCCTATATACATCCGAGCATATTCAAATTCTAAATTAAAACATCTTATATTTTAAAACGGCGGAAGTACATGGCAAATTGGTAACATACCCATAGATAAACTTTTGGCCTTTTGGGAGCGGTAAGCATCATGCTTCCTCCATGCACACGTTCAATGCGAGTTTTTCTCCACACTGATTATGATGCTACTTTCGCCTACGATAATCTTCCGTCTAATGCAGATCTGGCCCTAAATTTATCATATGTACCATTATATGTGTTGTCGTGTTGACATGCATTCATATGTTATATAGGGACTTTAAAATATATTGATGGAAGTGCCTATATATGGTTAGGGTATAACCATAGCTCCAGCGTCGGTCTCTTGGGTCCAGACAAAATATACATCGGATCTCTCAACGGAAAAGGGCTCAAAATTTCTGAACTCACCAAGGTCCTCCTAAATTCCGAGACCGAGTTGGGTGTCCAAACATGAACGTCCGTACACGAGCTCTAGCTAGCAACCCGACACTAGGGCCACGCCTGGCAGATCATCTCTTATGCCCACTATCTGCCCACCGAACGGCCCGAGTCGTTGCTCCATTTTGTCCCCGCCTCCACAACCCGATGTCCATGCGCTGATGCTCGACACCTTTCGGCTGTGGGTGGGTGAAAGGATCGGTATGGCCACCTAGAGGGGGGTGAATAGGTGCTACTCAATTTTTACCTCTTTTTCGAATTTAGGCTTGACACAAAGGTAAATTCTCTAGATATGCAACTACGGTGAATTTACCTATATGACAAGTTAACAGTAGACTAAGCAAGATACAAGTAAGAGCTAACGAGTAAGGAATAACCGAACAGGAAGCACGCGGAGACAAGGATGTATTCCCGAGTTTCTCCTTTTTAGGGGAGTACGTCTCGTTGGAGGGGTGTGAGTTTCAAACTCAAACGCCACAAATGGCCTCACCCTATTCTCGATGAACCTTGCCCAAAAGCTCGGTTCACCTTCCACTATCGGAATCCTTCAAGGCGGAATCCAGAGCCCTTACAACAAGCTTGAGGCTCAACCCACAAAAGGATTGGGGGCTCCCAAGCACCACAACACCTGCTACACAAAAGTAACAAGAAAGTAAGTACAACAAGATGCCTAGGTTTTCCTAGAGTAAACCCTAGGCTCGAATCCCTCAAGTGAATGAGGGGGAAATGAAGAACGCTTTGGTGACGATGTAGATCGGGGCCTTCTCCTTCAATCCTCCAAGTATGAGCAAGTTTGTTCGGAGGGATTGGGAGATCTATGAGCTTGAAACTTTGCTTTTAATGGAATAGATAGAATCTGAAGCTTAGCAGCTGGAGGTAGGTGGAGGGGAATTTATACCCCCTCCCGAAATGTGGCCGTTGGAGGGATTAAGTCATCTGCCCCGAGAGCCCGGCCTTGGGCCGACCTTGGCCCGGCAAGGCCGGCCAGGAATCTTTGAAGCTGACTCCAGGCATAGGGGACCCGGCCTCAGCCCGGCCTTGGCTGCCGGCGAAAGCTGGCCTGGTGGCCGAGACGGCCGGCCTTGGGCCAGCCTTGGCCCGGCCTTGGTTGTCGATGGAGGCCGGCCAGGAGCCAGAGGCAGCCGGCCTTGGGCCGGCCTTGCTAGCAGCGAGGCCGGCTTGGCAGACCACACTTTTTCAGCTTGCCCTTTTTCTCTCCTTTTTGGTGTGAGGCATATAGATGAAATATTTCAACCCTGCAACACTTAGCATCATATTAAAATGTCACCAGTGTTGTTATCTAGGACACAAAACACAGAGGGATAAATAAATACTCTTTCAATCTCCCCCTTTTTGGTGTTAAATGACAACACTAGGATTTGCAATAAAAATCCACACTAGATCATGTTATCAAGAAAAATGGAAAGGGCTCCCCCTAAATATGTGCATATAGTTTGTTTGCCTTGGAATGCAAATACGCACATAAGGAGGGAAACATTTCCAACAAGATATAATCAACATGATATAGACAACAACACACATTGCACAAAATGAGACAAAACAAACTAGATTGAGATTTTGAGATGAAGGTCATACCTTGTGCACAAAGATGTCAACAATTATACTAATGCACAAAACCATATAGTCTCAACCATAGATACGCCCGAATACCGAAATCCATAGTCTCATACAATAATTTAACCATCTCATACGCCCGAATACCGAAATCCATAGTCTCATACAATAATTTAACCATCTCATACAATAGTTCCACGATACAATAAAGATAACCAAGTTCCACGAACATAAAGCAAATAGAGTTCAACTAAAACGATTGCAAATCCAAATAAGCAAATGAGAAAACATGCTATGCATGAATGCAACTCCCCGAAGAGAACTTTCTCCCCCTTTGGCATCAAGACACCAAAAGGAGGAAAGCGAAGCAAGAAGCCCAAATGATCACTCGATGTGGTCGTCGTGGCCAAAATCACCAACCCTAGCAGCAACGCCATCATCCGTAGCCTGACCGGAGCTCGAAGCAGCAAGGTTCCCTGGCCAATAGGGACCAAGAGAGGAGGCATCATCGCCAAGCCAATAAGTGTTCTTGGATTTCCAAACATCTTCAGGTAACTCATCAGAGCTAGAAGGATAGGAAAGGTCAAGCTTTTTCATAATCTCTCTTTGGTTGCGGTTGTAGGCCTTTGATGACGTGAAACACACGTTCGTTGGGAGACCCCAAGAGGAAGGTATGATGTAGTCAGCAGCAAGTTTTCCCTCAGAAAGAAACCAAGGTTATCGAACCAGTAGGAGCAGCAACTCTTCAGAAGGTTGTCAACGGCGCCAGAAAAATAGCTGTCGCAGGGAGTCTGGACTGTTGACGTGGAATCTGCACACAACACAATCAAACTACTTTGCCCCAACGAAACAGTGAGGTTGTCAATCTCACTGGCTTGCTGAAAACAAAGGATTAAACGTATGGTGTGGAAAATGAGTATTAAATTGCAGAGAATGAAAAAGGAACAGTTTGCAGTTTGTGGTTGTTTAATCAGTGTAAAAGAATGGACCGGGGTCCACAGTTCACTAGTGGTGTCTCTCCATAAAAGATAACTAACATGTTGGGTGAACAAATTACAGCTGGGCAATTGACGAATAGTGAGCGCATGACAATGCATATACATGACATGTTGACTACTATGATATTTAATTGGGCATTACGACATAATACATAGACCGTTATCCAACAGCATCTATGACTAATAATCCACCGCCGGGTTGTCATCCGAGTCCCCCGTTGGTATTAAGTTGCAAGCAACGGATAATTGCATTAAGTAAAGTGCGTAATGTAAACAAACACATATGCCGTGGACATAGCATCGTTAGGTTATCCCTAGTGGCAACAGCACATCCACAACCTTAGAACTTTCTGTCACTGTCCCAGGTTAAACGGAGACATGAACCCACTATCTAGCATAAATACTCTCTCTTGGAGTTACAAGCATCTACTTGGCCAAAGCATCTACGAGTAACGGAAAGCATGCAAGATCTTAAATAACATATAAGATAGATTGATAATCAACTTGACATAATATTCAATATTCATCGGATCCCAGCAAACACAACATGTAGCATTACAATAATATGATCTTGATCATGTAGGGCAGCTCACAAGATCTAAACATGATGGCACAAAGTGGAGAGACAACCATCTAGCTACTGCTATGGACCCGTAGTCCAAGGATGAACTACTCACGCATCACTCCGGAGGCAGGCATGGCGATGTAGAAGCCTCCGGTGACGATTCCCCTCTCCGGCAGGGTGCCGGGAAGAGGTTCTGAACCCTCCCGAGCTAGGGTTGACGACGGCGGCGTCTCTGGAACTTTTCGTGGATATTTGCTCAGGTACTTAGGGTTTTCGCGTCGGGGGAATAAGTAGGCGAAAGGGCGGCGGCTGCGGACCCCCGAGGGGCCCACACCACCCTAGGGCGCGGCAGAGGGGGGCCCGCGCCCTAGGTGCGTGTGGCCTCCTGGTGGCCCTCCTCTGCTGCTCCTTCGCTCCGTCAGGCGTGTTCTGGAAAAATAGGCACCCCGTGTAGTTTCGTCCAATTCCGAGAATATTTCCAGACTAGCTTTTCTGGAATACAAAAACAGCAGAAAACAGGAACTGGCACTTCGGCATCTTGTTAATAGGTTAGTCCCAAAAAATGTATAAAAGTGATATAAAGTAGATGCAAAACATGTAGCAATTGGTATAAAACAAGCATGGAACATCAAAAATTATAGATACGTTTGAGACGTATCAGCATCCCCAAGCTTAGTTCCTACTCGTCCTCGAGTAGGTAAACGATAAAAACAAAATAATTTTTGAGGTGACATGCTACTATCATAATCTTGATCATATAATATTGCAAGGCACATGTAAATGAATGAAGTGATCCAAGTCAATGGTCTATAATTTGCTACCAAATAGATAATGAGTAAACAATGAATCACACAAGCTAAACGTTTTCATGAATAGTACTTTCGAGACAAGCATCAAACAGTTTTGCATAAGTGTTAACTCATAAAGCAATAGTTTCTAATAAAAGGTATTTAATCAACACAAAGGAAGAATTTAGTTTCAGCATTTGCTTCAACTTTCAACATATTTATCTCATGGATATTGTCAACACAAAGTAGTATAACAAGTCCAATACATTGCATATAACGCATGTTGTAACAAAGTTGACACTAGTGTTTGCTTGTGGAAGACAGAAAGAATAGGAAAACTGACTCAACATAAAAGTAAAAGAAAGGCCCTTCGCAGAGGGAAGCAGGGATTAAATCATGTGCTAGAGCTTTTAGGTTTTTGAAAGCATATAGAGATTGCATAAAATATTTGATACTCCTCCCAACCTTGCTAACACAAGCCATGGCTAACCGAATCCTCGGGTGCCTTCCATCAATCACATACCATGGAGGAGTATCTATTTTTGAGAGGTGTTTGTTAATTGTCAACGAATGGTAGCGGGTGAGAACAGTATTCTACCTGTCGAACGGACTTTTAAGAGCGGCTCCCATGAAGGACGTTATTTCTACCAGCAAGGCAGATCATCCCTCTTTCTCTTTGGTTTACACACATTCAGGTATTTCACTGTTTGTCATTGCTTACTGATGAATCAGGGCAAAAGTGTGAAGAGAATTAATTGGTTAAAGTTGTAATTAATTGGGACTGGGCACCCCGTTGCCAGCTCTTTTTGCAAGTTATTGGATAAGCGGATGTATATGCCACTAGTCCAGGTGTAAAAGTCCACTCGACAAATAGAATAAAGAATAACCACACTAATTCCTCATGAGCTAGTAAACATTGACACAAAAAGGGAATAATAACATTTTGAATAATTTAAAGGTAGCACATGAAAAATTTACTTGGAGTGGCAAGGAAATACCACATATAGGTAGTTATGGTGGACACAAATGGCATGGATTTTGGCTCAAGGATTTGGATGCACGAGAAGCATTCCCTCTCAGTACAGAGTTTAGGCTAGCAAGGTTATGTAAGCAAACAAGAATATCAACCCGTACACCAAGTTTTATATGACAAACATATTGCAAACGTTATAAGACTTCATACCGTCTTCCTTGTTAACCAAACCCTGTTATTAGAAAATATCTAGACCTTAGAGGTACCACCGATGCAAACCAAATTTTCAACAAGCTTTACGGTAGTTCTTCACTAATAGGCTTAACTCATGTGATGCACAATTTAATCATGATCTACTTGTTAACTCAAAACAATTGACAAGCATCAAGTTATCCATTTTAGTGATCTACAAGATTAAGCAAGTTTTTCCTTATACCAATTACCACATGCAACATTTTCTGAACCAACCAAACACCAATCAATTTATTTCATCAACTCTCCAAACAAATATAAGTGAAGCAAGAGAGTACTTTCTACAAAAGAAAGCTAATAGCTCTGACAAGAGATACATGAAAACAAGAGCTAAAAGCTGAACAGCGCTAGATATGAATACTCAACAAATATAAGTGAAGAATAGGAGTATTCTCATGAAAAAGCGGAGCGTGTCTCTCTCCCAATCAAGAATGCTAGGGTCCAGTCAAGCTTTATTGAAAATAAAAGTGCAATACTGAAAATAAAAACACAGACGCTCCAAGAAAAGCACATATGATGTGAAAGAATTAAAATATAGTTTCACTAGAGATGACCTGATAATTTTGACGATGAAGAAGGGGATGCCTTGGGCATCCCCAAGCTTAGACGCTTGAGTCTTCTTGAAATATGCTGGGGAGATCCATGGGAGCCTCCCCAAGCTTAAGCTCTTCACTCTTCTTGATCCTATTATATCATCCTTCTCTCTTGACCCTTGAAAACTTCCGTCACACCAAACTCAAAGTAGATCTCATTAGAGGGTTAGTGCATAATCAAAAATTCACATGTTCTATAAAGACGCAATATGATTTGTTACTTTAAACATTAGCTACAGCCACTGATGTTATGTGAAGCTCTTCCACCCAAAAAAGAATTTCACTCAACACTAGTAAAAGAGAGAATGCAAAAATAAAAAGGCATAATCTGTCTAAAACAGAACAGTCCGCAAAGACGAATTTTTTCGAGGCACTTACGACGCTCAGATCGAGAAACTCTGAACTAATGAAAGTTTCAGACATTCATAAAGATTACGCACAAAAATTTTCAGATTTAATTAACAATCTGGTGATTTTAGGAATTTCGTACAGTGAACAGCAAAAATCTGTTTCTGCGCAGCAATCAAAATTAAGCATCATCTTATCATTAGAGGCTACTCTTGGCACAACAATGCGAGAAAATAAAGATACAAAGGAGTTGCTACAGAAGTAAACAAACTCCTTGACTCAATAAAAGAAAAATTGCAGAAAAATAAAATGGGTTGCCTCCCATAAGCGCTTTTCTTTAACGCCTTTTAGCTAGGCACAAAGCATGCATCAAGTATTACCAAGTGAAGAAGCATCAACATTGTAATTTGTTCGAACAATAGAATCATAAGGTGGCTTAATCTTCTTCCTAGGAAAGTGTTCCATACCTTTCTTGAGAGGAAATTGATATTTTATATTCCCTTCTTTCATATCAATAATAGCACCTACAGTCTAAGAAAAGGTCTTCCCAGCACAATAGGGCATGATGGATTGCACTCAATATCCAAGACAATAAAATCAACGGGGACATAATTGTTGTTAACCATGATAAGAACATCATCAATTCTTCCCAAAGGTTTTTTAATAGTAGAATCAACAAGGTGAACATCCAAGTAACAATTTTCCAAAGGTGCTAAATCAAGCATATCATATAATCTTTTAGGCATAACAGAAATACTAGCACCAAGGTCACACAAAGCATTGCAATCAAAGTCATTCAATTTCAATTTAATGATGGGCTCCCAACCATCTTCTAACTTCCTAGGGATAGAAGCTTCATGTTTAATTTCTCTTCCCTAACTTGCATGAGAGCATTAGTAATATGTTTAGTAAAAGCCATGTTTATAGCACTAGCATTAGGACTTCTAGCTAGCTTTTGCAAGAACTTAATTACTTCAGAAATATTGCAACCATCAAAATCAAAGTCATTATTATCAAAAGTAATGGATTATTCTCTTCCTTATTGCTAGAAATTTCAGCATCTTTATCAAGGACAGTTTCAGAGTTATCAGGCAATTTAGGACATTTTGCAATAGAAGTGGAAACATTACCAACACCAACTATCTTGCCATTAATGGTAGGAGGTTTGTTAACACTTGAGTTTGAAGCATTTTCAGAAGTAGTAATAGTATAAACTCTAGCAATATTATTCTTTCTAGCAATTTCATCCTCTCTTTCCCATCTAGCATGCAATTCAGCTAACATCCTCACATTGTTATCAATTTTAACTTGTATAGCATTGAGAGTTTTGCTCTCTTTAACATCATGAGGCATGTTCTTTAGTTTCAATAAGTCAACATCAAGAGCAAGACTATCAACTTTAGAGGAAAGCACATCAATTTTCCCAAATTTCTCCTCAACAGTTTTATTGAAAGCAGTTTGTGTACTAATAAAATCCTTAAGCATAACTTCAAGATCAGAGGGTACACTCTTATTATTATTGTAGGAGTTACTATAGGAATTTCCATAACCATTGCCACTATTAGAAGGATAGGGCCTATAATTGCTATTACCAAAATTATTCCTATAAGCATTGTTGTTGAAATTATTATTTTTAATGAAGTTCACATCAACATGCTCTTCTTGAGCAACCAAAGAAGCTAAAGGAACATTATTTGGATCAACATGTGTTTGACCATTTGCAAGCATAGACATAATAGTATCAATTTTGGCACTCAAGGAGGAGGTTTCCTCAACAGAATTTACCTTCTTACCTGTTGGAGCTCTCTCGGTGTGCCACTCAGAATAATTAATCATCATATCATCAAGAAGCTTTGTTGCAGCACCCAAAGTGATGGACATAAAGGTACCTCCAGCGGCCGAATCCAATAAATTCCTCGAAGAAAAATTTAATCCTGCATAGAAGGTTTGGATGATCATCCAAGTAGTCAGTCCATGAGTGGGACAATTTTTAACCAATGATTTCATTCTCTCCCATGCTTGAGCAACATGTTCATTATCAAATTGCTTAAAATTCATTATGCTACTTCTCAAAGAAATAATCTTAGCAGGAGGATAATATTTTCCAATAAAAGCATCTTTGCATTTAGTCCATGAATCAATACTATTTCTAGGCAAAGATAGCAACCATTCTTTAGCACGTCCTCTCAAGGAGAAAGGAAAAAGTTTCAGTTTAATAATATCACCATCTACTTCCTTGAGCTTTTGCATTTCACAAAGTTCAACAAAGTTATTAAGGTGAACAGCAGCATCATCAGTACTAACACCAGAAAATTGCTCTTTCATAACAAGATTTAAAAGTGCAGGTTTAATTTCATAAAATTCTGCTGAAGCAGCAGGTGGAGCAATAGGTGTGCATATGAAATCATTGTTGTTCGTGCTAGTGAAATCACACAACTTAGTGTTCTCAGGAGTACTCATTTTAGCAGAAATAAAAACAGTACAGAAAATAACTTGAAAGTAAACTAGATGCAAGTAACTAATTTTTTTGTGTTTTTGATACTCCCTCCGTTCAAAAATAAGTGTCTCAAGTTTGCCAAAAAATGGATGTATCTAGACATGTTTCATGTATAGATACATCCACTTTTGATCAAACTTGAGACATTTATTGTTGCACAGAGGGAGTAATTGAAAGCAAACAAGATAAAATAAACTAAGCAAGACAAAAACAAAGTAAAGAGATTGGAAGCGTGAAACTCCCCTTGCAGAAGACTGCTGTCTCCCCGGCAACGGCGCCAGAAAAATAGCTTGATGACGTGAAACACACGTTCGTTGGGAGACCCCAAGAGGAAGGTATGATGTAGTCAGCAGCAAGTTTTCCCTCAGAAAGAAACCAAGGTTATCGAACCAGTAGGAGCAGCAACTCTTCAGAAGCTTGTCAACGGCGCCAGAAAAATAGCTGTCGCAGGGAGTTGATACGTCTCAAACGTATCTATAATTTTTGATGTTCCATGCTGTTATTATATCAATTGCTACATGTTTTGGCTACACTTTATATCATTTTTATGCATTTTCTGGGACTAACCTATTAACAAGATGCCACAGTGCCAGTTCCCTGTTTTCTGCTGTTTTTGGTTTCAGAAAATCTATTAAGGAAATATTCTCGGAATTGGACGAAACAAAAGACATCGTCAATAATATCACGAGGAGATCACGGAGTCCAAAGGGGAGTCGGAGCAGACCCACCAGGGGGCCACGCCACACTAGGGCGCGGCCCAGGGTGGGCCCGCGCCCCCCTATGGCGTGGTGGCCCCCCTCGGCCACCGACGTCGCCTCTTCGCCTATATATTCTCCGCGACGCGAAAACCCTATGACGGTCGATCATATTCCACGAAAAGTTCCGTCGCGGCCGTCATCGTCAATCTCAGATCGGAGGAGTTCTGAAGCTCTTCCCGGCACCCTGCCGGAGGGGAGATCATCACCGGAGGGCTCTACATCACCATGCCTGCCTCCGGAGTGATGCGTGAGTAGTCCACCCCTGGACTACGGGTCCATAGCAGTAGCTAGATGGTTGTCTCTCTACCTTGTGTCTCCATGTTTAGATCTTGTGAGCTGCCTAACATGATCAAGATCATCTTATTGTAATGCTAGATGTTGTGTTTGCTGGGATCCGATGAATATTGATACCATGTTTATTCAAGTTGTTTATCTATGTGCTCTTGATCTTGCATGCTCTCCGTTGCTAGTGGATGATTTGGCCAAGTAGATGCTTGTGACTCCAAGAGGGGGTATTTATGCTCGATAGTGGGTTCAGTCTCTAGATATCTGGATCAGTGACAGAAAGGTCTAAGATGGTAGATGTGCTGTTGCTACTAGGGATAAAACATTGGTGCAGTGTCCAAGGGCACTTGTATTGATTACATTACACACTTTACTTCATGCAATAATCTGTTGTTAGCAACTTAATACTGAACAGGATGCGGATGCTGCCTTGAAGGTGGATTATTTAGGCATAGATGCGGTTGGAATAACGGTCTATGTACTTTGTTGTAATGCCCAACTAGATTTCATAGTAGACATCTTGGCATGTATTGCATTGTTATGCCCTCTCTATTTGTCAATTGCCCAGCTGTAATTTGTTTACCCAACATGCTAGTTATCTGTTCTGAGAGAGACACCACTAGTGAACTGTGGACCTGGTCCAATTTCCTCATACTGTTTACACAACCTGCTGCGATCATCTGTTTCTTGTTACTTGCTGTGTTTCCTGCTGTTTTCCACACCATACGTTTAACTCTTTGTTTCTGCAAGACCGGAGAGATTGACAACCTCTCTGTTTCGTGTTGGGCAAAGTTCTGGTTTGTGTCTGTGCAGATTCCACGTTGGTGCAAGCTCCCTAGCGCCAGGGGGAGTCAACATCAACAACCTTCCAATTGATCGTCAAGTCCTACTGGTCCGATTAAACCTTGGGTAGATTATTCAAGGGAAAACTTCTGCTGTCTACATCATAACCTTCCTCTTGGGGTTCGCCAACACGTAGCCATCAAGCTGTTTTCTGGCGCCGTTGCCGGGGAAGTACTCATCATCACCATCATCATCATCCTCATATACTCTCCCGTCAACCAGGCACCAGGAGTCTGGACTGTTGACGTGGAATCTGCACACAACACAATCAAACTACTTTGCCCCAATGAAACAGTGAGGTTGTCAATCTCACTGGCTTGCTGAAAACAAAGGATTAAACGTATGGTGTGGAAAATGAGTATTACATTGCAGAGAATGAAAAAGGAACAGTTTGCAGTTTGTGGTTGTTTAATCAGTGTAAAAGAATGGACCGGGGTCCACAGTTCACTAGTGGTGTCTCTCCATAAAAGATAACTAAAATGTTGGGTGAACAAATTACAGCTGGGCAATTGACGAATAGTGAGCGCATGACAATGCATATACATGACATGTTGACTACTATGATATTTAATTTGGCATTAATACATAATACATAGACCGTTATCCAACAGCATCTATGACTAATAATCCACCGCCGGGTTGTCATCCGAGTCCCCGTTGGTATTAAGTTGCAAGCAACGGATAATTGCATTAAGTAAAGTGCGTAATGTAAACAAACACATATGCCCGTGGACATAGCATCGTTAGGTTATCCCTAGTGGCAACAGCACATCCACAACCTTAGAACTTTCAGTCACTGTCCCAGGTTAAACGGAGACATGAACCCACTATCTAGCATAAATACTCTCTCTTGGAGTTACAAGCATCTACTTGGCCAAAGCATCTACGAGTAACGGAAAGCATGCAAGATCTTAAATAACATATGGGATAGATTGATAATCAACTTGACATAATATTCAATATTCATCGGATCCCAGCAAACACAACATGTAGCATTACAATAATATGATCTTGATCATGTAGGGCAGCTCACAAGATCTAAACATGATGGCACAAAGTGGAGAGACAACCATCTAGCTACTGCTATGGACCCGTAGTCCAAGGATGAACTACTCACGCATCACTCCGGAGGCAGGCATGGCGATGTAGAAGCCTCCGGTGACGATTCCCCTCTCCGGCAGGGTGCCGGGAAGAGGTTCTGAACCCTCCCGAGCTAGGGTTGACGACGGCGGCGTCTCTGGATCTTTTCGTGGATATTTGCTCAGGTGCTTAGGGTTTTCGCGTCGGGGGGAATAAGAAGGCGAAAGGGCGGCGGCTGCGGACCCCCGAGGGGCCCACACCACCCTAGGGCGCGGCAGAGGGGGGGCCCGCGCCCTAGGTGCGTGTGGCCTCCTGGTGGCCCTCCTCTGCTGCTCCTTCGGTCCGTCAGGTGTGTTCTGGAAAAATAGGCACCCCCGTGTAGTTTCGTCCAATTCCGAGAATATTTCCAGACTAGCTTTTCTGGAATACAAAAATAGCAAAAAACAGGAACTGGCACTTCGGCATCTTGCTAATAGGTTAGTCCCAAAAAATATATAAAAGTGATATAAAGTAGATGCAAAACATGTAGCAATTGTTATAAAACAAGCATGGAACATCAAAAATTATAGATACGTTTGAGACATATCAGCCTTCTGCTTCGAATATGCCTTGTGTGCCTTATCTGCTGATCAATAAAGAAGCAATTCATCTTCTGAAAGATGGACACGAGGATATGCTTCTTCTTAGGAGTTGCAGGTGTAGGTTCGGCTTGAGAAGAGCTAGGAACATCTTCAGAAGGTGTGCGACAAGCACGCTTGCCACGAGGGGGAGCAACCGGAGCAACATCATCTTCATCATCCTCTTCAAGAGCTGCTATAGGAAGGAGAGTAGGCGTATGATAACCCCCAAGAGCAAGGGATCACTGTAGCACCTCTCAATGTGGAAGTAAGGTATCGATCCGCAGGAGCAAGAAGAAAAAGTTATCTATTCCCTACAACTAAAGTGTCACAAGTTTTAGTTGATTATGCACTAAACAAGTTTAGAGAACAAGATGGTTGGTTTGATGGATGTAAAAGTGTCCCAATCATCTTCTTTGCAAGAGGACAAGACAAAGGTAGTAGCAAGTGAAAGCTCTCAAAGAGAGAAAGCCCAATCCTCTAGTACCAAGAGGACAAGCTCAAGTGTGTGTTTCTTATAGGAACAATGGACATGGTTCATGGGTTCACTTAACCCTCTCTCTCTCTCATCTACGGTGATCATCATGTTATAGATAAAGTACACACAATTGTCATGTTTTAATGGTAGCTTTTTATGACGGCTATATGTCCTAAAACACATAGTTGAAAGAAATACTCATTTGTGTTGCTAGTCACCCCTCAAGGCTAGCGTGGTTTCTCTCACTCCCACATCATACTCTTTCTTTTTACCCCCAGATAAAGGACGTTGGGCGGTACTGTGTCACTCAATACCTATGCCGTGTCACATCGGCCATCCCGTACCCACACATACATCATACTTCAAAGTATGACAAATCACAAAAGCTCCAACACAACGGTAAATGCATAACAAATCATCTCACACCACAATATTCACCACAAAGGTATTACATAGATGACCGTAATCATGTTCAGCAGCTCATACGGTACTAATTAGTGAAGCTCAAGAGAGAGGAGAGATACAAAAGTTACCACCACAAACCCTAGTCCAGGGGGTGGACTACTCCCCCTTCATCATGGTGATGATGGTGAAGAAGTTCTTGCTGTAGATGTTGATGATGAACACGTCGGAGGGGGGTGGAGCCCTCCGGAGGCGATTCCGGCGGCGTTTCCCCCTCCGATCTTCTCCGGCGGCAGCCTTCTGTCTCTCTGTTTCGTGGTTTTGTGTTTCTCCGCCGCCTCCTTTCGCGAAACGCCAGGGGACCTTTTTTATAGGCGTTTTTAGGTCAAGACGGAGTCGGTGGACGAAAGATCGACGGCCACGGAGCTCCGAGGTGGAAACGAGCTGTGGCCATGTACTTTAGGCCGCGTGGGACCCTCCCATTTCCAGCCTGTTGGGCTCCTGGTCTTCAATTTAAGCCCATTGCTTTCGTCTCGAAAATTCTGAACCGTGCTCTTTGACCTTGCCCTTTTTGGAGTCCCGAAGCTCCCGGAAAGTCTGAGACACTAAAAAAGACGTTTTTGGAAAAACAGGGTTAATTCCAAATAAATGGGAAAACTATGAAATATTCCCAAAATCATTATAAAACATTGATATAACCCTTATATGATGCAAATATGATTGGAATATAAGCAATTAAAGTGCAAAGTTCATGTATGCATTTTACATGCATCAACATCCCCAAGCTTAATCCATGCTCGTCCTCGAGTATGAAGATGATAAAACTAACATGGACTTTGCAATTTAATACTTAACAATGATATCAAAGATGATTACTATTGCTACATATAGTCAAATGATTCATTCTTCAAAGGAGTAGCAATATGCAAGATAGTTTATGAAGTGATATCAAGTATTCAATGCAAGGATGTTCATTGATAGTTCACAAAGTGTAACATAACAGATAGTAGTATGGACACATGTATGCATAATGATAAGTATGGACATCCTACATTGGTCATAGAGTGATGATGAAAATCTGAATATGATAGGTGGACACTTTGGAAAGATGTATATGAGTAGAGGTAAACATGAATAAGTTTCATCTAACTTCTGAACTTCTCTACTTAAGTTAATGATTGTAATATGGTATCCTTGGTGTCAAGCTCTCATTGCCCCTATCATAGCATCTTGAATGATTAAGTTTAAAGTGAAAGCAAATATGAGTAATGTGCTTGACAAAGTAAAGGTTGAATGTCTCATGCCCCTTGAATACGAGTACTTACACCATGTGTTACTCAACTTGGGAAACAAAGCAAGTTCAATTTAAATATCATTGTAAGTAAAATAGTATCATCAAGAGCGTCAACTGGGGTACCTCTTGTCCCAGGATATGGAACAAGCCCATATCAAAATGACAAGACAAACAAACAAATGAACAATCTCAACACCCTTTTTATTTACCATTGGATAGCTTTTTATTTAAGGTGTATCACAGACGGTTCACCATAGCATGTAAGTAAATTTCCACCATGAATGATGCATGGCTTAGATTAGCGGCCCAGGCGTCTCTCTAACCATTTATACAAACTCATTTAAACTACTCCATTTTCCATTTATTTCACATGATAAGCATCCATAAACAAAAGTACATGATATCAACTAAATATAAATGAGTGCATGTTGAAAGCTTCCATGTGACAGCACATTGCTAACTCTCAACCAAAGACATTGTCAAGCTCATAACATCATAATCTTAATCACAATGGGTCATGTTTTATTATGCAAAAAAGTAAAGTGTGCATCAAGTTCGTGAGAGCTATATAACCAACTTTTCCCATAACAATCAACAACATAATATTTTATTCAGAGGTATAGATAATACAAAAATGATAAACAACCTCGGAATAGCATAAAGCTAATAGGTAGATATGGTGGACTCACTGGAAAAACTTTGGTTGAAGGTGTTGGAAACAAGTTTTTATTTGTTGGATTTTTGGGCTAGCAAGAGGGAGAAAGTTGACCATCTAGATGCATGCATGAGTGTCCATAGAACTAACTAATCCATGTTAAACCAAGTAAAATAACAATCAGCACCAAAACATGAATAAGTGATAGCTCTACAAAAAGAATTTGCAAACTATTACTCATAAACAAGCTCATGAATCATGCAACTATATGTATCATTAAAAATCAAGTCAAACATCCCTTTTCCCAATCTTATAAAAGCATCCAACATATTTCAACCCATATTTCCAGTAGCTCTCTCATATATAAATGATAGTGTGGTGGTCTCTCAAACTCAAACCAAAACAAAACAAAAGACGCTCCAAGTTTATGCGATAAAGTGTTTCGATCGAAAAACAGAAGTTGGACGTGTGCAAACCGAGAGTGTGTAGGTCCAGTGGGGTTGTCTTCACATCCCCAAGCTTATGGTCTTCACCATCCTTGGATAGCTCTTGGTGCATCTCCTCCAATCCCTGTGAAAAAACTTCAAAACACCGTTTCTCCCATTTCTTTTCTGTGGGGTGCATTAATAGTGATAAACAAATATGTTTCTTGCTGCATATAATCCTTGAACAAAAATTCATATGAGATGTCCAGAAAGTGTATAATGTTGTATGCCTACTCATAAACTCAATTGGATCAAAAAGATTCAACTTAAAAGCTCAAAGCATGCATCAAACAAAATGGGACAGAATCTGTCCAGAAAAACAGCAGCAGCAAAACGTATTTTTCTACCCTACCAAACTTTCTCGAAAAATTCCGAAAAAATTCATGCATACAGAGGATGAAAAGTTGCAACTACAGTTCAAATATGAGCTCATTCGGAGTTACAGAATAAGAATTAAAAATCATACCGTGCACTGATTCGTGCAGGAATAAAATCTCCGAACGCTATAAGCAACTTTTTCAAACCAAAAAGGGTAAAACTTGGCACTTTATTAAAAACTCCAGAAACTAACTAGACACAAAATCTCTTGTTACAGCAAGAGGACACAAAGAAAAATCACACAAAAAATAACCGGGTTGCCTCCCGCAAAGCGCTTTCTTTATAGCCATATAGCTAGGCTTGATAGTTTTAATGATGCTCCCATAGAAATAAGAGTTGAATATAAAAGAGCATCAAGAAGCAAATATCAAACACATTTAAGTCTAACCCACTTCCTATGCATTGGGATCTTGTAAGAAAATAAATCAATAAAGCACAAAGTGACTAGCATAGGAAGGCAAAGCAAGTGCAACTTCAAAATTTCAACAAAAAGAGAGGAGACTTAATATTATTGTGGTATATGAAGTCATGTCTCCCTCTCTCATAAAAACTTTCAGTAGCATCATTGATAAAACCCACAATATAACCATCACATAGAGCATTCTTATCATGATCCACATGCATAAAAGTATCATTACTCTCCACATAAGCATAAACAGTTTCATTAGTAATAGTGGGAGTAAAAATATCACATCCATCAATGTAATCATCATAAATAGGAGGCATAGAATAATCAAAATGATTTTTATCCTCAATAGTAGATGGACTGAAAATATCATATTCATCATTGTAAACATCATATATAGGAGGCATATCATAATCAACATAAACTATATCCTCAATAGTGGGTGGACTGAAAATATCATATTCATCATCATAAATGGGAGACATAGTATCATCAAACAAGTCAAAGAACCTCCCCAAGCTTAGATGATTGCAAGATAAAGAAACCTCCCCAAGCTTAGTCTAGTGCACACAAGAATAGAAACTTAAGCGCTACGCTCCCCGGCAACGGCGCCAGAAAAGTACTTGATAACCCCCAAGAGCAAGGGATCACTGTAGCACCTCTCAATGTGGAAGTAAGGTATCGATCCGCAGGAGCAAGAAGAAAAAGTTATCTATTCCCTACAACTAAAGTGTCACAAGTTTTAGTTGATTATGCACTAAACAAGTTTAGAGAACAAGATGGTTGGTTTGATGGATGTAAAAGTGTCCCAATCCTCTTCTTTGCAAGAGGACAAGACAAAGGTAGTAGCAAGTGAAAGCTCTCAAAGAGAGAAAGCCCAATCCTCTATGTAGCAAGAGGACAAGCTCAAGTGTGTGTTTTTTATAGGAACAATGGACATGGTTCATGGGTTCACTTAATCCCTCTCTCTCTCATCTACGGTGATCATCATGTTATAGATAAAGTACACACAATTGTCATGTTTTAATGGTAGCTTTTTATGACGGCTATATGTCCTAAAACACATAGTTGAAAGAAATACTCATTTGTGTTGCTAGGTCACCCCTCGTAAGGCTAGCGTGGTTTCTCTCACTCCCACATCATACTCTTTCTTTTTACCCCCAGATAAAGGACGTTGGGCGGTACTGTGTCACTCAATACCTATGCCGTGTCACATCGGCCATCCCGTACCCACACATACATCATACTTCAAAGTATGACAAATCACAAAAGCTCCAACACAACGGTAAATGCATAACAAATCATCTCACACCACAATATTCACCACAAAGGTATTACATAGATGACCGTAATCATGTTCAGCAGCTCATACGGTACTAATTAGTGAAGCTCAAGAGAGAGGAGAGATACAAAAGTTACCACCACAAACCCTAGTCCAGGGGGTGGACTACTCCCCCTTCATCATGGTGATGATGGTGAAGAAGTTCTTGCTGTAGATGTTGATGATGAACACGCCGGAGGGGGGTGGAGCCCTCCGGAGGCGATTCCGGCGGCGTTTCCCCCCTCCGATCTTCTCCGGCGGCAGCCTTCTGTCTCTCTGTTTCGTGGTTTTGTGTTTCTCCGCCGACTCCTTTCGCGAAACGCCAGGGGACCTTTTTTATAGGCGTTTTTAGGTCAAGACGGAGTCGGTGGACGAAAGATCGACGGCCACGGAGCTCCGAGGTGGAAACGAGCTGGGCCCACGTGGCCATGTACTTTAGGCCGCGTGGGACCCTCCATTTCCAGCCTGTTGGGCTTCTGGTCTTCAATTTAAGCCCATTGCGTTCGTCTCGAAAATTCTGAACCGTGCTCTTTGACCTTGCCCTTTTTGGAGTCCCGAAGCTCCCGGAAAGTCTGAAACACTAAAAAAGACGTTTTCTGGAAAAACAGGGTTAATTCCAAATAAATGGGAAAACTATGAAATATTCCCAAAATCATTATAAAACATTGATATAACCCTTATATGATGCAAATATGATTGGAATATAAGCAATTAAAGTGCAAAGTTCATGTATGCATTTTACATGCATCAGCGTAACAAGGGCATAATTGTTGAGATGAGCTGGAGCTAGCTTGGTGTTAATCAGTTTCTGTAGAAAAGGACCATAGATGGGAACCTTGTTGTTGAGAACCACGGAGCGCATCTCGTTCCACATGTAATCCAACACATCCAACTTCTTGCCAAACCCCTTTAGTTGCTCAATGTTATAGAGAAGGTTTATCTTCCAACCGCAAACCTCACTCTTCTCCACATACTTGACATTGATAGTGTTTCTCAAAATAATATAGACAGCCTTCAAAAAAGGAGTGAAGTTTTTGACCCTCGAAATGTGAAGGAGTCCCGCATCGGGAGGGTAGCAATGAGCAATTCCTTTTCGGGCCTTCATAATCTTGCTCTCATCACCATGAATACGAATAGAAGCCATAGGCTGCAATGGGAGTTCAACAAGGCGAAAGAGAGCACCAAACTCCGCAAGAGTAGCTTCACACTTGATACCACCACTCATCCAAGTCAAAGTCCTAGGGTTCTCGGAAAAATACACGTTGGCATAGAATTCCCTAAGCAATTCCGGAGAAAAATTAACAGCACAAAGAGAACTAATGCCATGAAAGTCCATGAGCTCCATCACATCAGGCCTATATTCTCTTAGCATGTTCACATCAAAGTATTTGTGAGGTACATGAGTATTCTTGCGAGAGCATACCACATTTTCATAAACTTGCTCATGCATCTTGCAATAGAACCGATTGTCACTATAAGTGCGCTGCCCAAATGCATAGGGATTGAATTCTAGATGGTCATGCTCGAAATCATAAGAGGATCGCTTAGCCCAAGAATCATGCACCGGTTCAACCGGGTTGACAGGAAGATCAAACCTTTCCTTGGAGGCAGAGGCTTTCTTGTTCTTGGCCTTGTCCTTGCTAGAGGCCATCCTTGCTTGAGAAATTCCAAAGAAATCCAATCTTGAGAAGAACACACCAAGAACACCAACAAGTGAGGAGATCTCCCCCAATCCTTCACCAAAGGGAAAAGCTTTTGGATGGGATGGAAGATCGGGAGGGAATCTGTCAGATCTGAGGGCAAAAGAGGTGGGGGAGTGGAGCAATGGTGGAGGAGGGTGGAGGAGGAGGTCAGGCGGCAATGGAGTTGGAGAGGAAAACATGGGGGGAGGAAGAAGATAATGAGAAGAAACCGGTCAACTCCCCCCTATAGGCGCCTCGACTGGCCGGCCTCGACCCGGCCTCGGGCCGGCCTCGCGCAGAGACAGGGGTAGGGTAGGCACCCGACGGCACCGGCCTCGACCCGGCCTCGGGCCGGCCTCGCGCAGAGACAGGGGCCGGGCAGGCACCCGACAGCGCCGGCCTCGACACGGCCTTGGACCGACCTTGCGTAGAGAGAGAGGGCAGGGCACCCACCCGATGGCGCCGGCCTAGGCCCGGCCTTTTCCCAGCCTCAAACAGAGAAGGAGGCCGGCCACACAGAAAAGGATGGGCAAGAAAATGCAGTTTTCTGAGAAATGCTCCGGTTTGAAGAGTGACAAGGAAGAATTTTGAGTGTCAAGGGGGGAGTGCAGGCATGATAAACAAGAAGGCAAAAGCAGGCAAAAAAAATCTTCGCACATCCAATGGAGAAAATCGATAAGTCCAAATAGGCAACATTGGATGTGATGGCGAATATGCAAGAAAATCACAAAGAAATTCCAATAAGATCAACTCTCCACAAAGAAGAGAGCGGTGGCCTAGGCCACCATGTATGAGTGTGTGTGGCGTGACACCGCGAAGATATATCTTGGGTCCACTACCACTACTCGTCATTTAAGCTCACAATTCATATCACGAATATAGAGAAACAAATGATTTCTTGATGTCGGCATAATGGGGGGAGGGATAGTCCAATGAATTAGGACCGCACTCCCCCTATGTCCATGCCTACACCTAAACACGATAAATAGTCAAGATTTAGGCGTGTATGCAAGATAGTCAAGCCAAACTCCTTGAATCCACGATATTTTAGCTCATTCCTCAAGTAGGTGAATCTTGTTTCATCAAGAGGCTTTGTGAATATATCGGCAAGTTGATCTCTTGTGGGAACATGGCCTAGCTCAATATCACCTCGGGCAACATGGTCTCGAATGAAATGATGACGAATCTCAATATGCTTGGTTCTTGAATGTTGCACCGCGTTGTGGGCAATCTTGATAGCACTTGTATTGTCACATAAAAGAGGCACTTTGTCACAATTGACACCGTATTCCTTTAAAGTTTGCCTCATCCATAACAATTGGGTGCATGCACTTGCGGCCGCCACATACTCGGCTTCGGCGGTGGAGAGAGATATACAATTTTGCTTCTTGGAAGACCAACTCACCAAGGAACCACCAAGAAATTGGCAAGCCCCGGAAGTTGACTTCCTATCATCTTGATCACCGGCCCAATCCGAGTCCGTGTACCCACGAAGAGAGAAAACCTTGTCCTTAGGGTACCACAAACAAACTTTGGGGTATGAATCAAATATCGAAGGATTCTTTTGACCGCCACCATGTGGCTTTCTTTAGGAGCGGCTTGGTACCTTGCACACACCCCTACACTCAACACAATATCGGGTCTAGATGCGCAAAGATAGAGCAAAGAACCACATATCGATGTCATATATAATTGATCGACCTGAAGGAGGACATATTATATGATCAACAAGTACGGTCATTTTCTTCCTTCCAAGAGCAAGTACCTACTTTGCTCTTTGTATTGTAACATGCCCTCTCTGTTTTATTATAAGATGTTTTAGGTTTTGTCATATGAATCATATACGGACTGAAATGAGTGAATCACACACTAAAATGCGCCTATATACATCCGAGCATATTCAAATTCTAAAAAATTAAAACATCTTATATTTTAAAACGGCGGAAGTACATGGCAAATTGGTAACATACCCATAGATAAACTTTTGGCCTTTTGGGAGCGGTAAGCATCATGCTTCCTCCATGCACACGTTCAATGCGAGTTTTTCTCCACACTGATTATGATGCTACTTTCGCCTACGATAATCTTCAGTCTAATGCAGATCTGGCCCTAAATTTATCATATGTACCATTATATGTGTTGTCGTGTTGACATGCATTCATATGTTATATAGGGACTTTAAAATATATTGATGGAAGTGCCTATATATGGTTAGGGTATAACCATCGGTCGAGCGTCGGTCTCTTGGGTCCAGACAAAATATACATCGGATCTCTCAACGGAAAAGGGCTCAAAATTTCTGAACTCACCAAGGTCCTCCTAAATTCCGAGACCGAGTTGGGGTGTCCAAACATGAACGTCCGTACACGAGCTCTAGCTAGCAACCCGACACTAGGGCCTCGCCTGGCAGATCATCTCTTATGCCCACTATCTGCCCACCGAACGGCCCGAGTCGCTGCTCCATTTCGTCCCCGCCTCCACAACCCGATGTCCATGCGCTGATGCTCGACACCTTTCGACTGTGGGTGGGTGAAAGGATCGGTATGGCCACCTTGAGGGGGGAGGGGGTGAATAGGTGCTACTCAATTTTTAGCTCTTTTTCGAATTTAGGCTTGACACAAAGGTAAATTATCTAGATATGCAACTACGGTGAATTTACCTATATGACAAGTTAACACTAGACTAAGCAAGATACAAGTAAGAGCTAACGAGTAAGGAATAACTGAACGGGAAGCACGCGGAGACAAGGATGTATTCCCGAGTTTCTCCTTTTTGGTGTGAGGCATATAGATGAAATATTTCAACCCTGCAACACTTAGCATCATATTAAAATGTCACCAGTGTTGTTATCTAACACACAAAACACAAAGGGATAAATAAATGCTCTTTCAGTGGGGTTAGACGCAATAGATCTAGCCAGTTTGTAGCGCAATGTCATCGCCGCGATGGGAGGTCGAGCAAGTGAAAATTGAGTTCGAGCATCATCCGTCCCTCACTCGCCCTTATCGCCGGCCATCGCTCGTCCTTCTCACACACGACAATGTCCATATGTGTATCTCTTGTACACAAGGTTTCGGTAATTTTACCAAACAAACTTTTAGGAAAATTTTGCAAACTTTCGTCGATGAAGATCGATGGAATTTGTATTCATGATTGTTGCATCGTTTGATGAGTATACTATGTGTAGTAGTGATGAGTATTTGCACCATGAATATATGAAAACATCGTCTGATGATGAACCATCCAATGACGATGGCATGATCATCGTTGTCGCTCCTCTATGTTTTGAGGAGTAGCAGAATGCATTGCCCCAACCCCGAGGTTCAACACGGGCACATAAGAACCGATTGTGACTGAACATCCGACCATATTCTACTATATACAGATTATTTCAGGCCAATTCAACTTTATCTTAGAGAAGCTTTCGAGGCGCTTCAGGATGTCAGTCGATGTGTTCATGCATCTTGTGCATGTGTGAGGGAGTATGATTACTATTTTAGACTAAACAAAAATTGCACCGGGTTGGTTGTTATGAAAAAATGCACCGCTTGTATCAAATGTTTTGCGTATGGAGTTGAGGCACATTGCGTTGACAAGTACGTTCGTATAGGAGAGTCCACCTGCCTTGATGCCATGTATAGGTTGTGTGCAACTATAGTGAAGGTGTTTCGAAAGAAATATTTGAGAGAATCAAATGTTGTAGACATAACTCGGCTCTTGGCACCTTATGCTGCAAGAGGATTTGCTGAGATGTTTGGATGGTTAGGCATTGTGAATAGAAAAATTGTCTGTTTGGTTTGCAAGGAAAATACAAAATTTCATGTTGGAGCGTCCACCGTGGCACTGCCATACTTGAAGCTAGGAAAGATTATGATCTATGATTGCCTAAAAATAAACACAGTTTAGTGGGTCCGGACATTAAATCAGAAGCGCTCTTGGAGATACCCTTATTTTTTGCACACACTAGTTCAAATATAGAAGAAAAGAAGGTGATTCGATTCATAGTAGTTGGAGAAAATTCAACCGTAATTAAGTAGTACCACTTGAGCAATTTAATCATTTGCACCGTGGGAGTTGAGTAGTGACCGACCACGAGATCCGATCCATAAAATGTCGTTAGTGATGGCCAAAACGGGAACCGCCACTTGTTTCCGAAATGGAAAAGCTAGTTGGTGACTTGGTGGTGGCCGCAAATTGATAATGCCGTTCGTGGTTCACGAGCATATCCAGATGGGATAGATCAGCTAGGCACCGGCACGGTCGATCCGTGGTCAACCGGCCGGCATCGTGGAAGTCGCTATTGATCGATCGGTTATCAGTATAGCATGCAGAGCTATGTTTATTTGGGGATGGATGTGTCAGTGGGTCTGTCCGATCAAGTGCAAAACCTCTCTGACCGCGCACTGCACTGCATGTTTAGAGACGCTCGCAGACTAGGAGACGGGAATGGGGAGGAGGCGGTAGCTTTGCGGTGAGAGGGACTTGCGCGCCACCGGGAGTCCGAAACGTGTGCGCTTCTCCCCCACACACATGACACACCTACGCCGCGCGGGAGCAGCCTTTTAGTACTAGCAGCTACTACTAGGTCGGTCAGTGGCTGTGGCTGGAGTGGACGACGTGGCTAGGTGCCCTCTATTATTTCGTTCGCGGCTTGGCTTCCTCCCGCCGCCGGCTGGTCGGAAAAGTCAAATCCGGGTCTCTATTCGGGCAACCCTTCCATCTCCTCGCCACAGTCTGACAGTCCCTCTATTTATCACCCTGCTCTGCCCTGGGTGAGAAGAACCGAACTACCAAAGGGTAACCAACTGTGCTCACAAGTGGCACACTGTTTTGTATGCTGGGCTGAGGTGAGCTGTAGCATTGCGTGCGATGCAGCATGTGCTACTCGTACTCCGCTCTGCGCTGCTCGGTTTTATTTTTGTTTGGCGTCGCTGCGATGAGGTGACGACGAGTCGAGGTCACGTCACGGAGCCCCACGTACGCAGTCGGATGTTCCCGTCGACCCACCGGGGATAAAGGGAGCGCCCGGTGCACTGCATTTGACCGGTGCGGGTGCCGGCCCATGTGTCATGTGCGAGCTGAGTGACTTGACGGTTGATTATGTGCTGCTGCGCGATTGACGATGAAACTGTAATATACTCCCTCCCTTTCAAGTTAGATGACTTCGTGCAAGTGTAGATGTAGCTAGACAGGTTACATGTATAAATACATCCACTTGTTTATCTAATATGGAATGGAGGGAGTACTACATACACAGGCGGTGGTGCTACAAAAAAGGAACAAAATGAGGAGGCTTCATGACAGAAAAGTAAGTTATTATTAGTGATGAGGTGATCGGGTGATGACGAGCCGAGGTCACGTCAGGGAGCCCCACGTACACAGTCGGATGTTCCCGTCGACCCATCGGGGATAAAGGGAGCGCCCGGTGCACTGCATTTGACCGGTGCGGGTGCCGGCCCATGTGTCATGTGCGAGGTGAGTGACTTGACGGTTGATTATGTGCTGCTGCGCGATTGACGACGATACTGTAATATACTCCCTCCCTTTCAAGTTAGATGACTTCATGCAAGTGTGGATGTAGCTAGACAGGTTACATGTATAAATACATCCACATGTTTATCTAATATGGAACGGAGGGAGTACTACATACATAGGCGGTGGTGCTACAAAAACGGAACAAAATCTGGAGGCTCCATGACAGAAAAGGAAGTTATTATTAGTGATGAGGTGATCGGGTGATGACGAGCCGAGGTCACGTCACCGAGCCCCACGTACGTACGAACGCCGTCGGATGTTCCCGTCGACCCACCGGGGATAAAGGGAGCGCCCGGTGCACTGCATTTGACCGGTGCGGGTGCCGGCCCATGTGTCATGTGCGAGCTGAGTGACTTGACGGTTGATTATGTGCTGCTGCGCGATTGACGACGATACTGTAATATACTCCCTCCCTTTCAAGTCATCTAATATGGAACGGAGGGGTACTACATACACAGGTGGTGGTGCTACAAAAAAGGGAACAAAATGTGGACTCACCGATGCGCGCAATGGCTCCATGATATAAAAAAACAAATTATTGTTAGGACAAGTGTGTGCATTGTAATTTCTAGGCATAGTGAACAACGACCCCGGTTTCTGTCCTCGTAAAAAAACAACTTGGTGATAAATTTTTCTCCTCTAGAAACCCAACCATCTTTTTACTCGGGGAAAATATCTGAAAAGAGCAATGCTATTCTTCGCTCGCTCGGTTTCCGACAAAGAAAATGACAAGACACCCCCGCAGCCATCGTTGACCCTCGCCACCCCACCCTTCTCAAATCACGGTTTTCACCATTGCGCCGTTGCCCCAGCCATCCCTCTAACCTCCCTCGGCACCCCTTCTCATCCCTCTAACCTCCCTCGGCACCCCTTCTCATCCCTCTAACCTCCCTCGGCACGCCTTCTCCTCTAGCTCCGACGCCCCCTACAGTTAAGTGCATCGCTTGGCTGCTGCCTCGTCGACGCCCTTCTCTGCCGGTCACATACGTCAGCTCGGGGTGGGTGGCGGGGAAGAGAGGGAGGACTTCAGTTTCAAGTGGGAAAGAGGGGTAGCGTCCACGCGCGATTGATATGCGCGCACGATCGCTGTAAACAAAACAGTTTCGGACTCAAAAGCTAGACATTGCGAGAAACAACCACACGTAGATATGAAGATGATTTTGGTGGCTATGTTAATATTAAAATTCCAACAAGGACACACAAAAATACATTGTGCCGTGTAAATAGCCGGGGTCGCCCACCTTCTAGTGAAGACCGCTGGAAATGAAAGAAACTTTGGCGTGGAGCGCTGTTTGCTGGGGACGTTGTTGCTCGGCAGTATTCAGATATTTTTTTCTTCAAAAAACTTTTTTAAAATCATTTTCTCCGAGAGACCCATTGAGGATGTAAATGGGCCACACGCACAGAGACCCACGGGCCAGTACGAAGCGGGCCTCGGCCCACTGCTTCGAACATTTTCCGGCCTGTTCGTGAAAGCTGAAACAGGTGCAGTTGGGAAGAAGTTCTCGTGCACTTGGGAAGCGGTGGTTGTCGTCGGGCGGACCCACGCCAGAAACGGTGGCAAAAATCTGCTCGCTGAAGAGGGAGCAGCAGCCCCCAACTCCAGTGAGCAACGACGGCAGAGTCGCCGGGAGCGAGAAGGAACCACGTGAGACTCCGAAGCCGCCTCGATTCCAGTCCGGTTGGATTCGATTCGATCGATCCTGCATCCTCCTCCTCCCGATCAAATCGACCCCTCTCGCTGCTCGGTTAGTGCCGTCCGCCTCGAATTACTTGTTGCTCTTGGTCCGAGTGATTGACTGCGTCGGTTAGTGCTAAGCCGGCAGTGTTTGCGCGGTGCCGCTTTGCTGTGCGCTTAGCTCTTGTTGGTGTTTCTACTGAATCTGTTCTGCGCTTAACTGAAGAAACGTGGAGGGTACTGTGAGGGCGTCAACACCTTTCTTGTGTAGCCTATTGGGATCATAATGAAATGCTTCGTACAATAATCTATGTTGAAATTGGTAGTAGTAGGTGAGAGCTGCCTGTGATAAGGGAAGCAAATATGCAGGAATTGAGATTGGGATTGCTTGTTCTTGCGCGCTTTGCGATCCTAACTTGTTACCAGTCAAGGTAAAAATACGTGCAGAATACATTTGTGAGAAGACTCATAGTACCAGGACAGTAGCGTATTACTTTGACTGCTACTTTTAGCTCTGAACATTTCTGTCATAGGACATTGCTGAACTGTCTTCCAATTGTGTAATAATGAGCTGAACTTTCTGAAGAGATATATTTGCGTGTGCTTATTCTCCATTGTGCTTCGTTGCTTTTACATACTGGTTGACAATTGAGTACATCCTTTTTCTTAAGAATTGTACTATTGTAGTGAAGGAGCACATGATCTTTGGTTGGGGGTAATTATTCTCAATTACTCGTAACACATTTCATAATCACGGATGCACATATCTTGGTCTTGTCAAACATATTTTACTATTTCTTATCCAGTATATGCTTGTACCTACTCGCACACTCACAACATGTTTCTTTGTTTTTTGGAACTTCTTCAATCTCCGAAAGCAAGTTTTAGAGTCCGCATATTGATGAGCATTTGGAAGGAGAATTGATACATATAACAGTTGAAGAAGATGGGTTATGGCATGAGTAGGCTAGAGGAGGCATACATTGAGCATGAAGGCCAAAACAGTGATGGATCTAGTTCAGTCGAAGTGAATAATGAATTCTCAAAATTACATAATGATATTTTTCATATGACTCGACTAAGATCAGGACCTAGTGAAAGCATCCGCAAGTCCACGGATACAGTGTCAATAACTAGATTATTACGTGGAAGGGAAGTTAATTCTTCAGGAAATGGGAGGTTCTCTTCAGTTGATCGTGCATTTGTTCTTGGTCATTATCTTCCAGTGGATGGTCCTGAAATAGTGGACAGAATGGATTCACGAGCTTATGTTTCACAGTTTTCTGCCGATGGTTCCCTTTTTGTTGCTGGTTTTCAGGTATGTTATGCTCCAACCAACAATTTAAAAAATGTTACTAGTCTCAAGTAAGCGCAGGTGGAATTTCCTTATGTTGTGTTTTGTGTCAAATATTTTGTACGTGTTGGGTTAGGTTTGGACTTGGAGTTGTATTAGGTGTGGATAGGTACGAGTAGTGTTCGAGTCGAACTCTTGTAACCTGGGTCTCCCATATAATGAGGGGAGCACCACACGTGTAACCCATGACGACTTGATAGCAGCAGGCGCGCAAGGGGAGCCGGCGGCTTGTGCCGGCGACCAAGGCGGCCGGTGCAGCGGTATCAATGGGGAGGTGCGCCCGTAGTCATGCCCCGCAGATGTAGGCGAGTTCGCCGAACTGCGTTAACAAATCTCGGTGTCGTCATCAGTGCTGTGATTGCTTATTCCTCGGTAGATCAACTGGGCGCCTACGACGGTAACAATTGGTATCAGAGCGAGGTTGAAGGCCGCGGATTGTCTAGAGATTGAAGGTCGATGTTTGGGATCGGGCGTCGCCGGCGTAGCATCGTCCTACGGCGCAGGCGAGATGGCGATCTAGATTCATCTGGCTGGTGGATCGATCGGGCGGCGGCGAGCCGTGTTTCGTGCAGCAAGGCAGAGATACCACTTCGGATCGGGACGCACAAGGCGTGTGGCGGCGGCAGCGGCAGATCGTGAGATCGATCGATTTGCAGGACAGCTGTGCAGGACGCCTGTGTGTTCGAGATGGACTCGGCGATTAGGCCTGGAGGCGCGAGCAAGGTCCGGTTGCAGGAAGGAAAGGCCCACGTGGGCAGGTCCAGGTGCATGGGGGCAAGGCAGACGCTGGGCAGCACGAAGCTGATCGATCGGATAGCAACAGGCAGCAGCAGGAGATTTGTTTGGTGAAAAAAAAAAGGAGCGTCATGTATGTATTGTGGTTTTCCATCGGGAGCAAATGAAGGAAAAAGGGAAATTTTAAAGAGCTTTGGCGGCACGTGGGCGTGAGGTGCATGTTACTTGCATCCTCTTTGGTACGTGTGTATTTTTTCCGGTTGTTGTTTCTTTTGCTCGGTACAATGTTTGTGTACAGGATGGAAACGGTGTACGGAAGACAGACGCGGAGTCGCAGGTTCACGGAAAGATTGACAGGTTTTGGTCAATGTTATTTGATCCAAGCGTTGTATGGGCGACGCTCGATGACGTAGCATGGGGCCAAGTTGATCAAGATGGATTCGATGCGGCGAGGGGCGACGTGCACATAAGGCTTGTAGTGGCCTGGAGCGCGTCGTGAGGATCATGCATACACAGGGTGCCGGACAGTGCGCGGAAGGTGGACTGGGCACAGGGTGGAGCATGGGTGCAGTCGGATACGTTCGGCTGGGTTGGACTAAACAGTCTGACGGGAACAGAAGACGGTGAAGATCGGCGATGACGACGTAGGAGCGTGAGGGCTGATGGTGTCCGAATTCTGTTGGCGTGGAAACACGTGGCGCATGGTTATGCGTGCTTCGACATGCGATGACGCGGGGTTGATTCAAGATGGCGCGCATATGAGATCTTGAGGTTGACGGGGCGTGGGGTGGACTGATCATCTACCATGGAGTCATGTTGAAGGTGGAGCTGGAGTCTCTGAGGGAGATTTCACTCGGCTGATGGAGGGGCTGCGGCGTAAGCTAGCGGAGAGTCGAAGCCTAGTCAGCGGGAAGGCGAGAAGCACGTTGGTCGGACTGGACGTCAGGGTTCGAGAGATACGTGGAACTCGGCATCGGTCGGGGATGACTGATGGTTGTCTGCAGTGGGGCCTGAGGTGGTGTGGGTTAGCGACCCGGTAGATCTTGGCCAAGATTGCAGATGCTCGACGCGGTACTAGCGGCGAGGCGTGCGGTAAGCACGGGACACAGCGACAGACCAGGGCACAGGCGGTCAGACATGTGGTTAGATAGGTGTGCAGGGGTGCTGAAGCAGTGTTGGCGAGTATCGGATTCAAGTTGGTGACTGGGTCTATGGAGATTGACGCGTCAGGTGATAGACAGGAGTCGACCATGGGGAATCTGAGAAAGTGTTGGACAGTCTGAAATGTCGGAAGCGTGGAGAGTACATGGCCGTATATTCTGTGATGTTCAGTGCACATGGCAAAGTGCAGGTGACTAGATGCAGAAGGAGGCGGAGTGCTATATCTGTGGGACATGTAGAAGACTATCCAGGATGAGACGACTGCGAATTTGACTCAAGATGACTAAAAAGCGACGGTGAAATTCCTTCAAAGTTGGAAGCATTTTCACGCAGATCAGTGATCGGTGTGTGATGGTGTTGAACGGGAAGAAGGGACTACAGTTGCAGGTGGAGTCACGTGGAGTCTGGAGTAGCAGTGGAGCTCATGGAGACAACTCAAGTCCGGAGTACATGGAGGTTTGACGCATTGACGAATTCAAGGTGGTGGACAATATTCGCCAAGGTGGAGTTTGTTGTGTTTTGTGTCAAATATTTTGTACGTGTTGGGTTAGGTTTGGACTTGGAGTTGTATTAGGTGTGGATAGGTACGAGTAGTGTTCGAGTCGAACTCTTGTAACCTGGGTCTCCCATATAATGAGGGGAGCACCACACGTGTAACCCATGACGACTTGATAGCAGCAGGCGCGCAAGGGGAGCCGGCGGCTTGTGCCGGCGACCAAGGCGGCCGGTGCAGCGGTATCAATGGGGAGGTGCGCCCGTAGTCATGCCCCGCAGATGTAGGCGAGTTCGCCGAACTGCGTTAACAAATCTCGGTGTCGTCATCAGTGCTGTGATTGCTTATTCCTCGTAGATCAACTGGGCGCCTACGACGGTAACACCTTACATTTTACTTGGTTTCCCTAATTTCCTTTGGCTTTAATCATCAGGGAAGCCACATAAGAATATATGATGTCGATAAAGATTGGGAAGTGCACAAAGACATTCATGCTAGAAATTTGAGATGGACAATTAGTGATGTATCGTTATCACCTGATCAACGGTTTCTTGTAAGTTTCACAGTAACTTAACTAGTGAGCTCTTTGCTGTCTCTTTAGGCTCAGATCATCTGATGTAGCTTAGTTTCCCAAACTTGGTACGCATTGGCTCAGTTTTGGGATTTGTGTGGCTCTCTGGTGCATCTTTGTTATCAAAAATCCTGTATTCTTCTTATTGAGAGAAATATCTGATGTGCAATTGCCTTGAAGTGACAAGGATAAACTAGAAAATATCAATATCAGATTTGCAGAATAGGACTAGTCGGGGTCAGTGTGTGTGCTTGTAGTGGAAATATGGCGAGGGTTGAAAATTGTTACTGGATGTTTCGTTTACACTATTGTCAAAAGATTGGCAACATACCATTCAAGAAAAAAAGTTGGCAACATCTTTGTAGTTCATATGATTGCTGCATTCTTATTCCTCTAGTGGCTTATGTTTGGAGTAACCTTTAGGCTACCAATTCTTTTTACATAATGGGAGTAAGTTTTTAATGATTAAGAAAAATAGAATGGTGGATTAATTGGGCTATTAAGCAGAATCCAACATTCCAGAAATTGGCCATTGTTGATTTAGCTCATTGTATAGACGAGTTATTGACTCAAATATGTGTCATTTCAGTAGCTCACCTCAGCATAGAATCATAGATTGGTTTTGAAGTTTTTTTGTATAGTAAAGTCCAAGTAAAAATGTAAATTTCTAGCTATGGAGATTTGGAGACAGTTAGTCTTCCAATTCATTTGATTCATCCCGGACATTCCATCAACACAATTTCATGTGCTGGTACGAGCATTTCTTGGAGATGTAAAAACTACAAATTAGTTAGCTCTTTCTGCGTTTTATCTAGGCCTTAGTTCACCGGTCTCTGTTTACGTGGATTTGTGATGCGTAATACCTGTTCTCCCACTCTTTCCTTTCTGAGTGCATGGTTGCATTGTGATCTTCCTTATGACGTTTTCAATCTGCAGGTCTACTCTAGCCTGGCACCTATTATCCATATTGTCAATATTGGGACTGCTTCAAGAGAATCATATGCTAATGTCACTGTGAGTTCTCATCAAGATTTGCACTCTGCAAGGAAATGACTGTTTCTCCCCATTGAGACAATTCATCATTGTCTTATTTTATGATTATAATCTGTTGATATCTCTACTCTAGAGATATACCATGTTACCAGGGGCGGATCCAGGGGGTGCTAGCAGGGTCTGACCCCCAACCGATCGCCCCCCTCATAGAAATACTACATGTGCCAGTACTAGTATGTGTTTAGGTATGCGCTAATGGCCGTATATAATCAGCTAATTAGTAATATTTAAGCCCAATGTTAACGTAGCTATGCACACACCCAAGCCCATCACAACAAAGACAGCCCATGTGCCAGTTACAATGATCGTGGACCCTGGTCGTTGGCCATTATCTGGTCTCACCAATCGATCAGATCGATCGATCTGGCTACCAGTTTGCAAGGAGCCGAGGACACCGGCCGGCGGCGGAAACTGATCGCTGGCTTTGCCACACAGCCGAGTACGCCGCCGGCGGAAACCTATGCCGGCTGCCGCAGCTTTCTTGCCGTATGTTCACACATCTGGATTATTTGTCAAGCTGTCAAGGTATGTACACGGTACATGCATGTAAGTATTTGTAGTCTGACCTAATTCCCTACTTGCATTGATTAAGCTATTTGTTTTAGAAAAAGCATATGATAAAAAGCATATGATCTTTGACACAAACTTTATTGATACTGAATCGGTGATGTACTGTTGAGAATTTGGATTAAACTGGTGGTGAATGGTGATAGTAGGCTATGTCTAAACATGCGAATAGGCGGAAACATATCGATTTTTTCTTACTAATTTTAAAGTTTGCAGTCATTTTTAGTGTTATTGGCTTATTGCCGAACATATATTAATAACTTGATAGGCTTTTTATTTGAAAAAAACATGACATGCTTCTTTTCTTTATACTTGAAATCATGATATATTACACAACACATGTGATCATCATCGCTCGCCCCCCCTATGATCAAATCCTGGCTCCGCCCCTGCATGTTACAACTTCAGCGATCTTTTATTTATTTTCCTATTTTAGATGTCCACAGCCGGTTTAATATTTAGTTATTTACTTAATCTTATTATAGCACATCCACATGCACTAGATTTTTTGCTGCACAAAGATGCTTGATATGCATTTGGAATACTTTTATGTTCAACTATTAATGCTTCTTAAATCTTTCTGCAGGATATCCATGATGGATTAGATTTTTCGCAGCATGAAGATGTTAAATATTCGTTCGGAATGTTTTCTGTTAAGTTTTCCACTGATGGCCGAGAGCTTGTCGCCGGCAGTAACGATGATTCAATATATGTCTACGACCTTCAGGCAGACAAACTGACATTGCGTTTGCCTGCTCATACAGTATGATAGTTTGTACTTTCTTGGATTGTTGTCATTTTCATCTTTGTCTGATCATATTTTGCACGTATTTCTTCATTTTTTGAGTTTATATCTCCCTGGAAGTGATTAATAGCGCAATGTCCTGAAGTTGGTTATTCTCTCTTATCAGCCAAGTGACTACTTTCATGCTTATCCAGACATGATCTGTCTGCCTTTTTTTTAAATTAGAAGTGGGAGTGGATTACAAATATGGTACTGTATTTATACCGTAATAAATGATCTATCTAAACCAAAATAAGAAAAATGATATTGCTGATTAGGAAGACCGATAATGCTATTGGTGAATGATATTTGGTGGATGTAGGATGTGAAAGCTCTCATTTGGTTGATGTCCTAGGTGAATGTGGACGGCCGATTGGGATTGACATCAATTAAATCTCTGACCTTTCTTATGTCCAGCATTGGCATCTATCTGAGTAGAGATTTCTAGCTCCCGGGCTCCGGTGCTCCCCGTATTTTTTTTTCTTTCAAAAAACATATTTATAAGTTTCAAAAAAATCTGAAACAAATCTTGCATGTTGTCAATTATGTATTCCATAAACATGCCAAATCTCGATTTGAAATACTTTATATTCTGAGCTACACAAAAATGACAAATGTTTGGATCTAAATGTACACACTTTCAAATTTACAAAATATACAAGATTTTTTCATTTTTGTGTAGGTCAGAATATAAAGTATTTCAAATCGCGATTTTTCACGTCTGTAGGATACATCATTGACAATTTGCAGGATTTTTTCAGATTTGTTTTTAAAAAAGTTATAAATATGATTTTTGAATTTTTTATTAGAGGGAGCACTGGAGCTCGGGAGCCAAAATGATTTTCCGCATCTTTCTCTGCTAGTTTGTTGGGCTGCCAGTTAAACTGGGTTTTGTTGTTCTGAAGAATGAACTGTCTGAATACTTATTTGTCTGCCTGAATAAACATGGCCATGTATAGAGCAGCTTAGCTAGCCTGGAAGAGTAATACGACATATGTAGATTGATGGGGTTGCATGCAGTTTCCTTCTCATTGCAGCAGCGTAATAGAATCCTTGCTTGCTTCCTCTGTGGGTTGTTAGCATCTTAGTGATCCTTGTACACTAAATATTTTGTATGTGAATTATTAGTTGAATTGTTTTTCTTCTGATATTTCAGGCTGATGTCAACACAGTAGCATTTGCTGATGAAAGTGGTAATCTCATTTATTCTGGAAGTGATGATAATCTGTGCAAGGTAGCTCGCTGTTAGAAATTATTATTATGTCAGACCATATATGACTGAATTGCTTTTCTGATATTTATTTACCATGTTGGAACATATGAAGTGTGAAATCTTTTATGTTGCAACCTCCAATTGCTGAAAGACTGAACGCACTGATTCTTGATGTTTTTGTGTTCAATAGAGTGGCAGTAGATGATGTGTTGGCTAATTTCCTGTAGCATTTATACAGCCTTTTTTGGTATCTGAAAGATATGTGCATTGTGCAGGTGCATAAATAGAAAGAGATGGTTCAGTAGCTATGCCAATATCATAACTTATCCAGTTTGTTCCTATAGTCATTATTACCAATATATGAACCATTTTTTCTCATAAAATCTCACAATAAATAGGAAGAGATGGTTCAGTACCTATGCCAATATACTTAATTCTCAAATGAAATAAGAATCAAATTGAATTCTAATTTATTCATTCCGATGTTGCAATATTAACATCAAATTGAACAGTAAAATTTTGTTTCCTTGCTGGAAGTTTTGGTTGCATTTTTTCACGGATTGCTGGTATTTTACTGATGCAGTCCTGTTATTAAGCTACCAAAAGTGTATTTTCTAAAACGGTTGCATTGCCCTTACCCTAGACCTCTTACTCCACGAAATTATACTATGTTTTTTTACTGTCTCTGGTACTGGGGAAGCAACTACCTAGTAAATTGTCAATTAAAGATTATGTCATGCCCTTTTCCTGTATATATTAATATATTAGTGGACAAACACCTAAAATTCATCTGTCCATAACTCCTATGTAGTTTTGCATTACATGACAACTTATGTGTTGACTAAGATAATTTTATGTCTCCTCTCGAACAAAACCTTAATGTTTTTTCTTAATTTTATTTATTTGTCCTAGAAATGCTGTGGTATTTGATCTTGTTATTATTCAGGTCTGGGATAGACGTTGTTTGTCCACAGGGGAAGCTGCTGGAGTTTTGACTGGACATTTGCACGGCATTACTCATATTGACAGTCGTGGAGATGGTCGATGTTTTATATCAAATGGAAAAGATCAAGCTATTAAGATGTGGGACATTAGGAAAATGACATCCAATGCTGATGGGTATGTGTTAAGGAACATATAGTTTTCTTAATTTACTATTGGGAATACTAATCTTATGTTTGATGCTCGGATTTGGAATACTAATCTTATGTTTGATGCAGTTCCGAAAACAGAATCCCTGCTTGGGACTACAGATATTCAAGATATCCACAACAGCAAAAGCAACAAAAGCATCCACATGATCAGTCGCTAGCTACATACCGGGTCATTCAGTTCTCCGCACATTAATCCGTTGCTACTTTTCACCCACATATAGGTAACTTCACTATGCCATGTAAAATATCATTACCTTGTGCGACTGATCAGCAACTTTACATTGTTATTTTCTAATTATTTAGTACATATATGTGCTAATATCCTCTTCTTCCTACAGCACGGGACAAAAGTACATATATACAGGATCTTATGATGCTAGTGTCTGCATCTATGACGTGGTATGTTCTATTCAACATGCATGATACTGCTCTAGAGATTTTTTTATCCTCCATTCTTCTACTTGCTGTATTGAACATCGTGCTATCTCGTGTACAGTATACCTCTTCAATCACTATTTTTTTCTCAAAATATATGCTGGATAATTTTGGTAATAATAGCATCAGAGTACTGGCATCACATTAGTCAAGACTGAACGCAACTGAACACCCCCTTCCCCTATCACCTTATTACGTGGAATTGAACTAGTTACCTTTTCTATTCATATTTTCCGAAATCTGTTCCAGCATATTGAATTGTCTTGAGTTCTCGGATGTTTTGGCCTTGTCCTAGCCTTGCTATTACTTGCTTTCTACCAATGCATCGAGACAGTAAGCTTTGCGTTTTCTCGAAAAAAGATATACTGAATTGTCTTGTTTCATGTTCAGGTAAGTGGATCACAAGTTGCCAAACTGGACGGATATCATCACCTGGCAGTTCGAGACTGCAGCTGGCATCCGTTTGATCCAATACTCGTCAGTTCATCCTGGGACGGGCGGATTGCCAAGTGGTCCAGAACTGGTTCTCAGCAAGATACTCCTGAACTCGATTGAGTCGAGTGTGCATATACTTTTCATGCCCTGTAATCTGTAGATATCATATGCAATCTTCAGCTGAAGGAATATTTGAACGAAAACTAAGCACACGGGTTCAACGAAACAAGATGAAAAGAAAGAGAACCCTACGTTGTACATACCAAATATAGAAGCCAAGCCAAGAGCGTGTGTGGTGTTCCGTCGAACCTTCGAGGAAGGTAAAACATCCTATCCTTGAACGGAAATTGCATGTTATGTATGTGATTCCCGTGCTGTTTCTGTACTTTCTATGATAATTTCTACTTTGTACTTTGTACCCTTTTAGTCTTAAGTTTAAAAAACAGAACTGTGTACTTCGTAGGAGAATTTGGTTGCAGCAAGTAGTAGGTAAAATTCTTTCAAATACTCTCTTGGATTTTTCATCTCATTTTCTTAAAATCCAGCGAAACAAGAGGCAGCGAAAGGAAGAGAATCCTACGTTTTATGTTTTTTTAATCGAAATATTGAAACCAGTTGAACCGAGTTAAATGCAGAATTGATGTAGTTGCCGTGCTGGGCCATCTGTACTGGGCTTCTTTCGATTAGAGCCCGATCGGGCGAGTAAAGGGTTGTTTCGATTAGAGCCCAATCGGGCGAGGAAAGGGTCTCAAATAACCGACGGAAGGGAGCGCTGCGCCGCTCTTTCGTTTAATCCCACCTCGAGCGGCTAGAACGTACCGGAGGCGCAGACTCCCTTTATAACCAGACCCTGGACGCTGAGGCAAATCATACCTTTCTCGGCCTTTTGGCTAAGATCAAGTGTAGTATCTGTTCTTATCAGTTTAATATCTGATATGTGAGGTTTTGTCCTCACTGATATTAATTTATTTTTTATGGGGAGGGTCCACAACAATAGCTTGCTATTGGGGCCCTCATGTGTCGATCAGGCGTTGCACTATAGCCTAGGTCTGGCGCACCCCAACCAAGTTAAAACCAAAATTTGTGACCAAGGCTGTAGGGGTCCTTTACCAGATTTTCGAAATGCTGTTGTTAGTACTGGTATTCAGCTTAGGACTTGTACACATTACTCAAAAACTGGTTGGACTGCATAGGGATAAGTGGCGCCCAAAAAAGATAGTTGGGGCCCACTCTTCAGAGGGTTCGTGGAACCATCTGATCAACGGAGCCGATAGTATGATACCCGCCATTAAGAAGTTTTTCCATGAAAAACAATAGATTAAGTCTCAAACCTTGCTCTCACAAGCATACGATCCCATGAATAACTTAGTAATTGCAGGATACTATATGGTATTATGGTGAATTATTTATTGATAACTTCAAGTGCACTTATCATTGTGAATATCAATTGAAGTTCTACTGAACGGAGCAAATCTTGCAATTGCAATAGCCGCCGACTACCCCATCACACCAATGTTGGCGGTCCTTGTCACCCCAGTCCATCGAGCATTTATTCTTGCATGACCATTTGGTGCAGAACACGATCCGAGTGCGAATCACTTGACAGTTCTCTTCGTACCACATAAAAAAAAGTCAGACCATAATAGTGAGAAATTGATCGTGGTGAAATAACATGTTACTCCATCGCATACAAGTCTCAAACAGTGCATACAATTAATATGCATCAACATCATATTTAAGAATCTGATGTTAATATTAACTTGAAATGTTATGTAGATATTTCTAGGTTCATCCATTGAAATAAGTTTGTGCCCTAGGAAATCAACTTCAAATCAACAAAATAGAGAACATACCTGCAGACGTAGTGCTTCCAAACAACATAAGCACCACCAGAATACAGGCGAAGGTAGACCTTCCATCCATTCTTGAAGTCTACATCTAACATGAGCCAAAGAGACTATTTATAATGGAAAATGATATGGAATGACGAGCCATGCTAATCCTGTAGAGAAATATACAAAGCAATCCATCCAAAAGGGTGGTCCTAGCGAGGGAGACTGACAATATATCAAGTCAAAAGGATATGGAATGACGTTCCTTCTCTAAACTTCTAGAGGAAGAAACAAAATAGTGTATCCAAGAGATATATAGTGACCATGTATCAAGAGGTGGTCCCTAGCGAGATTCATAGGGACAATATATAAAATCAAAAGATTTGGATAACGTAAATCCCCCTAATTTCTATACATGTAAATATATAGGTGAATCCATAAGATATCATTACCATATATCAACAAGTGGCCTCCAACGAGAGCCAAAGGGGAAATATCTATTGGGAGAATACATAATGAGGTGTCAACACTTGAGTTTTAGAGAAATAATATAAAGCACATCTATAAGATATCATGACAAAGTAACAAAAAGTGGCCACCATTTGCGGTTATTCAATACTAGTCGTCAACCTCGCACGGGCCTACTGATATATTGAAAGTTTATTTATTTTATAAAATTGTGGAAGCAAAAAGACTCAGAAATTGTGTATAAATTGAACTGTCAAATAGGAACTGATTAGATAGAAAATCGTTAACCTATAGAACCTGAAAAAATAATCCAAATTTAAACAATTAATTTCTTTTTTATATACTTCAATGTGGGAACGCTACAACTCTTGGAAAGTTTTGAAACTCCATGAAGATATTTTTTTGCACATTCTCATTTGTTTCAAATACAAATTATATGGCATACTTATAGCGACTTAATTCAAAAGGTAGGATACATAAAATAAATAATGTATAGGTTAACTTTCCAAAATTAGATGAATGAAAATTATATGTATCTTCGAGTGCACAAAAATTCTAACAGAAAATTCTCTGTCCAAAATATATACCATCATTTGCCGGACTGAAAAATAAGGAAATGATCAACACCTGAAATTAATACTTCATGTTTTTATTCGCTTATGTTCTTCTCAGCACCTTGAATTTATGCATTGTGTTCAGTTATGGTTCTATTTGACAACTCTGATTTATGAGCCTCATTCATTAAGATTTTCGTATATGACCAAATGATTTAAATTACATGTAATGAATGCAACAAATTATGTAACTGTTACCAAAGAAAATAATTGTATGCTATAACCCACAAATACTATTGCATTAACAACATTAGAATGTTAATTTTATATTTGCTTTATATGTTGTAAATTATATTGTCCCCTATGGATCAAATCAAGTATAAGGAATGAGAACGAACAATTGGATACTAACAATAATCAAGAAGATCTTCATCCGGAGTGTCATGTACTTTCAATTAAATACCAAGAACTTTATATATTAACTACCACGATCGATATGGAGTGAACTATTTCTGAAATAATTCTAACTCATGTGCATGGATTAGTTTGATTATATAATGGGGGGAAATGGTTACTTAGCCATTAGTTGATAAGAAGCATTCATTCAACACACTGGAACTATTCAATATATAATATTATTTGTGGAAATACGATTTGTGAGTTGCGATAGAAATCTTTAGGTAATCACATATATGAAAAGAGGACAAACAATTTTGAAGCTAAGTAAATTTTAAGGAAGAATAGAACTAAGTGAAGCATCAAGTTTGTGATGACAGTACCCTTTCATCACTTTTGTTTTCAAGATCCTAGAATAAAAATTAACACCATTAAATGAACAATAAAGCACTGAAAATGAATGGTTAAAATAGGCGAGCATAAGCAACTGAAAATCTATAGTGATAGCAACATGGAATCATATCAAGATTTTGCAATAGAGATGGAAGATAACAAAAATCATTAGAGTTGTACATGCCGATCCAAGAATCCAACTATTTCTTTGGCAGATAGGCATATATCTCGACAAAAGTATGATAATCATAATCCATACTGAAGTTTGTGTAGTTACTTTCTTAATTTACCATAGTGAGGGGAGAATATGGAGTAGAATCAAAGAGATTTGACCTCATTAAAAAATAGGTAAAGATATGAATACGAAAATCTTGATAAAATGTTTTTCTGTTATCGAACACAAAATGCCTATAAATAGGTTCATTTGCTTTTCAACAGTCCGTGAAGAAAATCTGAAGTCATAAGTTCGTACATATGCAACTATTTTTTTTTCGAGAAATCCCAACTATTAATTTTTGTATGGTGCATGAGATGGGAATGAAATAATAATTTCATCATACATAAATTGGATCAGTGATCGGCAAAAACAGACGTCAACTACTACCTTCAAATTTTATGCTTAAAATTATTCTTTCCATTAATTCTCAATACTACAAAGAAGCCATTACCGAGGATCCCCTGCCAATAAAATGCTGAGCTAGCGCTAGAAAGTAACAAAACGCAGAAAGAATACTTCCAGTAATATAATTCCTAATATCCTTGCACACCCTGGATAGCTTACCACGTCCTCTTCTCCTTTGGACTGCAATCACATCTATGACCTATTCTAGCACGTAGATGTTAATTAGTTCAGCTGAATGGAACAATTCAAATATGGGAAGCCATAGAACTGAATTCATGTAATGACAAAGGGTATGATAAGGAGGGCAAACCCTGTAAACTAAGAGCTCGCTGGTTTTAGGAAAAAAAATCAAGGTATGCTTGACTATCAGGACGAAGTGGAGGTTTATTACAAACTTGTAACTTAAGAATCACCACTTACAAACAAACAAAAACGTTTTCACCCGTGCATAATCATTGGCATCCTTTCAATGGAAGATGATGCTACTGTCATCCTCGCCACACTTCGCTGGCTGCTGGTGCTGGACATTCTTTATGTTACGTTTAGATTGCATTTCAAACAATGGTACATCTTGTAGCTTTGAAGCGAACTGACCGGCCAAAACTACACCAAACAAACAATGGTACGTTTAGATTGCATTTCAAACATTGTTTCTCAAACTGTTGAACATGCAATCGTCTTCTAGTCTCGGCCATGAACATCTTGACGTGCGGTGAGCCTTAGCCAGAGGACTGCTACCAAGGGAGAGACCCATCCGTGAAGGTAGGAAGAGGATGGACAGTGCGGCTTATGCGGTGATGGGATGACGGTGTTAGGATTCAGGATGGAGAGCTCGTACAGTTTCCCAATGACGCTGGCTGCCATCTATATTAGCTACCAAAACTATACCAAACAAACAATGGTACGTTTAGATTGCATTTCAAACAATGTTTCTCAAACTGTTGAACATGCAATCGTCTTCTAGTCTCGGCCAAGAACATCTTCACGTGCGGTGAGCCTTTGCCAGAGGACTGCTACCGAGGGAGAGACCCATTCGTGAAGGTAGGAAGAGGATAGGCAGTGCGGCTTATGTGGTGATGGGATGACGGTGTTAGGATTCAGGATGGAGAGGTCGTACAGTTTCCCGATGACGCTGGCTGCCATCTATATCAGCTGCCATTGTTACATCTTCTTGTCCGCTGCATCAGCCATCGGCCATCTTTGGAACTGATTCTCCTGAAAAGAGATTGAATTATAGCGGTGTTGAAATCAAAACTGGGAAGATTTGAACCGTGAGCAAAATCTGGCATCTCTCGCCGTCAACTGCATGGGAATATTTCTCCATCGAAAAGCAATGCAGAATGTTCCCACTTATAGTGTTATATCATATATTTAAATATGCTTTCTTCCAATACACATGAAACTTTTTGAGCTGAGAAAAATATTGTTGTTGAGAAAGATGAGATACTGAAATTGGAAAAAATTGCACTGTGATGTATAGATGTTTGAGATAGCACGGTCAAATGTACCAACAGTCCATGGTGTACAAATGTTTGAAAAAGTTGCCATGAAATTCTGACAAAATAAAATCTTCATGAGCGTGTAGGAAATAGTGACTCAAAATTTTACAAAATTAACTGAGCACGTGGTTAACAATGTAAACATTTTTGCGGTTTGCACAGTGAGAATAAAGAAAACACTTGAGCAGTGGCTCGATTAAACTGCAGGTCAAAAGAAAATTCTAACAATTTGGATTATTTTCTCCTTAAGATATATGCATATGTTCTATATATTAAATTATTTGACAAAACATAGAAAAAAGAAATACATACCTGAAGTGGCCTTGAAACTTATTGACGTATGAACTGATCCTTATTGCATAAAGAATCTGAACGTTTTCCTATATATACACGCGTGTACCATGGTGCTCTGCAAAAATTAGATTATAGTGACAATTTTTTTGTTAATTGATGTTTAGTAAATGCCATGACAACGGAAAAACATTAGAGATAGTAAATGCCTGCCATGACAACGAAAATTGTTAGGTGGTTATTGTGCCATGGCAGCTTTATTTTTTCGAGGAACACCTGTAACTGTATCCATACATTCGTAACAAACTTTTTGGATCAATTATCCAAAAAAAAACTACAAAGTAACTCCTACAACTAAGAATTACGGAGTAGAATGAGATATCTTGAAGATATCTTCACCATGATATCAATCTTTGCAAGACGAAATAATTCCCGACCTCGGTAAAGAGACTGCAATAAGACTGGATCAACTATATTGCGACTCGTTCACCTACACGAACTAGATTATCGATAAAGGTTTTTGAAAACCCCATGGTAGCTATTTTCTTTCCTCGATAACTATTATATTTACATATTGGTCATGTTTTGCACCGACTCAAGTTTTATGAATCCTTCACTTACTAAATTTTGTAGTCATATTTCTAACATATCAAGATGGTGACACACCACTACATGACAATATTGATACACCCACACACACGGTTCCAAATGATTTTAGCAATGGTGATGCCGTGAGAGCGTCCGGAAGGTTGCCGCTCCCAAGATTTGTATTGCATTTCTATTCCTTTTGAAATAACTTACACAAAGTCATGATAGTTAAAACCTATGCAAGAAGATTACAACTTATAAACTCTGAAATTATAAGATACTTCACATTATAATTTCCTTTTTTCGTTTCAAGACTTAGATAAACTAAACATGAAAGTAATGCACATGAAGAACCGGGGATTAAAACACTTGATATGGAATTACGAGTTGGTTCGGGGGAATAGTCATCTACTCCTATGTGCTATTCTCCATCTTCTTCATTAATTGTTAAAGCAATGTTTTGACTAGTATAATTGCATAATTTGTCTCCCAGGTTGTAAACTTACTTCCACTCTTGAGACAGACAAGACACAACAAAAAAATGATACTCCCTCCATCCCAAAATATAAGGCGCCCTTTAATTTCGCTGGTCAACGACGTACAACTTTGACCAGGATTTTTACATATAATATGTACACAAAATTAATATAATGATATATAAAATGAAAGAATTTTCCAAGACGAATCTAATGGTACCATTTACGCATTCTCAATCTAAGTAATTTAATATTTATTAGTGGTCAAAGTTGAGAACCAAAGACCAGCATAAAAATAACGTGCCTTGTATTTTGAAACGGAGGGAGTATGTGAACTTGATCGACAGTGAACAAAAATCGAAATATAATTCTCCATCTTCTTCATTAATTGTTAAAGCAATGTTTTTGACTAGTATAATTGCATAATTTGTGTCTCCCAGGTTGTAAACTTACTTCCACGCTTGAGACAGACAAGACACAACAAAAAATGATATGTGAACTTGATCGACATAGAACAAAAATCGAAATAAGAGATTCATGTTATAGGGCGCCCATGATTGGGTTAATTTCCTCTTTGCCTCGAGCACTTCATATGTTCCTCACTTGTTTTACTAGTCAGTGGGCTGTCCTCCAAATGTGGACATGCATATGAGGTTGCCCGATGAAATTACGTGATCTTTCGTTTGGAAAGGTGAACACGCGTGAGCTAGGCACTCTCTCGTCAACTGGAGTATGGTTTGCTGCCCAAACTCGGTTGGGGGGATTTGCATTATTCTTGATTTGAGAGGAACATCAGAACATCCAATTGCGACTGCACCGATTTTACATCAGAACATCCAGACGTCCTAGAAGGACAACAACTCATGGGTCACAGAGAGGACAGATCCAATGCCCGGACGGACGCCGCCCGGCCCGATCGGTCGGAATCGAACCCGAGTACTTCTATTTCTTGCCGGCGTTCTTTTTCTTGGCGTCGTCGCCACCCTGCGCGCCGTCCTGCGCCGCCTTCCTGGCGGTCTTCTCCTGCAGCGCCTTGGCGTCCCTCTCCCGCCGCTGTTCCGGCGTGAGCCCGTCGTCGCGGCCCTTGGATCCGGGCTTCCGCGCCTGCGCCCTCTGCCGGTCCCGCTCCCTCTGGTCGCCGCGTGCAACTCGCCAGGTCAAGGACAACACAAATCCAAATCCAAAACACACACAATAGCAAAGAAAATTTCCAAACAATGCTTTGACAGAATCAAGAACAGAACATAAGGAAAGATCTGCAATTTTATTCGTGGTTAAGGATATGAGTCATGGCCGCTCCGAGATCAAGAAATCAAATCGCGAGACGGGAGAAAGAGAGGGGCAGGGCGAGGTTGATGGATCGGAACTCGGAAGGCGATTGATTGGTGGTTTGGATCGTGAGGTCGAAACGGGGGTGGAGGCGTGCGGCGGGGTATATGTAGGCCCGTCGGGGACGAGCTTCCGGAAGGGTCTCTTCGTTCTGGAACGTTCTGCTTTCGGCGTAAAATAAATAAAAATACTTAGAAAAGAAGAGATAAAAGCAGAGCCGTCCAAGCTGTGCGTGCGGGCGACGCGAGCTCGGCGCGCCTCACGTGGCAGTGTTCCGTGTCCGGATCCAACGCGGCCCGGTGATTTGGTGGGATACGTTGGGCTCCCGGTTATGGCCAGTTTTTTTTTTGAGTGGAAGTTATGGCCAGTTGGGTTAGCGGCAGATGACATCTGCTGGTACATGGGCTGGGCTTGGTAGGCCGGGCACCAAGTGTCGAACTACTAACCACAGCGAGGGTAAATGGGCCAGTCCATTAAGTTCTTTTGAGGCTTAAAACTTTGCTTTTATAAATTTGAAAAAAGTAAATTTTAATGGTCTATAAATCTTGTTAACTCCTAAGTACTAACCACAACGAGGTTAAACGGTCTCGATAAGAGCTCCATTGCTCCCTCTGATCCCAAATAATTGACTTAAGTATAACCACGAAGTTGTACTAGCTAAGTTCATTTCCAGCTACAGTTTTAACGGATCGGAGGGATTAGTTTGTATCGCCGACCTTTTGTGTTTAATAAAATCGTCTTTACAAAAAATGGTCACTAACATTGCACAAACTACTTCACAAGATATAATAATGTTTAATATGATTATTTAAAATATTTTTTGTCTATAAATATGTTCATACTTCGGAGTTTGGACAAAGTATTCATCATTGGATTGCTCATATTCACCAAACGTTTTAAAACTGCTTTCATATAGAGCATTTTCTGTGCATATCTATATCTATCCATATATGCATCTATCTACCTATCGAGAGTGGATTTTTGGAACCCAGGCTACATGGAGCCCGATTTATTTTTTGAAAAAAAAAATCGAAAATGACATTTTTGAGTTTCCAAAAATCACGCAACAAATCAGATTTGTAGACAGTGTCGAGGCGTGCAAAATTTTACCTTAAAATTTGTTGTATTTTGGGCTGTACAAAAAAGAAAAATCGAGGAAATTTTCAAAATTTTGAAATTGTGTATTGTTCACCACCAGATCCACCCGTTTGTCTTTTTTATGTAGCCAAAAAAAAATGAATTTGGATTTCAAAATTTGCACGATTGTAGATCTCCACAATATATACATCTGGGGTTTTTTCATAGATTTTTGGAAACTTATAAATGTCGATTTTGATTTTTTTATAAAAAATGGGCACCGTGTAGTTCGGGCTCCATTTTAGGTTTTCGTCTATCTATCTATCTATCTATATCTCTTACAAACCAAAACCCACTAAGACGCATTAATTATTTTTGTATCTCAATATGCAAGCTATCTACATCACGCACTATTTTAGCCTATCAATTGTCCATGTCATGTCCACTAACAATAATTAATAATAGTACATCGTCTTTCATGCAACATATACATGTCATCATTTTTCAGCCATATAATTGCCCATGTCAGCAATATTTGGTTCTCAAATATTCAACAATTTCACACAAATTAAATTTAGTGTCTCGACTATTGTGATTAACTCAATCTTGACAATTGACTATCTAATGCGTTGTATACCTATTTCACTTACATATATAATAACTTTTTAAAGAGATTCCTACCGCAACGCGCGCGGTATTCTACTAGTTTACAGTATAAAAGCATAATTTATGGCTATTCTTTTGGCAAGGCATTAACATGCATGCAGTTTTTTCCAAGTGCTAAACAGTTTGATGCATGATTTACTTACTAAATTACAAAAAAGTTATAATTTAGTTATTTTATGATGGGGCTCACAACTTCATTTGATTGTTGTGATTTGAAACATTGTATTTGCTTAAGTTTTTTTTTTTGAAGACCCAACTCCATAAATCTAGACCTGCCACTAACTGGTGTGAAAACTCAAGATGGTGGAGAGACAATATTGCGAGTTTGATTGGGGTATCTAGTTTTGGCAAGATGATGATTATTTTAGGACCATTTGCATAGCGCATAGGTGTTTGTGGATGTGTGCATGTAACTTGTTTAGAATACGATGAGGTAGCTGGAGGGCTGGAGTCTAAACAATGGAGATAAGAAATAAAACTATATCGGCCTAAAGTAGAAGTCAAGAGCATTACCTCCTCACATTCTATACATGCATCAATTGCTAAGTTATAGCCCTAGCTCGATCCAAGGTCCTTTCACTCTTATACCCCTATGTCTTCATAAATGAATGTTGTACTCCTTGCCTCATTTGAGTTGTACAATATGAGCTCATCGGGAGTGAGCATTTGCCCCCCACCCGTACACAGGGACTTTCGAAGAGCGCATTAATGTTAGTCAATGAGGATGGGATTATGCATGGTCGGTATGTTGAAGTTCATGAAACTGATTTGGTTCACCAAGCCTGCATTGGAGTTGGCCCATGTTTTGATCCGAACACCACTTGTTTTGTGTTCACCGTCACGTTCTACATCGACTCGTAGTACAATCCCTGCTTGTGACCTAGACTCCCAATACTAATGATGTAAATTGACATATAATTTATTAATTAACTTTTTACCACAAACTTTCTTAGTTCCATGTGAGAGAAAAATAAAAATAGATAAAATTCTTACCTTGTGCCATGGCCAGAGGCATACATGATACTTTGATCCAAAGATCTGGGCTCCCCAGACCAATGGATATGCAATCATAGCATGTGCTGGTGTTAGAGCCATGGGCTTGAAGCTTGCCTGGTATGTGCATGTGAATGTCATCGGTATTCGCACTTTCTCCTGGAGCTTTCTGTCATATTCTTTCTTTGGAAGACCACAAAACGAATATTCGGATTGCTATTTTTTATTAGATGAAAATTGACTTAGACCTCGATAAACTCTTTAACAACCAGATATTGATTTTTACCATTTTAAACATTGTACTAATGTAGATGCACCCCTTCAATGGAAGGCTCACATAGGGGGTCATATGCCCCCCTATCAACTTTTTACTAGGAAGTGTGCCTAATTTATATTTGAGTTGCGTTTGCATCCTTGACGATTTGTCTATACACAAAAATCTCCAAATTGTCAACGGCACTAGCATGTTACACCAGTTTTTTTTGCATATTAGTATATTATTAGACCTCGCTATTGTGTCACGTTACTACTCCCACCGTTTTTATTTACTTCCCATCCTGGGGGGGGGGGGGGTTCAAAGTCAAACTTTTCATAATTTGACCAACTATATACGAAAAAATATCATCTATTATATTAAATATATAATATGAAAATGTATCTTATGAAGATTCTAATGATGTTAACAATTTGTTGTAAATGTTTATATTTTTTCTACATATTTGATCAAACTTCACAAAGTTTGACTTCGACTAAACCCAGAACGCAAAGTAATTGTAAAGGGGGGGGGGGGGTACATGATTAGCTTTTTTATTTTGTTTACATACTTGCCTGCTAAGTAGGATTTTTGAACAAATTTCTTCCTAAGATGATACCTGCATGCAAAATAAATCTCGAAATTATGCACCAATTCGTTTTTATAAATAACACCGGATAAGATCAGTACCCATACTACCTCTGAATCTGAAAGTAATGCATATATATTTTCTATGAATGAAAATAATTTATATTTGACCAAGTTTATATAAAAAATATAATATTTTATAGATATATTAGGAAATATATTGTGAGGACCCGGATTAATTATCCGAGATACTCGTTATGTTTCCTGCAACAGTCCCATGATCAGTGTGCTGTTGCACATAACTTGAGTTGGTATCACAGAACACCCACAAATACCGAATAAATATACTTACGTGCTTGAAGTGATCAGCTTCAACAAGGCACTTGCAGCGGAATCACCAAATCAACGTGGAGCCCAAGTCATTCGCCTTAACCCTACAGGCAGCTGACTGGGAAGCGCCCTAGTTCGCAAAGACGTCAGTGAACTCCTTTTCTTCGAACTGCTCCTCTCTGAAATCTGGCTAAGACAATAGCCAGGGACGAAACCAATATGAGTACATTTGATTGTACTCGCAAACTACCCCAACAGGAACATGCACTAGTTTTAAATTTTCAAAGACTTTTATTTTTAGGAAAAACCTCACTGAATCTCTATTTAAAAGGAGAAGAGTAGATTTTTAATCCTGTTGAAGACAAAACATTTTGGAAAGTAGTTTTCTCACTAACTTTGTTGAAAAAGGTAAGAAGTATTTTTAAATCTTTTTCCCGAAAATATACCTTCGTTTAAAAAGGTAAGAAAATTTCTTTTAAAACTTTTTCCTCGAAAACCTCTTCTTGCCCTGATACCAAGCACGACGCTACCTCGAACCAACTCATTGGTACAGGTACGAAATACCCATTCCACTTCAACTTCCGTTCAAAACTCAACACTTTTATCAAAACTTGCACATAAGACCCAGCAGTTCGTTCCAACTGTCCATATCCGAGGACTCGGCTATTCGAATAGTTTTACCCTCTGCAGAGGTAGTACGCTTTTCCCACACCCATCCGGTCACTCATCGTGTCAGCCACGTCCCGCCATACCAGAGGTATGCGAAGTTGAGTTCCCGGCCATAGCCTGTCCTTTGCTCATGCTAGTATAGGACCCTGCCGCTACGACACTTTCCACCGACACTCAAATCCTCAGAAACTAAGTGTGGGGACTCGTAGTTCTGCCCGGCGGACCCAAGGGAGCCCTTCAATCCTCTTCCTCCGACACGCTCATACCGGCTTCCGGTAGACTACAATGAAGAGGACCCAGGTCAGGGGGTAGGTCCTCAGACCATCCCCTCATGGAACGAGGTCATCCTCGTTATTGAGGCATCCAGTACTAACACGAGCAAATTATATGACTACGCCCTTTTTCCATATGGGGGTAAATGTGGTCGCACAGGTTATTGGTTGTTCAGTAAGTACCAGGACACAATGTGCATTTTTCAGAAACAACAACTTTTCCGTTTCACCACCGATATATCGGCATGCCATAAATCATCCAAGGGTTTCCAAAAGGAGTTTTGAATAAACAAAGTTTTTCCCATCCTATAGTTTTATTTAAACAAGCCGATATTCCTACATAGAGTGGCAAAATAGTTTTTCATAAACTTTTGAAAAGGTTTTCACAATCATTTCCAATTTTCATAGCAAAAATACTTTTAACCAAAACTTGGGTGGTTCGTAATCCCACCAAAAAGGATTTTCAAAGAAGGCTTTGGAGTAAAACAAATTCATTTCGAAAACACTGTATACCACTGACACCTCTATATCGGGTGCCTTAATAATATACTTGTATTTTGGAAAAAAGGTTTTTCAAAATCATAGCTTTCGTGGTAAACACCACATAAATTATTTATGCTATTTATAGTAAAACAGGTAAATCAAATTAGATGTATCTAGGTGCAAGCTCAGTGAAGTAGCTTGCCTGGCTTCAGCATAACGTCCTTGGTCTTCTTCTCACTGATTAAAGAATTAAACTCCGATGCTCCTCCAATAAATCCTCTCCACGGACTACTCCGGTATCGGTATTATCTAGCGTCGCAACAGGGAATAACAACATTCAATAAACCAAACAAAACCACAAGTGTTGCACAAACAATTAATAACCACAAGCATCAACTAATTATTCAAGCAACCAATTAGGGTCTACACTCGTAAGGGTCTTTTACAACTCAGGGGTCTAACACTTCGACACAAGCTAGGCCAAGCAATAGGTAGCAAAAGGGATGACATGCTACAACATCAGCAGCTAGGAAATGCTACTGATATTTCAACATCAATTTTGAAATTCATGCACACAAACGATTCTATTAGCACACAACTCCTGAGAGTTAGGAATTCCTAGGAAATACCCATACTAGGGATATTGTTCCCCAATAAAATCTAGCAACACTAATTTCTTCCTAGCAAGTGATCCAACCAGTAGCAAGATGGCATGCTACTGATGATCTAGCAAGGCTAACTAAAATCTCAACACACTAAAGAACTTCTACTAGAATAAATCCTATTAACTAGGAGCATCTATAAAAACCCTACCCTAGTACTATTAACACATGCAATACTAACTTTTTCCAAAGTGCTAAGACACAGAGCTAACACACTCCTAATAACTAGTATCACACTTATACATGCTAGAAAATATAAAAGGGACACTAGCACACCCTATATAGTTGGATAAAACTATAAACAATAAAGGACAGAAAAGCATACCACCTAGTTAATTACACCTAAAATAATCTATAGCTCTAAAAATCACACCAAGCTAGGATTAGGTACTCCTAATCATACAGAAGCTCACACAAGTGGATTCACTCCAAAAATCATCACCAAATAATTTACAAAAAACCCTAAATGGCTCTCTGGTCAAATACCAAAGTGGGTGCCATTTTGTTTAGGAAGGTCATTTGCATGAGAGGCCAATTTCTACTGCTAGGTATCACTCAGATCTTTCCAAAACAGTTGAGTGTGCATCAATAGCTATCATAGATAAATAGCTATTGAGTTTTTGGTGAAAAGCAGCAGTTCTGGCTCACATTTAATTTCTCAAAAACTATTTATCCAAAAGTGTTTCTACCACTTGGATCTGGCTAGGAATAGGCTAAGGTACCTCCCTAATTTTTGGTTTGGTCAACAAGGCACTCAAACTAATTTAAAACGATTTAAACTAGGAGTCCAGAAACAGTTGTAGAAGCAAAAGAATATTCAACCTGAAAAAAAAGAGGGATGGGCTGGATCTGCCGGATTTGGGCCGTGCCGTGCGGAGGGAAATCCAGCTCGCGGCCCACGAGCATGAACGAAGCGGTACGGGCCGCTTCCTTCTTCCTCAACGTGAGCAGAGCGTGGACGCGGCGCTGCCGGAGCGCGGCGAGGATGGTTACGGCGGCTCCGACGACCTGAGAAGGAATTGCGATGTCTGAGAGAGAGAACACAGCAAGGGGAGCACGTGTGCACGAAAATGGCGAAGGAAAGTGGCCTGTGCCCACCGCGAGCTTGCTCGCACGTCCGCGGCCGGAGAAGAAGATGATCGAGACGGCGACGGCGATCCCGGTGTCCCTCAGCGATTCCTTGCGCAGAGAGGGGAAGTGGGGCACGGCGAAGGTACTGGCAGGCTTGGATTGGAACGGGGAGGTCTGAATCATCGGCGATGCGCGTAGGCGGCGGCGGCCGTGGTTTGTGTTCGTGGGAGAAAAATCAGAGGGAGGGAGTGGGGGAATGAGTGAGGGAGTGAGTGAGGGAGTGAGGAGGGCGTGGCGTACTACTTATCGTCTCACGGATCCGCGCAGAGGAGAGGGGTCCAGCGATGTCGACATTGCGCGGGGAGCGCACGGCGTCGACGGTGTGCGCCACACGGCGTCCGTGCCGTGTCGCGTTGCTGCAGCAGGGGTGATGGGGGACAAGGGAGAGCAGAGGGGGGGGGGTGGCGTGGAGTGGCCTGATCTTCTCCAGGGCGAGGTCTGCGTCAGGGGGAGGCAGGGAGAGCACGGCGACGAGGTGAACACGGCGACGCGGGCACGGCAGCGTGCGGGAGGAGCCACTGCTGTCCCCGGTGCGAAGCTGATGTGAGGGGAGAGGGCAGAGGAGCCAGAGGCCAGCTGGGCGAGGGAGAGGTGCACGGCGAGCGGCGACCACGGCATCGCCGGCGTGGGGAGCACGGCGCCGTGCCGGCCAGCGTGCGGCCACAGAGGTCAACGGAATTTTTGCACAACGCCCCCTGAACCTTTCTCTCCTCTCACGGATAGGTCCTCGTCTAAAAGAAAACCTTTATTTCTATTTTGAAACCAGTAGGGTTTCCAGAATTTTATTGAGGGGTTTAAACGTTTTACAAAAATCAGAGAAAATTCATGTAGCCTCCCCTACATATGAGGAAGCTCCACAAAAATTGGTTTTACAAAATAAAATGTTTTGCTCCATTTTTGTTCATAGGGTTTAAATAAACTATTTTTGGAAATTAAAGATTTGAGACTCCTTTAATATTTAAAACCAGAGATAAAATAGTTTGTAGAACCTTTGGAGCTTTCTTGACAAATAAGGTAGCTTCAAAATACTTTATCTTTTCATAAATAAAACATTTGTTTTGGAGGAAAATAGAGGAATTGGGAGGGAAATTATTTATGAAGATCATTTTAACTCATGACCTTCATTTCCTTTAAAAGATAGAAGGGTTTTGTTTTAAAGTCACAAGTAGGTTTACTAGAGGAGGGAGTGATATGAATTGGAGAGAATTATCATTTCACCTCCTTCTCTAGAATTTTGATAAAGAAAGTATATTGGTTTTCATAAAATAGAGGAATAGATAAAGAGGGAGGGTTATTGAAACCATCTCCCTAAATTTTAGGATTTTAACTTGGGGTGCCTAATTGTAGAGGATTTATTCCTCTTCAAGTCACCCTCCAAGTTTGGTGGCCAAGGGTGTCCTAAAGTGGTAACAACTCCACTGAGGAATCATCCTCACAAGAAGATCACACACACAGCAAAATCACAGCAATAGCAACAGCACCAAAATACCAATCAACACAACAATATCCACAATTCAATCAAGCCACACACTTCAAACTACAAGAATAAATCACACACCTTTTTTCCATAACTAACAATACTATTTTATAAAAGTGGCCACACCCAATCATGACAAGATGTTGTTTAAGGGATATATCAACCCATAACTTAATAGTTTCCAAAATGGTTTGATAAAGGGAAAATATGTGAGGTGATATATTCCCCACTAGTATTTCTTTTGAAAAGGAGTCGAAACTTAGGAGTTTCTAAAATAGGAGTTGTATAAATATCAAGGTTGAAGAAGGAACAGGAGATCACAGATAGTTCTCCACATTTTATAAACAGGAAACTTTTGAAAATACTTTCACTGTCTCAAATTAAAGAGTATTTTGTTTGTTGCTAAAACCAAATCATTTGTTGAAATAAACTTTTGGCCAACATAAGAATGGGAAAGACATATAGAATAAATTCTTGTCATAACATGGTCACCAGTGTTGTAAATATATTTTTACCTAGGTGGATGTCTGGAGTTGGCATCTACTAGTCAAACAATCACAAACAACAAGTTACACAAGATCAACAGAACAAATTAAAGGAAAACACAATCACTTGTGAAATAATTCAAAAAGTTTTTGTTGGTTCTGAAATTTGGGTCTTGTTTACCCTTGTTATAAATTTGGGATGTTACATATATTTAATGAAGTATCTAATAAGATCAATTTTGACATTGTTGAGGTTGATAATTTTTCTAAAAGTTTGGTCAAACCTCACATTTGACAAAATTTATATGCCTTCCTTTACAGAATGGATTACAAAATGGAGGTAGTATAAAGTATTAACTGTAGGTTCTCCATAAAGTTTTGGTAGCCACCCCACTTAGCTTCTGACCCTGCTGTCATAACCCTACCAGTACCATTCCAAGTTCCAACCTTACCGTCGGAGCATTTGCGGTTAAAAAAAGATCAGAGTTGGCTAAAAAACTTAAATTTGTTTTATTTCGGACTGAAGTTTTGTGAGGAGGTAATTTTTTTCGTTCTGCTTGGCCTTGTTACCTGATGCCCTAACCCCCACCAGGTCACCCATGTGTTGCTTTTTGTGTGATGCCTTTTGCAAACAACCAAAACTAAAATCAACAGAGCACTTGTTGTGTGATGCCTGTTTAAATTAAATGGAGACACAAGACATCTTTTTTTCGCACAAAAATACTTCTACGATGACACTGATGTCCTACAACACTACTCGCTAGGTCACCAATGTTCCTTAAGACGTCAAACCAAGTTAATCTCCTTGTTTTATTGTTATTATGAATACGAGACCGAATATAGTTTAATTTCCAGTTTCATGGTAATAGATAACATGGTGCATGTGTATCCATGTTCTCCAAGGTGCTCATTGATGATGGCTAATATCCTCGCTCTTGTTTCTTATAAAGTAAAAAACCCACTTAGGGGTCATTTAAGTTGTCTATCTTGGCATGCAAGCTATCAACATGACTTACTATTTTAGCCAATCAAATACACACAAGTTTCACGTCAATTAAATTTAGCCTCTTAAATATAATTGAATCTCTCATACTTTTGTTGACAACTATATAGTCATGTGTCTAATAATTTTATTTACATAATAATTATTTAAGAGATTTATGCCACAACGCGCAGGGTATTGAACTAGTAAAGCATCATGTTTACGACACTTGTATTAAAATATAGTATCCCACGAACAAATATGAAATACTTCATTGTTCAAAATTATAAAACTCTATTTACAACATAAGAAGTGGTACCATAACATAACATGAAGAAACATGGACACGATAAATCATTAGATGAATACTTTTGAGAGAAAAAAATGTATGCAAAGGAAGCAATAAGTATAAAAAATATGAGAAACACAAAAGTGGAAAGGGAGTATTAAATAAAATTAACAACCATTAAATAATGAGATATAGGAACACTGAGTAGAATATATGCGCATGAATATCCAGATATGTTTGCACTCACACAATGCCAACCAAAGACCGCATCGATATTACAAGGTCATCATGGGCGGCCCAATATCGCGTCTTCTACCACGAAAATTATGATCCGGCGGGATGAGAAACAGACAACATAAAACCTAAAGTTTGATCACTGATAGGCTAAGAGTGCTACCACGCCACCAAACAAACAATGCTTATTGTCAGGAATAGTTAACGGTAAGAATTTCACCTCGTTGGCCCGTCGAGTACCTTGAACATGTCCTAACAATCACGGTTTTTCTAGCCCATATTTCCAGAACTTGGATACATATGAACTCACTTTTAAACACCGGCGAAAATCGAATTTTGAAGTGTCAAAAAATTACAACGAGAATCATACATGTAGATTACGGAATACAAGTATGTGCAAACGAATCTTTATACTTAAATATGAAAGATTGTAAATGATCCGGGTTACATAGTAAGTTCTAAAATTTGAAAAAAAATAAATATGACTATCTGTGATCTTCTGATTTTTGCACCGTTTGCAGATGACAATCACTAGTTATGAATTTTACTAGAGTAAGTTTCCACCCGACTCCATAACTACATATGCGTGTCATGTTTTTTTTTTGAAACTTAGAAATACTATTTCGATTGGTTAATCAACATATATATACCTACGTTCCATAGATGATTTATACCATTCTTCTACCCAACTTGACGCTGTCAAGTACTCCCTCCGTTCCAAATTAGATGACTTCCATTGTTTGTCTAGATACATCCGCATGTAGACAAATGGAAGTCATCTAATTTGGAACGGAGGGAGTAGTTCTTCCTGTTATGGCGTGTTTGTTTTTTCTTGAGAAAGAAGGCTGTTGTTGCTCTCTTCCGGCCACTCGCAGTATACTGTCGTTCATCTTGAACTCTCCGATTCGAATTCCCTCCGTTTGCTTTCCGCGGCAAGACAAACAAACAAAACTGGATTGAGAACGAGAGCTCATGCAGAAAACAAGATAAAAGCAGAACAGGAAAGCGACCTCGCCATGCATCGTCTTCCCCGACAAACCTTTGCTTTTTTCGTCTGGCGACAGCACAGTAGCGACGCCACCCTGAAATTCTCTCGATCGCGATGAGGAATGCCCAAAAGGGGGCAGTCAAGATCGCTCCCGGAATGGAATGGAAAGAGACCGGTCGGCGTCACGCTTCCCAGCACATGACATGACGAAGGAAAAAAGCTCGGGCAAAGCCGCAAAGGTCAGCAATGGAGGAACATGCAGGATCGCGAACCCTGCTTTGGTCAGGTTGCAGGTTACAGTAGCAGGGGCCTACCGCTTTTGGCTGTCTCGTTTCACTGTCAGGTGGGACCGTGCGCCGACTGAACGACCATCCCTATCCGCCCGGTGTTTCCACTCCGACGAGGAAGGAGCCGGCCGATCGACGAACCGAGGAGGAGGACGGTCCAGCCAGTTGTTGTCACGCCTTCACGGTTTAACAAGCGGTCGATAGTGACGGTACATGGCCCGCTGTGTAAGCTGTAACACAAAACATTGGACATCACAGCCGACCGTACCGTACGTAGTAAATGCTCGTCACGCTCACTGCACCCAAGGCTAATAAAGCTCGATCGATCGTCTCGCTCGGTGCCAACCCTACCGTGCACCGTATCCAACAAAACCTATCTATCGTACACCTTGTATCCTACGCTACGGGCGCCGGTGCACGGCGAGCCGTGCCGTCTTGAATGCCGAGGCCCATAGAGAAGGCAATGCACGGTCCGTCCAGCCTTAATGCGTACGTGCCGATGTCTTTTCAGCCGCGTGGATGCAGACCCACAAGCCTTGGATCGCGCGGATGTACGTACATCTGTACAGTGCTGGCGTACGTGCCAGGGGTTTAAAGCATGTACGCTACTCCATTCTCATCTTTCTGTCCGTAGTTTAGAGCAAACTTAAACCAAGGCGGAGAGATGGAAGTGTTCAGTGAGAAAGCGGTGCGCGCGGATGTAGATCTGTAAGCTACTCTGTTTTTATTACTGTATAAGATGTTTTACCTTTTTCCATATTCACATACACACAAATGTATGTAGACACATTTTAGTTTATATGTTCACTCATTTTAGTGTGCATATAGACAACATGTGTACTACCTAAAACATATTACCTTAAAAAACGGAGGGAGTATGTCTTAGAGGATCTCCATCGCCGAGCTCTGCCCTAACTACATCGACCACACCATCGCCGAGTTCTGCGGAGGAGGCGATTTCGACCATTTTATTTGCACATCTATGGGTTGCCGAATGTGGCTATTTTAATGCGATCATCAAACCGTGATTGTGTTGATTCGATCGCCGAACTGTGCCGGTTTTGATCGCTGAGACTGTCGAACACTTGCTGTTTTTTGGAGCGGGAAAAGGAACTTTTAAATTTGCTATATTTCTTGTGCGCTTGGGGGCCGAAACCTGGGGCACGGATAGAAACTTTGCCCCGGGTCCCAGAGGCGCCGGCGGAAGCGCCGAAAGGCAACGCCGGATACGCTGGGGGGCCGAACGCTGGAGATGCCCTTACGCTCTATCTGTTCGAACCATTCAGAATCATCAGTTGAGCCATCCTACCGAGAAGCTCGCCTGAAGTTCTGAACCGAAATCGGGGAAAAGAAACTCGGGAGCTGCAAAGCTAACTCTGAATAAAATCTGAGGAAACAGTGTAGTTCTTGAAATAGAATCCATGGGGAGAAGCAAGGGGGAATAGAGCAAAGTGAATTAAATAGCTACAGTTGTGTAAAATTCATCAAGAAAATCACCTTTTTTTCTCGCCGCAAAAACTCTGGCATAATGTGACTAACTTCACTATGGCTCCGACGACATGAGAAAAAAAACTGTGAAGCCAAGCATAGCAACTGGAATTAAGTAATCACAAATCATGGTCCCTGGTTAGGTTAAGTCTTTAAGATCTGCAGATGCATGTATGGTGATTGCAAAGAGGGAGTAGAAGCGAAGTACAGCATGAAATCCCACACCAAAGGTCCATCCAATGATCTCACTTACATATAAGGAGATGCACAAACAACAGAACACATGCTTACAGACCACGCTAACAAAAAGAACTATAACAACAACTGTAAACTGCTCATCATTTTCATTCATATCGTACAGCATTGTGCAAATAAGTTCCACAGCAAATGCTTGTCATAATGCCCAATTTGATTGTCATAAATTACACCACCATGATCGTCTCTTCGCCATCTCACACAACATCAAGAGCCAATGTTTCAGTACTCACACTCACTGTCTATACAGCCGAGACACACACATGCACTTACACCAGCTAAACGAAAAATTACACCTAGTATAAATCACGATTATTAGAGAACTTACATGTGTGTCTGTGACTAACCCCTCCCCAACCCAAAAGAATCCACAGTAGTAAACTGAACAAATTTAATCAAAGAATCAGAGACAACCCTTTGCGATCTCCTCCATTCTTCTTTGCCACTTCCCCGATCAGAGACGATCGATGCATCCGGCAATGGTGTTGGTGACTTGGTGGTGTTGTCCTGGGGCAGAGCAGCCATCTGATCTTAGCCCCTCCATTCGGGGCACTGGTCGGCCGGCCGCGTGTTCTGCGTGCCGGCCTTGATCGGGCAGGGGGCGTACACGGGCGGCACCATGCAGTTGTACATGAGGCAGAGCGCGACGCCGGAAGGCAGCGACGACGACGGCGATATCTCGATGCCGGTCAGGAAGTTGTGCTGCAGGTAAAGCAGCTGCAGCCCGCCGTTGCCCACCAGCTCCTGCACCAGCCGCGACGGCACGTCGCCGGTGAACCGGTTGTTGTTCAGATACAGCTGCCCGATGCCCGCCAGGAGCGGCGAGAGGGGGCCATAGAAACGGTTGTAGCTCAGGTCCACCACCGGGATCGTCACGTCGCTCGCCGGCTGGACGAGGCTGGAGAAGAAGTTGCGCTGCAGCTGGAGCACGGAGAGCGGCAATGTGAAGACGGACGGCGGGATGGGCCCGTCGAGCTGGTTCATGCTGAGGTCGAGGAAGTTGAGCCGGGTCAGCCGGGGCAGCACGGAGTCGACGGTGCCGGTGAGATGGTTCCCCGCGAGCGAGAGGTACTGCAGCGACCCCGGCAGGCTGGACACACCGCCGGAGAGCGCATTGTGCTTCAGGTCCATGCGGAGGAGCGGGGAGGAGTCAGGGAACGACGGGATGCCGCCGGTGAGCTGGTTGTGGCAGAGGATGAGGTTAGTGATGGACGGCAGCGACGCGATGGACGGCGGGATGGCGCCGGATATCTGGTTGAAGCTGACGTCGAGCGTCCGGAGGTTGGAGAGCGCGCCAATGCCGTCCGGTATCCTGCCGGAGAGGAGATTCTTGCTGACGGCCAGGAACCGGAGGTTGGCGCAGGAGGCGAGGGAGTCCGGGAGCTGGCCCTCGACGCGGCCGGGCACGAGCGAGAGCTCGGTGAGCTCGGACATTCGGCCAATAGCCGGGTCGAGCCTGCCCGTCAGCCCCGGCGACCCCGCCCTCGGGTCGCCGAGCGCAAGCGCCGACACCCTGTTGCCATCGCAGTACACCCCGGGGAAGCCGCAGGGGTCCGCCGTGAAGTCCCAGGCGTCGAAGAAGGCCGACCCCGGCATGTCGTAGAGCGACCTCCGCACCGCCTGCAGCGCGAGGAAGTCCGTGGGGTCGAGAATCCCCTCCGCCGCCACGACCGCCGCCGCCAAGAACACCACCGCAACAGCGCCGAGCCGCGCCATATCTCCTCCTCCTCCTCCCGCGAGAATGCAGCAAGTCGGTTCGCGCGCGAAGGCTTCTGCAAGAAGGAAGAATTAAAAGCACCGATCGATCAACCTCGTGGATGGCGCGAGGGAGCTTTAAGGTGGCGCGAGCGCGGCGCCGTCCTCCCCTGGTGCTTTAAAGGCGCGCTGCGTGGGGGCGGCGGTGGGCGTTGGCAGCCTTTGTGGCTGCTTCCGTGAGGGGAGGAGGGAGGAAGTGAATGAGAACACTCGTCACTCCGAGTGTGAGCTCCCGCTTTCTCGTGGAGGTGGAGATGGCGGTGCTGCTGCAGCTGCGTGAGCGCCTTTAATGGGGGACGTGGTGGTGGGTGGCTGCTCCCTCTTGTAAGTATTGTGCCGTACGCCGTCCACTCCACTCTATAGTACCGCAACCGCAGGAAGGCTTTGCCGCGAAGCCAGCCACGACGGCAGCAGTAGCTCGCAAGGAAAGCAGTAAGAAAATGCTGGCGGCGGTGGCGCAATGATGGTGGGATTCGGTCGGAGGTGGTGGAGACGAAGTGGCGTAGTGGTGCGAGTAATCAATCAGCTCTGCTCTGCTTCGCTTCACTCTGTTTCGTTCTCGCGAGCACTAGCCCACGACTACTACTCGATCGGGTCGTACCTCTCTTCCCTTTTTCTATTGGGCTTCTCTTACTTTTCGCTCATTATCTGTCGGGGTGGCGCGAGGCTCGGAGGCGCAAACGGCTGTCCGAGCCTGAGGCTCGGGTGGGTCCGGACGAGCGGTCGGAGGGGATGACATGTGGGTCCAGGGCCTGTCCATGTGGCTGTTGGGCGCCATCAATGCCTCCGGTTTTGGGACCCGAGCCGGTTCTGCGGCGGTAGAAAAAACTAGCTGTTGGTAGTTCCAGATAATGAGATCTAACTGTGGGTGGGTCCTTGGATCTGTTGGGCCCGCGTGGCATTGGCTGTGTAGGAGACTGGGGTTTAAGGGGTGACGAGGAAGAAGACGCAGACGTAGCGGGCTGGCACTGGGTACGTGCTCCGTAGCTCGTCTCCAGCCCCGGTGTGGTGTGCTGCCGACGTGCCTTGCCGAGTCCCCGTGTCGCCGTGTATGATGATCAGAAATGAATGGCCGGTCGAGAGCCATGGAATGTGGAGGGAACTTCCCCGGTTGATCTACGGAGCTGCCGGTAGATGCAGGGCACACACCGCATCCGACAGGCGGAAGTTGCTGTCTAGCATTCGACAAGATCCCAAATGATTCCCAAAATGTGCACATCCACAACAACTTCGATCCACTATCCCAATACCCAAATGGCTAGCTCCTTCGGTCTTACTCTTACCCAATCTCTCGAAAGGGCAAAGGGTACGCTAGAGCGTGGTTACTTCTACCGTTCTACGGGACCAACAAGACCCCGCCATGTCAGCGGCTGTAACAACAACATCGCAACACGGCCAGTTATATAACCAGAGAAAAAGAGCTTCGTGGAACAGACAGAGATGCATGGGCATGCAGTCGTCGCGTCCTTGGAGTTTTGTGGTCACGCTTCTTCTTCCATTAGATGCGAAGCCAGGTGGAGTGGTTAGTCTGAGAGTGGGGCCAGGAAACCCAACGGTAAAAAAGCAAGTGGGATTCGGGGAGGCGCTGCCGCCGCGTGGCGACACGTGCGGGCACGGTCACGGCACTACTGTTCATAAGAGAAGAGGAAAACAGAGATACGCTCACTCTCACTGGATTAGCTAATTGCGCGTGGACTTCAGTACGTTATAAATGGAGTATCGCGCGTCTGATCACTGAACGTCGTTGTTTATTTTGTTCGTGCGCCGAGCTGGGCTCTTTTTTTTTTAATCGCCACGACGGAGCTTCTCTCTCCGGTCGGGCACGCAGCAGGCGCCAGAGCACTGAGCACGAACTTCACGACTCGATAAAACAAAGGACAAGCTTAAAGCATCCTATTACGATCCTATTACTCCAACTTGAGTACCAGAACTCGTCTTCCTGTAATTTTTATTACCTGTCCTTTTTACAGGCATGGTTATGACTTATGAGCGGCTATGAGTGTGGAGGAGAATGATATTGTGAAGCCTTTTCGTCTCCGGCTTGTCCGGTCGTCTAGGTAGCTTCTCGCGCGGCGTGGCTTTTCATGTTTTCTTGTTCGATTTCAACTTGGTGGCTTGCCTCCTGTGATTTGGGGTAACGATCGTTGCCCATCAGGGTCGATCGGGTTCGTGTTATATGAGCTAGAAAAAGCTCCAAGCGTGACGATATAGGGAGACGTATTTGAGGTGGAGTACTACTCCATACTCTTATATGTATACAAAGAATATTAACCGTATTACATATCTAACAGCCCCTTAATCACAACCTTCTGAAAGGTTGAGATTACAAACAAACTCATGAAGATTTTTGACTGGCAACACCTTTGTAAACCATCTGTAAATTGATCTTTGATGGAGATGAACTTGATATCAAGCAACTTATCTGCAAATCTCTCTCGAACAAAATGATAGTCTATCTCAATGTGTTTGGTCCTAGCATGAAACACAGAATTAGCATAGAGATATGTAGCACCTAAGTTATCACACCATAAACACGGTTTTTCTCTCAATTTAACACCAAGTTCATTGAGAACAACTTCAACCCAAATTAACTCAGCTGTAGCATTAGCAAGAGCTTTATACTCAGCTTCAGTGTTTGACCGTGACACCGTTTTCTGTTTTCGTGCACTCCAAGAGACCAAATTTGGTCCAATGAATATAGCAAAGCCTCCAGTGGATCGTCTATCATCAAGACAGCCTACCCAATCTGCATCTGAAAAAGCACTAAGCAGTGTAGAGGAGGACTTCTGGAAAGTAAGTCCAACATGTAGAGTACCTTGAACATATCTCAAAATTCTTTTTGCAGCTGTCCAATGAGTAGTTGTAGGAGCATGTAAATACTGACAAACTTTGTTAACAGAGAAAGAGATATCAGGTCGTGTCAACGTCAAATATTGCAGTGCACCTACAATGATTCTATAATGTGTACTATCATCAGGACCAAGGGGAGTTCCCTCAGTTAAGGATAACTTCTCAGTAGAGGATAAAGGTGTAGGACAGGAAGTGCACTTTGTCATACCAACTTTAGCAAGTAGATCTGCAGCATATTTGCCTTGAGTAAGAAGCAGACCAGAATGTGTCTTCTTTACCTCAATACCCAGAAAATAATGTAGGTCTCCCAAATCCTTGAGAGCAAAATCAGCATTCAAATCATGAAGGAGAGCCGAGATAGCTTGATCTGAAGAACTTGTGACTATAATATCATCAACATAGATTAGGACAAATATCATAACACCAGACTTATTATAAAGAAACAGAGAGGTGTCGGCCTTGGAAGGAGAGAAACCAAGCTGTTGCAACTTGGCACTGAGGCGTGAATACCATGCACGAGGGGCTTGTTTGAGACCATACAGGGCCTTGTCAAGTTTGCAAATATGATGTGGAGCTTGTGGATGTTCAAAACCTGGGGGTTGTTTCATGTAGACTTCCTCTTTGAGAACGCCATGGAGAAACGCGTTCTTGACATCTAGCTGCCGCAAACTCCATCCTCTGGAAACAGCAACTGCAATAACAATACGTATCGTTGCTGCTTTGACCACGGGACTGAAAGTATCTTCATAGTCTATCCCATATCTCTGTTTGAATCCTTTTGCAACCAAGCGTGCCTTGTACCTGTCAATAGTACCATCTGGATTTTTCTTAACACGGTACACCCATTTACTGTCAATGAGATTTTTGGTGTGATGCGGAGGAACTAAATGCCATGTTTTATTTTGTATAAGGGCATCATACTCATCCTCCATTGCTTTGCGCCACCTGTCATCCCCAAGCGCCTCAGACATTGTTCTTGGTTCTCCTGTGGATGCAAAAAGACACCAGTGAATAGTACCATCAGTGATGATTCTAGGCTGACGGATACCTTTTTGTAGTCGTGTACAAGGTTCAGGAGGCGGTGGTGGAGCTGGTGGCGAAGAAGGAGGCGTTTGTGCACGGGTGGCCACACCAGGGCTCGGCGTAGAGGATCCAGGCGAGGCAGAGCCCCCATGTGCAGCAGACGAGGACGAGGTTGTCAGAGGGGATGGGGGCTCCGCGCCCGGGTCATCTTCTGATTCGTCCGCGTCTTCAGCTCGCGACGGAGACCGAGGCGAGGACGGGATCCGTGAGCGGGACTGATGACCCACAAGTATAGGAGATCGCAACAGTCTTCGAGGGAAGCAAAACCCAAATTTATTGATTCGACACAAGGGGAGCCAAAGAATATTTATAAGCCTTAACATATGAATTGTCAGTTCAGCTGCACCTGGAAATAGACTTGCTCGACACTATTTATCAGTAGCAACAGTTTTATAGCAGTAGCAGTAGTGAAATAATAGCAGCAGTAAAATAAAAGCAGCAGTAATAATTGAAGTAGACAGCAGGATTAAAATACTGTAGGCATAGAGATGGATGAACGGGCGTTGCATGGATAAGATAATTCATATAATAGTCAAGCATAGGGCATTTGCAGATAGATAATAATAAAGTATCCAGGTAATAATAAATCATAGGCATGTATTCCGTATTTAGTCGTACGTGCTCGCAATGAGAAACTTGCACAACATCTTCTGTCCTACCAGCCCGTTTGCAGCGGGGCCTCAAGGGAAACTACTGGTAATTAAGGTGCTCCTTTTAATAAAGCACCGGAGCAAAGCATTAACACTCCGTGAACACATGTGATCCTCACATTACAGCCATCCCCTCCGGTTATCCCAATTGTTGTCACTTTGGGGCCTCGGGTTCCGGACAATTATATGTGTAAACAACTTGCAGATATGATCTAAAACAATAATTATCCTCATGATTCAATAACATGTTCAGATCTGAAATCATGGCACTCGGGCCCTAGTGTCAAGCATTAAGCATAACAAGTTGCAACAATGACATAAAGTACTAACAACGGATACTAGGCACCATGCCCTAACAATCTGATATCTATTACATGAATGATCTCATCCAATCCCTACCATCCCCTTCAGCCTACAGCGGGGATTACTCACACATGGATGGGGGAATCATGGATGGTTGATGGAGAGGCGTCGGTGATGATGATGGCGATGATCTCCTCCAATTCCCCGTCCCGGCAGGGTGCCAGAACGGAGTTTTTGATCCCCGAAATAGGGTTTTCGGTGGCGGCGGAGCTCTGGAGTGTTTCTGGAAAAAGCGTCGATCCTCCTCGGGTTTTTAGGTCAAGGGGATTAAGTAGTCGAAAGGGGGACGCGAGGTGGTGACCGAGGCGGCCACACCACCCCCCGGCGCGGCCCACCTCCTGCCGCGCGGGCCCATGGTGTGGGGCCCCTGTGGCCCGCCTCCGTCTCGTCTTCTGGCACCGTGTGTCTTCTGGAAAAATAGGAACTCCAGGATATTTTTCGGGAATTTTCCCGAAACTTGACTTTCTGCACAAAAACAAGACACCAGGGCAATTCTGCTGAAAACAGCGTTAGTCCGTGTTAGTTGCATTCAAAACACACAAATTAGAGGTAAAACAACAGCAAAAGTGTTCGGGAAAGTAGATACGTTTTGGACGTATCAACTCCCCCAAGCTTAGCTTATTGCTTGTCCTCAAGCAATTCAGTTAACAACTGAGTGCGATAAAAGAAACTTTTACGAACACATTTGCTTCATATGATGTAAATATTCTCACTATATGATCAAGTACTTAGGCAATTCATAATAAGGAATGTAGATAATGCCACCTAGTAGCTATGTGAACTATGAAAAGATACCAACACACTAAGAATAAATAACATGAAATAAATCTATCTGCAGGATTGCAATGTTCATAATAAGATATGATAAAGTGGTATCTCGCTTGCCTTTATTTGTAGAGCAAAACATAAATGCCAAGGCACCTCTGAAGTTCAAGTGAAGACTAGAAGTAAAAATATCAAAGATAAGAGCATCAAAGTTATACCACAGTTAACCGTATTCTGGGACAAGCACATTACACTAAGAATGACAGTTATGCTCTCGAGAAGGTGCTCAAAGAAAGGATGGTGACTCAACATAAAAATAAAAGATTGGCCCTTCGCAGAGGGAAGCAGGGATTTAACATGTGCTAGAGCTTTTTATTTATAAAACAGAGGTAAAAATTGTTTTGGGAGGTGGTTGTTCCTGTCAACGAATCAGAAAATGGAAAGTACAATATGACCCCTGCCAACCAGACTTTTAAGAGCGGCTCCCATGAAGGACGTTATTTCTACCAGCAAGGCAGATCATCCCTCTTTTCTCTTTTGTTTACACATGCAGATATTTCACTGGTATCATTGCTTGTCTGATAAATCAGGGCAAAAATGTGAAGAGAATTAAGCGGTTAAAGTTGTAATTAATCGGGACTGGGCACCCCATTTGCCAGCTCTTTTTGCAAAATTAATGGATAAGCGGATGTATATGCCGCTAGTCCGGTGGTAAAGTCTGTTTGACAAGTGACATAAAGACATCCACCCCGTCCTCATGAGCTAAAAACAGTGTCACAAAATAAGAAGTATTTTGAAGGTTTTAAAGGTAGCACATGAAAATTTACTTGGAATGGTTCGAAATACCATGCATAGGAATTTTTGGTGGACTCTTTGGGATAACTTGGTTTTTAAGGATTTGGAAGCACGAGCAGCATTCCCGCTCAGTACAAGTGAAGGCTAGCAATAGACTGGGAAGCGACAATCAAGAGAGCAATAACCGTCATAATCATGCTTGCGACAGAATAAAATTAATGGAGGCATAAAAGTGATACTAGAACTCTGAGGCAAGATAAATCATCAAGGCTTAATTGACTTTTTGTTTTTCAGTCATGAGCATGCGTGAGCATGTGCCAAGTCAATTCAAGTGAATCATTCAGAGGAGGATACCACCATGTCATACCCTTTTATGAATAGAACAATGCAAGCAAATATCTATATGACATGTTATATACTATTAGTGAATTGGAACTGATCATATGAAAACATGAACTACTAAGCATCCATTAAATAACATTGCCCCTCATACAAATCAGCTAAGCATGTCCACATGAGCGAGTATATGTACAAAAATGAAAAACAAATAGAGTTCATACCAGCCTCTCACCACAACTCGAGTTGTCATAAATCGTCATTATTGCTTTTCACTTGTGTGGCTTGAATAATAAGAAATGATAACCAAGCTCCAATGGAGTCACGGAAGACTGTTGAACTCTGCAACAACTATACAAAACCGAAGAAGAACAACAAATATTTTTGGGTTTTCGATTTGAAACGAACAAAGAAAGGAACAAACAAATAAAGCAAAATCTTTTTGGATTTTTGAATACTAAACCGAAGCTAAAAGATAAAGCAAACCAGTACTAAAAGTACTCAAGAGGTAAACAAAGAGAAATAACAGAAATATTTTTGGTCTTTTTGGGTTTTGGAAAATAAAATCAAAACAAGAAACAACAACGAAAAAGAAAGAAAACGAAACATGGATATACAAAGTACCGACCGAATATGATATGAAAGTGAGTGAGATGTCGGTGTACCTCCCCCGAAGCTTAGGCTTTTGGCCTAAGTGGAGATCAATCATCGGCGTGGGTGTCCGCTCCACCCCGGTGAATCATCCCAAGCATGATCGTAATCAGGCTCCCGTGAAGAAGAAGGGGCAGAAGTCCCATAATCAAAGTGCTGGTACGGGAAGCCCGCGATGTCGGAAGGCTGAGTGAAACCCTCATCGGGCCCCTCTCCATCATCCTCTGGGCGAGGGCCATGCTCCTCTAAGTATGCCTCAAGATCATCCTCAGATAATGACCACCTTTCCATGGCATCAAGGTTAAACAAAAGAGGTGCAGGCAAACAAACTAATCGTTCGGACTTAATTAATCTCCACCTGCGTTTCTGGAAAAAGGTTATTTCGTAGACTAAGTTATTCAAGGTAGCCCAGTTAGAAACAAATTTATGACTTATCATGGAATTAATATCAAGCCTTTCTATAGGAAACTGAATGTCTAAATGATGCGGCCCTACACCATGCATAGCTAATAAACGAGAAGCAATAAGACCTCCACAGATTCCCCCTTTCTCGCGGTTAGCTGAAAGACGGAAAGCTATCAAAGCACCTAGATTATAAGTCCTATCACACCTCAAAGCAGCTGAAATGAAAGCCAAATCATAAACAGATAATTTGCTTGCAGTTTTCCTAGCTAGAACACACTTGCCAATGTAATAGGCAAAATATCGAATAGATGGGAGTTGAATGCTTCGAATTTTACCACTCTCCTCTTCTAAACTTCTCCCTTGGCAGATTTCCTTATACAGGTCCATTAGAGGTTTAGGTTGCCCTCTAATCTTCTCACGCGATCCCCAATGCGGTACCTTAATAGCTGTGCAAAAATCATCAAAGGGCAAATCCACAGCTATATTGTAGATGTTATAGTGAACCATGGGGTTAGGTGAAGACCAACTGAATCTAAAGTTTTGCACTACCGACATAGTCAGTTTTGCATATTGATATGGTTCATCAACAACAAAATCTTCCAACCCTGCATTAGAGATTAGAGTGTTGAAATCTTGCAAGATTCCTGCAGCAGTCATGAAGTTAGAGCATGGATAGATTGAGGGGAACACGGCATCTTCGCGGTTGACCCCCATGACTTCATGCACCTCCAATTCATTGTAATCAAGTTGATATTCATTCATCCTTCTTTTCTGAAATTTTAAACAAGACCTCATAAAACATGATTTTGGAGCAACTAAATCAAAGAAACTACTATAGAGACTTGCAAGAGGGCTACACATGCATCAAAACTAATTAATCTAAGCATAGAACAAGCATGCAAACACATCTAACATGTCACCTACAGTACTAAAATGCTCAAGAAATACACAACTAAACAAAATTCTACTTGGATAAATGGATGAGTCACATACCGGAGAGCAAATGGTCCAAATCTCAGCAACAAAGATGGGCTGAGCAAGGAGATCAAAAATCTCGAGCAAGAGCAGCAAGAACACGGGTTTGAGCAATGGTGGTGTGTTTGGTCGGGAGAGAGAAAGAAATGAGAGGAAAATGAGTGAGTGGAGGGCCAGGTGGGACCCACACCATGCCACGGCGCGGCCCACACCCCTGCCGCGCCATGGGGTGGTGCGGAGGCATGGTGGGTCCCCCTGGTCAGCCCAGGCACTCCCACATTCCTCTTTAAAAACTAAGATTTATGCTATAATTTTCAGAAATTTTCGAAAACTTTCATTTTGCACATTTTCTGGATATTTAAATAATAAACTTAGAGCAGAAATAAATTTTATAAAGACCAATTTCAACTAAAACTTTGCAAGTTCAGTAACACAACAGTAGGTAAAACAAGGTTGAGAAATAAAATGTTGTTTAGTGCTTCTATGCATTTAAAACATATTTGTTAACAAGGTTGATCAAGTCTTGTCACCAAATAAATTTTATATGACATAAAAGAATTAAACCACATGAGACAATCATGTTACCTTAAATTGTATAGCAATAGATCCAATCATAATACTTTGAAATCCTTCTTGAGGTTCATAAATAGGGCAATCAATACTTCCCACTTTGATAGTTCTAAGATTGGCTATTGTATTTACTCCATATATCTTGTCCGACTTTTTGGGAAAATAAACAGTATGCTCTTTGTCATTAACATTGAAGGTTACTTTTCCTTTGTTGCAATCAATAACAGTCCCTGCAGTGTTAAGAAAAGGTCTCCCAAGAATAATAGACATATTATCATATTCAGGCATTTCCAACACAACAAAGTCAGTTAATATTAAACAATTATTAGCCACTTGAACAGGAACATCCTCACATATGCCAACAGGAACAACAGTAGATTTATCAGCCATTTGCAAAGATATATCAGTTGGTATCAATTTTTCTAAATAGAGTCTCTTATAAAGAGAAAAGGCATAACACTAACTCCTGCTCCTAAATCACATAGAGCAGTTCTAACATAATTATTCTTAATGGAGCATGGGATAGTTGGTATACCTGGATCTCCAAGTTTCTTTGGAACCTTACCATTGAAAGAGTAATTAGCAAGCATAGTAGAAATTTCCTCATTAGGAATTTTCCTTTTGTTGGAGACAATATCTTTCATATATTTTGAATAAGGAGGCAATTTAATAGCATCAGTCAAAGGAATTTGTAAAAACAAGGGTTTCATCCATTCACAAAATTTATTATAGTGTTCCTCTTCCTTTGATTTATGTTTCTTATTAGGAAAAGACATTTGCTTTTGCACCCAAGGTTCTCTCTCATTACCATGCTTCTTAGCAATGAAATCTTCTTTAGTATACTTTTTATTCTTAGTATGCTTTTCAGGTCCATCTTCACTTTCCTCTTTATCAGAAGCATCATTTTTATCCTTATCATTGTTATGTTCATTACCACTTTCAGTTTCAGCATCAGAGATAGATATACTATTTGGATCATTAACATGATCATTTTCTTTAATTGATTCAGGAGATTCTTCAACATGTTTATGTTTCTTCTTCTTCTTTTTCTTAGAAGGAGTACTAGTTTCATTAGCTAGTTGAGAATCTTGCTCAATTCTTTTAGGATGTCCTTGATACGTCCATTTTGCATCACTATTTTATATCATAATTTACTGCTATTCATCGATATATTTCATATTTAGAAGTGTTACTTATGTTATTTTACCTATTTTGCATGTTTGATGAATAATGGAGAATTGGACACCGGAGTCAGGATTCTGCTGGAAAAAGCACCGTCGAGATGCACTATTTCTGAAGATCAATAAATCGAAGGAGACATATGGAAGTCCCTATTTTTCCAGATGACGGAGGAGGCCAAAAGGGGAGGCTGAGAAGGGCCAAGGTGGGCCCTCCTCACCAGCTGGCGCGGCGGGCCCACCAGCCGCGCCGCCAGGTGGTTTGGGGGCCCTGGCCCACCTCAGCCGTTCCCCCTTCATGTACTTGACCCCCTCGGAACCCTAACACAGAGAGGACGGCCATCGAAATATTCCGCCGCCTCCACGAGGCGGAAAACACCAGAGAGCGAAAAGCTCCCCTGCAGGAAGAAATCTGCCGGGGGAAATTCCCTCCCGGAGGGGGAAATTGTCGCCATCACCACCGTCATCGAGCTGGACTTCATCGGGATCATCATCATCATCATCTCCACCGCCAACACCATCATCATCGCCGCTACACCCCTATACTTGTGGGTCATCAAGACTATTTTCTGGCGCCGTTGCCGGGGAGTGTAGCGCTATTGGTAAGTGGAATTGGTAAGGGAAACATTTATTGTACGTGCTGTTTTTATTTTTGCCTGCTGCTATATCTCATTATGGAGGGGTCTTCTCTTGAATTCCTATTTGGGAAAACAACTACCACTGCTAAGGTAGTAGAGGAGGCGCCAGATGAGCAGGTAATACCGTTCAAAATTCCTATGAAAATTGTTGAACGTGTCACAAATAACCGCTATGCAGGAGATGGAACTGTCCATCCTGGAGATCATTTGTTATTTCTGCATGAATTGTGCGAGTTATTTAAGTGTGCAGGTATCTCGATGGGAGAAGTTAAGAAGAAATTATTCTCTCTATCACTGTCTGGTAAAGCTGCACATTGGTATAAACTGCTGAAGAATGGGTATTCTCTTGGATGGGAGGAAATTGTACCTCTCTTTTACTCCAAATTCTATCCTCCAAGTGAGATTCATAAGGATCGGAACCTCATATATAACTTCTGGCCCTATGATGGAGAGAGTATCGCTCAAGCGTGGGGGAGATTGAAGGCATTAATGCTCAAATGTCCCATTCATGAGCTTCCTGGTAATATTGTTATTGATAACTTTTATGCAAGACTCTCCTTTCAAGATAAAACTCTATTGGATACCACTTGTGCTGGATCGTTCACTCGTAATAAAGAAGAGTTTAAGTGGGACCTTCTTGATCGGATTCAGGAGAACACTGAAGGATGGGAGAATGACAAAGGTAGGGAGTCAGGTATAAGCTATGACTTTGAGTGTGTTAAAAATTTTATGGATACTGATGATTATCGCAAAATTAGCACTACTTATGGTCTTGACTCTCAAATTGTTGCAAACTTTTATAAAGCCTTTGCTTCCTATTTCGGTTTGCCGAAGGAGGGTTTTAAAAATTATCATGAACCATATAAAGATGAATCTGTTTCTCATATATCTAAAGGTGTTGAGGTTAATGTTGTTGATCGCATTATTCCAGAACCTTATATTGAAAAAGTTCCTTTTCCTAATAAGATTAAGGAACATACTATCATAACTGGTGTTGTTAGTAAAAGTAATAAGAAAACTACCAAACCTGATGAGCAAATAACTGTTGAACCTGTTGTAGCATTGGTTAAAGATCTTGTCACTGAAAATTTAGAAGATAGACACATTATCTTTTGTGAGGATGCTTCTAATATTGTCTCACATCCTAAAAGTTCTAGGAAGTCTAGTGTTCCTGTGCTTTCTGTTAGGATAGGTGATCATTGCTATTATGGTTTATGTGATATTGGTGCAAGTTCTAGTGCTATTCCTTATGAGCTTTACAGGGAAATTATGCACGAAATTGCTCCTTGTAAACTTGAAGAGATTGATGTGGTTATTCAGCTTGCTAATAGGGAAACTATCTCTCCAATTGGTATCATTAGAGATGTCGAAGTCCTTTGTGGTAAGACTAAATACCCTGCTGATTTTCTTGTACTTGGGTCGGCTGCCAATGATAGTTGTCCTATTATTTTTGGTAGACCTTTTCTGAATACTTGTGGTGCTGTTATAGACTGTAAGAAAGAGAAAATCTTTACTAAATTTGCTGGTGAATCTTATGAATTCAATTTCTCTAAATTTGCTAAAGCACCTTATGAAACTGAATTGCCTAGTGAGGATTTTGAAATTGCTCAACTTGCATCTATTGTTCTTGCTCCTAACAATGCTTTGCAGCAACATATGGAGAATCATGAAAGTGAGAACTTCAGGGAAGAAAGGAATGAGCTTGATGAAGTATTCCTTCGTCAACCTATGCTCAAACACAATTTACCTGTGGAAGATTTGGGTACCACAATGCCACCCAAGGAGGATCCTGTTTTTGATTTGAAACCTCTGCCTGATAATCTTAAATATGCTTATATTGATGATAAGAAAATATATCCTGTTATTATCAGCTCTAAACTTTCAGGTACAGAGGAGGAAAGGTTATTGGGAGTGTTGAGGAAACACCGCGGAGCTATGGGATATACTCTTGATGACCTGAAGGGAATTTCTCCTACTATATGTCAGCACGCCATCAACATGGAACCTGATGCAAAGCCTGTTGTTGAGCATCAGCGTCGTTTAATACCCAAGATGAAAGAAGTGGTAAGAAATGAGGTATTAAAACTTCTTGAAGCTGGTATTATTTATCCTATTGCTGATAGTAGATGGGTAAGTCCTGTGCATTGTGTTCCTAAGAAAGGAGGAATTACCGTTGTTCCTAATGAAAATGATGAACTAATTCCTCAAAGAGTAGTAGTTGGTTATAGGATGTGCATTGATTTTAGAAAGGTTAACAAAGTAACTAAGAAAGATCATTATCCTTTGCCTTTTATTGATCAAATGCTTGAGAGGTTGTCCAAGAAAACTCACTTTTGTTTCCTTGATGGGTATTCTGGGTTTTCTCAAATTGCTGTGAGAGCGCAAGATCAAGAGAAAACTACTTTTACTTGTCCTTATGGAACTTATGCTTATAGACGTATGCCTTTTGGTTTATGTAATGCTCCTGCTACTTTTCAAAGATGCATGTCTGCTATTTTTCATGGCTTTTGTGAGGAAATTGTGGAAGTCTTCATGGACGATTTCTCCGTCTATGGAACTTCCTTTGATAATTGTTTGCACAACCTTGACAAAGTTTTGCAGAGATGTGAAGAAACTAGCCTTGTTCTTAATTGGGAGAAATGCCACTTTATGGTTAATGAAGGAATTGTTCTTGGACATAAAATTTCTGAAAGAGGTATTGAAGTTGATCGAGCTAAAGTGGAGGCAATTGAAAAGATGCCTTGTCCCAAAGATGTTAAAGGTATTCGTAGTATTCTTGGTCATGCTGGTTTTTATAGGAGGTTTATTAAAGATTTCTCTAAAATTTCCAAGCCTCTTACTAATCTTCTTCAAAAAGATGTACCCTTTGTTTTTGATGATGATTGTAAGGAAGCTTTTGAAACTTTGAAAAAGGCTTTAATCACCGCTCCTGTAGTTGAACCACCTGATTGGAATTTACCTTTTGAAATTATGTGTGATGCTAGTGATTATGCTGTAGGCGCTGTTCTTGGGCAGCGAGTAGATAAAAAGTTAAATGTTATTCATTATGCTAGTAAAACTCTTGATTCTGCTCAAAAGAATTATGCCACTACTGAAAAAGAATTTCTAGCTGTAGTTTTTGCTTGTGACAAATTTCGACCCTACATAGTTGATTCGAAAGTCACTATTCATACTGATCATGCTGCAATTAGATACCTTATGGAAAAGAAAGATGCTAAGCCAAGGCTTATTAGATGGGTACTTCTTTTGCAAGAATTTGATTTGCATATCATAGATAGAAAAGGTGCTGAAAATCCTGTTGCTGATAATTTGTCTAGATTGGAAAGCATTCCTTATGATCCTATTCCTGTTAATGATAGCTTTCCAAATGAACAATTGGCTGCAATAAGTGTAAGTTCGCGAGATAGTCCTTGGTATGCTGATTATGCTAACTTTATTGTTTCCAAGTACTTGCCTCCAACCTTTTCAGCTCAGCAAAGAAGGAAATTCTTTTATGACTTGCGGCATTACTTTTGGGATGACCCACACTTATATAAAGAAGGAGTCGATGGTATTATGCGAAGATGTGTTCCTGAATATGAACAACAGGAAATACTGAGGAAATGCCATGGAAGTGCTTATGGAGGGCATCACGCTGGAGATAGAACTGCGCAGAAAGTTCTACAATCAGGTTTTTATTGGCCTACCCTCTTTAAGGATGCAAGAAAGTTTATTTTATCTTGTGATGAATGTCAAAGGGTTGGTAATATCTCTAGACGCAATGAAATGCCTATGAGTTATTCTCTTGTTATTGAACCATTTGATTGTTGGGGATTCGACTTCATGGGTCCTTTTCCTTCTTCACAAGGTAATACTCATATACTTGTTGCTGTTGATTATGTCACTAAATGGGTAGAAGCTATACCTACTAAAAGTGCTGATGGTGAGACCTCTTTAAAAATGCTTCAAGATGTCATTTTTCCTAGGTTTGGTGTACCTAGATATCTTATGACTGATGGAGGTTCTCATTTTATCCATGGTGGTTTTAGAAAGACTCTTGCTAAATATGGTGTTAATCATAGAATTGCTTCAGCCTATCATCCTCAAACTAGTGGACAAGTAGAATTGTCAAATAGGGAGATTAAATCTATCTTGCAAAAGACTGTTAATAAATCTAGAAAAAATTGGGCTAGTAAGTTAAATGATGCTTTATGGGCTTATAGAACTGCTTATAAGAACCCCATGGGCATGTCTCCTTATAAAATGGTTTATGGTAAAGCTTGTCACTTGCCTTTAGAATTAGAACACAAAGCTTATTGGGCAGTGAGAGAACTTAATAGAGATTTTAAACTTGCCGGTGAGAAAAGGTTGTTGCATTAAGTTCTTTAGATGAATGGAGAAGTGAGGCTTATGAAAATGCTAGACTCTTTAAAGAAAAAGTTAAGAGATGGCATGATAGGAGAATTCTTAAAAGAGAATTTAATGTTGGTGAGAAAGTTCTATTGTATAGGTCTCGTCTCAGATTTTTTGCAGGAAAGTTACTCTCAAAATGGGAAGGACCATTTGTTATTGTGGAGGTGTATCGTTCAGGTGCAATAAAAATTGCTTCATTGAAAGATAACTCTACACAAGTGGTAAATGGTCAAAGACTCAAGCATTATATTTCTGGAGATTCTATTAATGAAGAGGTTGATACAATTAAAGTGGTGACTCCGGAAACTTTCATTGAAGAACATTTTTCTGGGACTGCAGAATTCGATTCGAATAGGTAACAGTTTCGGTAAGAAAAGTTTCGCGAATAACTTTCTAGAAGATATTTTCGTCGTTTTTATTAAATATGGAAAAATAAGAGACCGAACCGGATGGGAGACGGCACCCGTGGTGCCCAAACCATAGGTCGGCGCGGTGGGCCCCCAGCCGCGCCGCCTGGTGGTTTGAGCACCCCGGAGCTCGTCTCCGATCAGGTTTCCTCCTGTACCTTCCTTATGTTGTAAAACTTTTTGCTATATAACTCACCCGAACCCCCGAGGTTCGTATCTCGCCTTTTCATCGTGTTTCGTTTCGAGCTGTTTCTGTCCAGATATTGTTTTCAGATTTAGAAGCGCCATGGTCTCCAACAACAACAACAAGGGCAAGGAGCCTTTGGAAGACGAGACTCAAGACCCCAAGCTGAAGGAGGAAGTCAAGAGCAAAGATGAAAGCGTCATGAAGGAAGTAAAGGGGATGCCGTCAACAAAGGGAGAACAGCCTGCAGTCAGGAAGCCCACCTTTGTGGGATCGGTTAACGCTCAACGTGCTTTTTCTCATAACCTGCAGGGAGCAATACCACCTATTCCGGACTACAGCTCTTTTCCGGCAGTGACGGAAGTACTTCGAGTTACAGATGAGTTCTGTGATCAATACCGAGCCCTGCGGAGGGAGGTGGAAATACTCCAGGAAGAGAATATCAGACTCCGCCGAATGCTGGAACGGTTTCTTACTCCAATCCAAGTCATACCGCCACCACCACCGAAGGAGTAATTCATCATAAGTATTGGCATCCCCTTGGTTTGTTCCAAGCTTGGGGGAGTGCCGCGGTATCACATCATTATCTTTACCTTTTACTTTTCCATAAAGTCATATCGTGAGTAGGGAAGTTATCTTATATGATGGTTTGCAATGTGGAAGTATCTCTCTTTTAGTTGGTTATCTATGTATCCCTTGGTGTGAGTTGCCGTTATGAAATATTAATGAGAAGTTTTATCATTTACTTTCTGCATACTTTATTTTAGCTTGCAATTCTCTTTCATATTGATAACCTTGTTGTTAGTATAGGGATCACTTTTTAGAGCACCAAGTTAATCTTTTTGGTTTTGGCAAACTTAGCATTGGTCAGTAGTAGACAATACTTTGAGACTTAAGTAGAGAGAGGGAGTGCATGCAAATATATTATTCCATGATCTTTCTTTCTTTGTAGCTCATAAGCTTAGTATTCTTAAGTTAAACTATTTGTGCTTCTAAGGAAGATTGCATGATTATTCTTATCACTTGTATAATTGTTTGTATCCCTCAACTCTTATGCTTGCTACATAACCTTGCTAGCCAAAGACCTGTATCGAGAGGGAATGCTTCTCATACATCCAAACCTTGAGCCAAACCATTGCCATTCGAGTCCACCATAACTTCCTACTATATGGTATTTTGCGCCATTCCAAGTAAATACTTCATGTGCTACCTTTAAATTATTCAAAACTTATTACTCCTAGTTTTGTGTCACTGTTTATTAGCTCATGAGGGTTCTGTAGAGTTTCTCTAGCACTTTTGTCAAACAGACTTTCACCAATGGACTAGTGGCATATACACCGCTTATCCAACAATTTGCAAAAAGAGCTGGCAAATGGGGTGCCCAGTCCCAATTAACTACAACTTTCATTAATAATTCTCTTCACATGTTTTGCCCTGATTTATCAGTAAGCAACTTAATTTGCAAATAGACACTCCTCCATGGTATGTGAATGTTGGAAGGCACCCGAGGATTCGGTTAGCCATGGCTTGTGTAAGCAAAAGGTTGGGAGGAGTGTCAACTATAAAGAAACTAAAATACATGTGTAAACAAAAGAGAAGAGGGATGATCTACCTTGCTGGTAGAGATAACGTCCTTCATGGGAGCCGCTCTTGAAAGTCTGGTTGACAAGGGGTTAGTGTTCACTTTACTACGATTCGTTGACAACGACATACATAGCTCAAACAACTATTTTCATACTCTCTATATGCTTTGCAAAACTTAAAAGCTCTAGCACATGATTTAATCCCTGCTTCCCTCTGCGAAGGGCCTATCTTTTACATTATTGTTGAGTCAGTAAACCCATTCCTCTCTATCTCAAGCAAGCATTTGAGTTGTTGAGATCCAATTAGTTATATGTGTTGATACTTCTAATCATATCTCTCATTTCCTTGTTTCGCACAATAGCTTTTATCCGAATGAATATAACTTTGAAAGTTATCAATGACTGTAAGGAGACTGTTATGATTAAGGCATGTAAGTTCTGCTATATAAGCTCTGATATAAAGACTCTTCTCGAAAGATAAGTATGATCTGTTAATTGTTCTCTGACCAAGAGTTTAAGTTTGCCTTCACCAATCATGGTTCTCTTTATGCACTTCATCGTGGTTCCCTTTACTTATTTCAAGTTAGATTATATGAAGGGAAGTTGCTGTCTAGAATGACTTGTGTATCAATGAATGTGATGCTTCTTGTCCGTATTTTATTTATCGACACTTTGCTCCATAAACTTGTGGTCATGTTTACTGAGCTCAGTTTTCGCTTGGGGACAAGCGAGGTCTAAGCTTGGGGGGGTTGATACGTCCATTTTGCATCACTATTTTATATCATAATTTACTGCTATTCATCGATATATTTCATATTTAGAAGTGTTACTTATGTTATTTTACCTATTTTGCATGTTTGATGAATAATGGAGAATTGGACACCGGAGTCAGGATTCTGCTGGAAAAAGCACCGTCGAGATGCACTATTTCTGAAGATCAATAAATCGAAGGAGACATATGGAAGTTCCTATTTTACCAGAAGATGGAGGAGGCCAAAAGGGGAGGCTGAGAAGGGCCAAGGTGGGCCCTCCTCACCCTGGCGCGGCGGGCCCACCAGCCGCGCCGCCAGGTGGTTTGGGGGCCCTGGCCCACCTCAGCCGTTCCCCCTTCGCGTACTTGACCCCCTCGGAACCCTAACACAGAGAGGACGGCCATCGAAATATTCCGCCGCCTCCACGAGGCGGAAAACACCAGAGAGCGAAAAGCTCCCCTGCAGGAAGAAATCTGCCGGGGGAAATTCCCTCCCGGAGGGGGAAATCGTCGCCATCATCACCGTCATCGAGCTGGACTTCATCGGGATCATCATCATCATCATCTCCACCGCCAACACCATCATCACCACCGCTACACCCCCTATACTTGTGGGTCATCAGTCCTTCAGGATATAAGGGATCCTGAGTAGAAGCACCACCTCTAGTTCCTACTCCATAAGCATGTTTTTCATTTTCTCTAGAAGCATTAACTAGCAGATCTTTTTGTACCTTAGTGAGTTGATCTATTTGAGTTTGAACCATATGGAAATGTTTAATAAGCATTTTAACATCATTAGAAGTTCTTTCCACAATATCATGCAATTTACTCATAACTCTAGAATTTTCCATCAGATGATTCTGCACTCTCATATTAAAGTTATCCTGCTTAACAATATAATTATCAAATTCATCTAAGCATTGATCAGGAGTTTTAGAATAAGGAATATCCCTCTCATCAAAATGTTGGAGAGAGTGTACCTCAACTACTGATGGGTGAGGAATTGGCTTACATAATTCTTCTATTGGTGGTAGATTCTTCACATCTTCAGATTTTACCCTCTCTCTTTAAGAGATTTCTTGGCTTCTCTCATTTCTTCATCACTTAGTTCAAGAATTCCTCTCTTCTTTGGTGTGGGTATCGGGGTCGGCTCAGTATAGTCCAATCATCATGATTTTGGCTTATTTTATCCATTAATTCCTCAGCTTCATCTGGAGTTCTTTTCCTGAAAACACAACCAGCACAACTATCAAGGTATGTCCTAGAATCAACAGTTAGTCCATTATAGAATATATCAAGAAATTCATTTTTAGCTAATTGATGTCCATGCCGAGCTCTGAGTAAAGAACAAAACCTTGCCCAAGATTAGGCAATTTCTCGGCTTCCAATTGTTTGAAATTGAAGATTCTCTGTAAAGCAGCATGTTGAGCACTAGCAGGAAAATATTTCTGGAAGAAAGCATTAACCAAATCCATAGGACTTTTAATCGATCCAGGAGATAAACTATTAAACCAAGTTTTAGCTTCACTTTTAACGAGAAAGGAAATATTTTAGTAACGAAGTAACTGCGTTTCTTAGTGTCATCAGAAAACACACTACTTAAAGTAGAAAGAGTGTTCATATGTTCTACAACACTTTCATTTTCAGTTCCTCGAAAAGGTTCTTTCTCAACAATAGATATATGTGACAAGTCCATAGAGAAATCATAATCTTTATCTTTTATATCAATGGGAGATGTAGCAAACTTAGCATCAGGAGACAGTTTGTAATTAACAACACGTCTTGCAAGAAGATTTTTAATAGCACTAGCATCTTTAGAAGCATTGTATTCTTCAATAAATTCATCATCAAGTTCAACATAAGATTCCTCGAAATCATCACTAGTATGATCTCTTAATTCAGGTGAACTAACAGGTGTCATGGGACTTAGCAATTGTAGCATCTAGAAAAGGACCTAATGAACCACTCTCATCAAGCACAGTAGAAGCATCATCAAAAAATTTAGAAGTATTTTCAGATTCAGCAGAAGTAGCAGCATGTGAAGTATGTGTATGTGGTGGTGTGACAAGTTGACTTATAACAGACGGTGAATTAAGAGCAGCAGAAGTGTTCAGAGTTGTACCTCTCCTTGTAGTGGATGGCAATATGCGAACCCTCTCATCACGAGGTTTACCCATGATGAATGAATTACAGCGAACAGTATCACTCTCAGGTGAGTAGAGCTATGGTCCCCGGCAACGGCGCCAGAAAATAGTCTTGATGGCACACAAGTATAGGGGATCGCAACAGTCTTCGAGGGAAGTAAAACCCAAATTTATTGATTCGACACAAGGGGAGCCAAAAAATATTTATAAGCCTTAACAGATGAATTGTCACTTCGGCTGCACCTGGAAATAGACTTGCTCGACACAGTTTATCAGTAGCAACAGTTTTATAGCAGTAGCAGTAGTGAAATAATAGCAGCAGTAAAATAAAAGCAGCAGTAATAATTGAAGTAGACAGCAGGATTAAAATACTGTAGGCATAGGGATGGATGAACGGGCGTTGCATGGATAAGATAATTCATGTAATAGTCAAGCGTAGGGCATTTGCAGATAGATAATAATAAAGTATCCAGGTAATAATCAATCATATGCATGTGTTCTGTATTTAGTCGTACGTGCTCGCAATGAGAAACTTGCACAACATCTTCTGTCCTACCAGCCCGTTTGCAGCGGGCCTCAAGGGAAACTACTGCTAATTAAGGTGCTCCTTTTAATAAAGCACCGGAGAAAAGGATTAACACTCCGTGAACACATGTGATCCTCACATTACAGCCATCCCCTCCGGTTATCCCAATTGTTGTCACTTTGGGGCCTCGGGTTCCGGACAATTATATGTGTAAACAACTTGCAGATATGATCTAAAACAATAATTATCCTCATGATTCAATAACATGTTCAGATCTGAAATCATGGCACTCGGGCCCTAGTGTCAAGCATTAAGCATAACAAGTTGCAACAATGACATAAAGTACTAACAACGGATACTAGGCACCATGCCCTGACAATCTGATATCTATTACATGAATGATCTCATCCAATCCCTACCATCCCCTTCAGCCTACAGCGGGGATTACTCACACATGGATGGGGGGAATCATGGATGGTTCATGGAGAGGCGTCGGTGATGATGATGGCGATGATCTCCTCCAATTTCCCATCTAGGCAGGGTGCCAGAACGGAGTTTCTGATCCCCGAAATAGGGTTTTTGGTGGCGGCGGAGCTCTGGAGTGTTTCTGGAAAAAGCGTCGATCCTCCTCGGGTTTTTAGGTCAAGGGATTAAGTAGTCGAAAGGGGGACGCGAGGAGGTGACCGAGGCGCCACACCACCCCCCGGCGCGGCCCACCTCGCGGGCCCATGGTGTGGGGCCCCTGTGGCCCGCCTCCGTCTCGTCTTCTGGCACCGTGTGTCTTCTGGAAAAATAGGAACTCCAGGATATTTTTCAGGAATTTTCCCGAAACTTGACTTTCCGCACAAAAACAAGACACTAGGGCAATTCTGCTGAAAACAGCGTTAGTCCATGTTAGTTGCATTCAAAACACACAAATTAGAGGTAAAACAACAGCAAAAGTGTTCGGGAAAGTAGATACGTTTTAGACGTATCAGGGACCGTGGCGGGGTCCCCGACCGCGACAGCGACCATGCCGTCCTAGAGCATGATGTGCCGGGGCATGTTTCGTCAGGCGTACGTGAAGACGGGGTCAAGGAGCGGGACCGTGGCGGGGTCCTCGACCGTGACGGGGACCGCCCTGGCCTGGAGCGCGGCGTGGCGTGGCGTTGCGCGGCTCGTCATCCACGGGCGGCCGTGACCGCTGCGCCGAATCTTGCTCGGAGTCAGCATCTGACTCGCTGGCGCGCAGATTTTCCTCGGGATCGACACGGATCAGATCCTCCCCGGGATCGGTAGAGGACAGCCGTTGTCTGTGGTTTTGCGCCCTGTTTTGCATTGTTTTGGTACCGTTTTGAGCTGAATTTTTTTCCTGTTCTTCTTGCGTTATGCTTGCACCTGCTGAGACACTAGGTTCTGCATGTTGATCATTAGCAACAACTGGTATAATAGGCAAGGACATATAATCATCAATATTTGCATCCCCATGATTTGAAGGCAAGAGAAGAATGTCTTTTCGAAGACGAGCACCGGCATTAGGATGAAGGGATTCAAAGGGAAAAACACTCTCATCAAAAACAACATCCCGTGAGATATAAATGCGGCCAGTAGAGACTTCTAAACACTTGACTCCTTTGTGATGTGGACTATAGCCCAAAAAGACACAACGTGTGGAACGGAAAGCAAGTTTTTTTTTGTTGTAGGGACGGAGATTAGGCCAACAAGCGCAGCCAAAAACTCTAAGGGACTCATAGTTTGGCTTGGTGTGGAGAAGACGTTCAACAGGTGTATCAAGATTGATGACTTTGCTAGGGAACAAGTTTATAAGAAAGGTAGCGGTGAGAAAAGCTTCATCCCAATATTAAGTGGCATGGATGCATTAGCAAGTAAGGCAAGACCAACTTCAACAATATGACGGTGTTTGCGTTCAGCGGAACCGTTTTGTTGATGTGCATGGGGGCAAGATACATGATGAGAAATGCCATGCGTTTGAAAGAACTTATTGAGTTTTTCGTATTCACCACCCCAATCAGTTTGCATAGTAATAATTTTCCTATCAAATTTGCGCTCATCAAACTGCTGAAAATTGAGAAAGACTTGATGCACCTCAGAACGTTTCTTGAGCAAATAGATCCACGTAAACTTACTAAAATCATCGATAAAGCTTACATAATAAGAGTGTTTGCCAACAGACTCAGGTGCAGGGCCCCATACATCAGAAAACACTTGCTCTAAAGGAACAGTGGAAACACTAGTAGAGGTAGGATAAGGCAACTGATGACTTTTGGCTAACTGACACGAATCACAAATGTATGGACTAACTTCAGGAGTATATGAAAATTTATTGTTTCTAAGAACTTGCTGAACCACAAAAGATGAAGGATGGCCTAAACGGCGATGCCATGTGGAGGACGACGGCTTTATTGTGATGAAAGCATGCTTGGATGACCCACTGGAGAACGGCACTAGCGGGTAGAGACCATCATGGCAAGGACCTTTAAACAGTATTCTTCTTGTTGCCTGATACGTCTCAAATGTATCTATAATTTCTGATGTTCCATGTTGTTATTATACCAATTGTTACATGTTTTATATACACTTCATAGCATTTTTATGCATTTTCTGGGACTAACCTATTAACAAGATGCCACAGTGCCAGTTCCTGTTTTCTGCTGTTTTTGTATTCCAGAAAAGCTAGTCTGGAAATATTCTCGGAATTGGACGAAACTTGGACAGAACCTCCTATTTTTCTAACACGAAGACGGAGTCCAGAGGAGAGACGGAGGAGGGCCACGTGGCACCCACACCATGGGGCCACGCGGGTGATGACTCCCAAGTGCAGGAGATCAATTGTAGTACCTTTCGAATAGAAAAGGTTGTCGAACCCACGAGGAGCTGAAGGTATTGGTTATTAGAAATGATAAATAGACAATAAAAGATGCAAGTGTTTTTGGTATTTTCGATTGTATAATTGCAAGACAGTGACAATGCAGCAGGTAAATGGTAACAAGTAAAAGCTCTCAAAGAGAGAGAAAGCCCAATCCTCTATGTGTAAGAGGACAAGCTCAAGTGATGTGTAACTTATATGTGGAAAACGTTCCCGAGGGCGGCATGGATATTGCTAGGCATATAGATTTATTAAACAACACGTTGAATATCTTGTCTAGTTTTAATCTTCTTCGGACGGAGCTATTATTAGGTACAGCTAAATAAATAGACTAAACCCCTTATGATGGATCATGTGGCCAATTAAATGACAGCACAAGAATTATTAAGATATAAAATCCCACCATAGCATTACGCTCTAGGTCCCCGATACTAATACCCCGTAAAGTAACTTAATGATTCGGTCTCAGGCTTTCGTGTCCTCCCAAGTCTCCCTCACGCCATTACACTACGGTGTTCTCCTATGAGCCCATATAGGTGAAGTGTTGTGCAGTCGACGTTCGCACAACACCATCATAGAATCACACAAAAAGATAAACACTAGACAAAATACCAACACATGTCATATATAAATCATTGCCAATTCATCCTATGCCCTCAGGAACATACGGGAACTACTCACAACGTGCAAACATGGTGATATTCAGTGGCATAAGTGGTACAACACAATCTGAAAATATAACTTCACCACCAAATAATGACAAGTACTCAATCACAAACATGAATAGTAGCACAAGACAAGTATCTAGGGTATAGCAACTCTCAAACTACGAGGGGGACGGAGTGGATCACGGAGATGATGATGGAGATGGTGCTGGTCTTGGTGATGGTGATGATGTAGAGGCCTCCTCCCACGCCAAGGAGGAGAGGTGATGACGATGACGATGATTTCCCCCTTCTCCGGAGCTCCGGAGCAGCAGGATCTGATCCCCCTCGGAGGGAATCAGGAGTTTCGCCGCCGCCGCGACCTCGGATAGTCTCGTAAAAATTAGGGCGTTACTTTTCGGGCGAGACGGAGACCTCGTTAAAAAGCCCCAGGCGAGGAAGTGCCCGAGGCTCCAGATGGTGGGCCCCACGCGGCCAAAGATCTGGCCGCGTGGGCCCCCCTTTTGGGCCTCGTGGCTCTCCTCCTTCGATCTTCTTCCCACTGCTGTTCTCCCGATGAAAAACCAGCTGTGCAATTTTCCTTTTTATTTGGGTCCCGTAGCTCCTGAAACATTAAAAACAAGAAAAAGGAGGTTTTCTGCCTCCCAGAAATTAAATACAAAAATAGGGACTTTGTATGAAAGTCCCATAAATCATCTAAAACATGTAAAAACAATGATATAACAATGCAATAACATCTAATATGATAATATAAGTTGTATAAATGATGATATAAAATGCACGTATCAACTCCCCCAAGCTTAAACCCTTACTTGTCCTCAAGTAAGTAAGGACATAGATCATTACATGCATCAATGGACTTATGGTTGATAAATAAATACGAGCATTGTATCATCATCATATTCAATTGCAATGTAAGATTAATGAATTAAAACTCATACACATAAGGGCAGCATAAGTAGAAGCTCTAGCAATCACCCCTTACACTTTGAAAGCAAATAACCATTGTATGTTGGACAATTGAATCACACTATTTTTAACATGCTTTTGCTCTTATGGCTAGCATCATAATGTTTAATACTTTACTGAAGTTTAAAGACAAGATAAACTCTCATTGGATAACAAGTTAAAGAATACAAATGAAAAGACAGATATAAAATTATTTGCACCCTTGCTTCACTAGTAACTAGTGCAAACTTTAGTCATGGATGTTTCAATCAAGTTCTTATGCTCAAACAACCTTTATCTCACACTTTCCATGGCTAACCGAATCCTCGGGTGCCTTCCTTTCATACACTTTACAAGAGCATAAGTATTGACACATCCATGATCATTCATTTGCTCAAAAGATACTAGATTCTAACAAGAGTGTTTCATATCCTTTTCATTAACTATTCCCAACTTTTTATGCTACAAGACTATATCTCAACCTTAAACTTATTAATTCTCAAGTCATAATGACTCACTCTTTTCTTATTTATATTGAGCTAGATTCTACAATTGTCCAACATACTCAAGTTAATTAAATTCAAGGCAAGATGTGACTGAAACCTCTAAAATAAACCACGCTCATTTGCATGAGTGTTACCCATAAATCTCCAAACAAGAGAATCATGGATGACACCATACTTTAATATTCATTGATAAACCATAAGATAGGGATACATGATAATGCTCCATGAGCTCACACAAGCCTAAAAGAGATTGATAACTAAATGATAAAAGCAAAACACACCATGACTAGATAGATATGATAAACTAGTAAAGATAAAGACTAGGTGGAACTCCCCCAAGCTTGACGTCTTGCTAGAACCACTTCTGCTCTTTCTTCTTGTCTTCATAATAATTATCTTCAAGTTTTCCAACAATGCTCATCATAAGGTTGTAGGCTTTCTCAAACTCCCTTGCAGCTTCTCCCAGTTTTTCCATGAGATTCTTCTCCACCGTCTTCTTGTTAGGCTTCCACTCCGGGCTTGGTACTTTCACATTCGGGATCTTACGGTCCCATTCACCAGGATAGTTCTCTTGAGTGACACGCTTGAATTCCCTGTCAATAAGAGTAGAAGCAACGTTTCTGCTAGCAAGTGCGTGTCTAGGGCCTTCCCTCCTGTGCTCATGCGCGCCGTCTGCCTCTTGTTTCCAAGAGACATGTTCACCTTCACAGCAGCAACAGGGATAGGGAAGGTGGTGCTGAAGCCAGAGGCGCGATGTCGAGGCATGGCTCGATTTCTTCCTCTTCTTCTTCCACCTTCTCCTCGTCCGGCTCGTAGTCTTCATCATCTGAGTAGTCCTTCCTCTTCCTGTTCCTCCTCCACATGGAAGTGGGGCTGAGGCCCTCGAGCTCGTCATCATCTCTGTCCATGGAGGAGCATTGGAAGGAGTCCCCGAAGACATGGCTAAAAACCTGACAGACAGAAACAGCAAAAGCAAAGAACGCTCGAAAGCTCTCGGTGCGAGATTAGATCAACGAAAAGGGGTATATATTGACGGTTTTTAGGTCAAGACGAAGCGTCGGAGTCGAAAACGAGACGGAACGGGACTCCGAGGGGCAAAAGGAGTGGGCCCACGCGGCCAAAGCATCTAACCGCGTGGGACCCCCTCTTTTCTCCCTCGGGTCTCCGTTCCTTCCAATTTTCTTGTCCCACACGTTAATTTCCATAAAAAATGATGTCCGTAAAATATTACGCAATTCCGAGAAACTTTCCAGAGTAAAAGTTACCTTTTATTGATTTTGGATTTCTGAAACTGCAAACTTCTTTGCAATTACCTCCTCCGGTGTCTGTAAAATGAATTCCTCCACCTTTCCAATGAAGCTTTTTCCTGCAATATAATGTTTAAGGCGTTGTCCATTAACCACATGAGGTTTACCTTTCATATCACCATGAAGACGGATAGCTCCTGAACGGTATACTTCCTGTATCACTAATGGTCCCTGCCACTTTGAAGCTAACTTACCTGCAGAAAACTTGAAACGAGAGTTGTATAATAGCACTTGATCACCTACTTTGAATTCTTTCTTTTTAATTTTCTTGTCATGCCAAATCTTAACTTTTTCTTTAAACATCCTGGCACTTTCATAAGCTTCATTTCTCCATTCATCTAGTAGGTTTAAATCAAGAATTCTCTTCTCTCCAGCAGTTTTAAAATCAAAGTTCAATTGTTTAATAGCCCATCTAGCTTTATGTTCTAATTCAACAGGTAAATGACAAGCTTTTCCATAAACCATTTTATAAGGAGACATTCCCATAGGATTTTTAAAAGCAGTTCTATAAGCCCATAATGCATCGTTAATTTTAAGTGGCCAATCAGACCTAGACTTATTCACTGTCTTTTCCAAAATGAGTTTAATTTCCCTATTACTTAATTCAACTTGTCCACTAGTTTGGGGATGATAAGGTGATGCAATTCTATGGTTAACATCATATTTTGCCAAAGTTTTCCTAAGAATACCATGTAAGAAATGAGAACCACCATCAGTAATTAAAAACCTAGGAACACCAAACCTGGGGAAAATGATGTCCTGAAGCATCTTCATTGCCGTGGCATGATCTGCACTTTTGGTTGGAATTGCTTCCACCCACTTTGTAACATAATCCACTGCAACCAAAATATGAGTATGCTTTGTCTTTGATTCGGGGAAAGGTCCCATAAAGTCAAAACCCCACACATCAAATGGTTCAAGTGGTAAGGAATAGTTCATAGGCATTTCATTTCTCCTACCAATATTTCCTACTCTTTGACATTTATCACAAGATTTAACATATTCAGCACAATCCTTAAATAAAGTAGGCCAATAAAAACCAGACTGTAATACCTTTGCACCTGTACGATCTCCTGCATGATGTCCTCCATAGGGACTGTCATGACAATCTCTTATAATAGCCTGTTGTTCATACTCAGGTACACAACGTCTAATAATACCATCCACACTTTCTTATAAAGAAAAGGATCATCCCAAAATAATGTCTAAGATCATAAAAGAATTTCTTTCTTTGTTGAGTAGTGAAGTGTGGAGGTAAAACTTTACCAACAATAAAATTTGCATAATTGGCAAACCATGGAGATGCAACTTTAGCACTAGAAACATTAATGTTTGCAAGTTGTTCATTAACAAAACTATCATTAATAGGAATAGGATCATCAGGTATATTTTCCATTCTAGAAAGATGATCAGCTACTTGATTATCTTCCCCTTTCCTATCAACAATGTGTAAATCAAATTCTTGCAATAGAAGTACCCATCTTATTAATCTAGGCTTAGCATCTTTCTTATGCATTAAGTATTTAATGGCAGAATGATCAGTATGCAATGTGACTTTCGAATCAGTAATATAAGGTCTAAACTTGTCACAAGCAAATAGCACTGCTAAAAATTCTTTTTCAGTTGTGGCATAATTCCTTTGAGCAGCATCAAGTGTTCTACTAGCATAATAAATACATTCAGTTTCTTATCAACACGTTGGCCCAAAACAGCCCCAACTGCATAATCACTAGCATCACACATAATTTCAAAAGGCAAATTCCAATCAGGAGGTTGAATAATAGGGCACTTATTAAAGCATTTTCAAAATATTAAAGGACTCAATACAATCATCATTAAAAGAGAAAGGAACATCCTTTTGCAAAAGATTGGTTAGAGGTTTTGATATTTTGAGAAATCTTTAATAAACCTACGGTAAAAACCTGCATGCCCAAGAAAACTTCTTATACCTTTGAGATCCCTTGGGAATGGGAGCTTTTCAATAGCTTCTATCTTTGCTGGGTCAACTTCTATTCCTTTCCAGAAATCTTATGCCCAAGAACAATACCTTCAGTAACCATGAAGTGACACTTCTCCCAGTTTAAAACTAAGTGTTGGTCTTCACAACGCTGCAAAACTTTGTTAAGGTTGAACAAGCAATTATCGAAGGAAGTACCATACACAGAAAAATCATCCATAAAGACTTCCATTATCTTTTCAATATAATCAGCAAATATAGCATTCATGCATCTTTGAAAAGTAGCAGGAGCATTGCACAAACCGAATGGCATTCTCCTATAAGCAAATGTACCAAATGGACATGTAAAAGTGGTTTTCTCTTGATCATCTTTATGAACAGGAATTTGGGAGAAACCTGAATAACCATCTAAATAGCAAAAGTGAGAGTGTTTAGATAACCTTTCTAACATTTGATCAATAAATGGCAATGGGTAATGATCTTTACGAGTTGCTTTGTTTAACTTCCTGAAATCAATACACATTCTATAACCAACAACAGTGCGTTGAGCTACAAGTTCATCCTCATCATTTGGAACAACAGTCATTCCACCCTTTTTAGGAACACAATGAACAGGACTAACCCACTTACTATCAGCTATGGATAAATGATACCAGCTTCAATAAGTCTTATTACCTCTTTCCTTACCACTTCCTTCATTTTTGGATGGAGACGGCGTTGATAATCAACAACAGGTTTTGCATCCTCTTCCAAATTAATTTTATGCATACATAGAGCTGGGCTTATACCTTTAAGATCATCAAGAGAGTATCCAATGGCTGGTCGGTGAGCTTTAAGCACATCAAGTAATTTCTCTTCTTCTTCAGCTGAAAGGTTAGCACTAATAATGACAGGATATATGCTCTTCTCATCATATGCATATTTAAGATTTTAGGCAAAGGTTTTAATTCAAACTAGGATCCCCTTTAGGTGGTGGTAGCACTCCTAAATTATCAGGTGGGATATGCAATTGTAATTGTGGTGGCTGTTGTGAAAGTATTTGTTCTAAAGCATCTTTTTCTTCTTCATTAAATGGTTCATCTTGATTAAGCATGTATCTTTCCACCACGTCTGTTGAAGCTACAGCTACATGAGCAAGAGTTTCAATTACATCTTCAGAAAATGGCTCTTTCTTTGAATGCTTATCAGAAAATTTAGAAAAGTTGAATGCAAGTTTTTCTCCAGCACAATTAATAAACACTTTCTCTTTAAGCAAATCAATTTCAGCACCAACAGTATGTAAGAAAGGTCTACCAAAAATGATAGGACAAAATGAATCTTGAGGGCAACCAAGCACAATAAAATCAGCAGGATATTTAATTTTACCTACCAATACTTCAACATCTCTAACAATTCCAAGTGGATTAATATAATCTTTATTAGCAAGTTGAATTGTCATACCTGTCTCTTCCATACTGATAGGATCAATATCAGGCTTGATTTCAAGATACAGAGAATATGGAATGACACTAATGCTTGCTCCAATATCACATAAGCCATGATAACTAGAAGTCCCAATAGTGCATGATATAACAGGCTTACCAACCTTGGCCGAATTGCCTTTAACAACTTTAGTAGCATCTTCACATAGATAAACATCAACAGGATCTTCTTCATTTAATTGTTTGATAATAGAGATTTGACTGTTGACTTCCATCTGTTCATAAGGCTGAGATCTTCTTCTTTTACTCTTGTTAGAAACAGCAATAAGTAAATTTTCCTTGACTTGGTTTGGATATGGTGGTGCCTCAACATACTCCTCAATTGTCAAGGATGACACTGGTTCTACCTGTTTAATAACTTTGGGTACAACAATAGATTGTTTAACAGGTTCAACATAAGCTTCAAACCCAGTTTTAGGAATACCAATATGATTAGCAAAAGATTTAGCTACCTCAATTATAACATAAGGATCAAGATTAAAAGTATCACTCAGATTTTTAAACAAGGTAGAAGTAGAGAAATTCTCTACACATGAATACTCATAGTCCAGATAGGGCTCATTACCTTTATCAAGATCCCAATGACCAGTATTCTCAGAAATAGTCTCCAATAAATTCCATGCTTCTTCTTCAGTATTATTTGTAAAGCTTCCACTAGATGAATTATCCAGAAATTCCTTTTGTTGGGTAGCCTCACATAAAAGTTTATCAGAATAATTTTCCTTGTAAGATCATGACAAGGATTCTTGCGGAGGAGTTCCTTTAACCTCCCCCAAGCTTGAGTAATACTTTCTCCCAGATGTGGCCAGAAATTAAATATATAGCAGCGGTTCTCATAAGCTTCTCTAGGAGTAAAATACTTAAGAAAGAAAACCTTCCTCAAAATACTCCAGTCCATAGTGACTTCTTCATCTAAAGACCTGAACCAAATACGAGCATTACCAGATAAAGACAGATATAACAGCTTCCTTTTTACCTGATCTTCAGAAATACCAGGAAGTCTAAATAAACCACATATAGCCTCAATTGTTTCCATGTGTTCACGTGCAGATTTAGTTCCATCCCTGTAAATGGATTTTTCATAACTCTTTTAACATGACCAACGGGAATTTTATATCCCACTTTAGGTATCTCAGGCACAGTAGTTTCAACAGTTTAGGAGCATAAGCACTTTCATATAGAGCAAGATGCAGCGAGGCACGATTCATAAATGCCATAGTAGCAATGAGATAAAACAGTAAATAAAATTCACCTTTCAAGTTTCCTTACCAAACTTCTTACCAATAGCGCTACGCTCCCCGGCAACGGCGCCAGAAAAGTATCTTGATGACTCCCAAGTGCAGGAGATCAATTGTAGTACCTTTCGAATAGAAAAGGTTGTCGAACCCACGAGGAGCTGAAGGTATTGGTTATTAGAAATGATAAATAGACAATAAAAGATGCAAGTGTTTTTGGTATTTTCGATTGTATAATTGCAAGACAGTGACAATGCAGCAGGTAAATGGTAACAAGTAAAAGCTCTCAAAGAGAGAGAAAGCCCAATCCTCTATGTGTAAGAGGACAAGCTCAAGTGATGTGTAACTTATATGTGGAAAACGTTCCCGAGGGCGGCATGGATATTGCTAGGCATATAGATTTATTAAACAACACGTTGAATATCTTGTCTAGTTTTAATCTTCTTCGGACGGAGCTATTATTAGGTACAGCTAAATAAATAGACTAAACCCCTTATGATGGATCATGTGGCCAATTAAATGACAGCACAAGAATTATTAAGATATAAAATCCCACCATAGCATTACGCTCTAGGTCCCCGATACTAATACCCCGTAAAGTAACTTAATGATTCGGTCTCAGGCTTTCGTGTCCTCCCAAGTCTCCCTCACGCCATTACACTACGGTGTTCTCCTATGAGCCCATATAGGTGAAGTGTTGTGCAGTCGACGTTCGCACAACACCATCATAGAATCACACAAAAAGATAAACACTAGACAAAATACCAACACATGTCATATATAAATCATTGCCAATTCATCCTATGCCCTCAGGAACATACGGGAACTACTCACAACGTGCAAACATGGTGATATTCAGTGGCATAAGTGGTACAACACAATCTGAAAATATAACTTCACCACCAAATAATGACAAGTACTCAATCACAAACATGAATAGTAGCACAAGACAAGTATCTAGGGTATAGCAACTCTCAAACTACGAGGGGACGGAGTGGATCACGGAGATGATGATGGAGATGGTGCTGGTCTTGGTGATGGTGATGATGTAGAGGCCTCCTCCCACGCCAAGGAGGAGAGGTGATGATGATGACGATGATTTCCCCCTTCTCCGGAGCTCCGGAGCAGCAGGATCTGATCCCCCTCGGAGGGAATCAGGAGTTTCGCCGCCGCCGCGACCTCGGATAGTCTCGTAAAAATTAGGGCGTTCTTTTCGGGCGAGACGGAGACCTCGTTAAAAAGCCCCAGGCGAGGAAGTGCCCGAGGCTCCAGATGGTGGGCCCCACGCGGCCAAAGCATCTAGCCGCGTGGCCCCCCTTTTGGGCCTCGTGGCTCTCCTCCTTCGATCTTCTTCCCACTTCTGTTCTCCCGATGAAAAACCAGCTGTGCAATTTTCCTTTTTCCATTTGGGTCCCTGTAGCTCCTGAAACATTAAAAACAAGAAAAAGGAGGTTTTCTGCCTCCGGAAATTAAATACCAAAAATAGGGACTTTGTATGAAAGTCCCATAAATCATCTAAAACATGTAAAAACAATGATATAACAATGCCAATAACATTCTAATATGATAATATAAGTTGTATAAATGATGATATAAAATGCACGTATCAGCGGGCCCCCTGCCGCGCCGTGGGGTGGTGTGGGTCCCTCGTGGCTCCGTAGCCACCGCCCTTTCGCCTATTTATTCCTCCTGACGTGAAAACCCTAAATACCCGAGCCATTATCCACGAAAAGTTCCAGAGACGCCGCCGCCGTCAACCCTAGCTCGGGAGGGTTCGGAAGCTCTTCCCGGCACCCTGCCAGAGAGGGGAATCATCACCGGAGGGCCTGCATCACCATGCCTGCCTCCGGAGTGATGCGTGAGTATTTCATCCTTGGACTACGGGTCCATGGCAGTAGCTAGATGGTTGTCTCTCCACTTTATGCTATCATGTTTAGATCTTGTGAGCTGCCTATCATGATCAAGATCATCTTATTGTAGTGTTTGCTGGGATCCGATGAATATTGAATACTATGTCAAGTTGATTATCAATCTATCTTATATGTTATTTATGATCTTGCATGCTTTCCGTTACTAGTAGATGCTTTGGCCAAGTAGATGCTTGTAACTCCAAGAGTGAGTATTTATGCTAGATAGTGGGTTCATGCCTCCGGTAATCTGGGAGAGTGACAATAACTTCTAAGATTGTGGATATGCTGTTGCCACTAGGGATAAAATAACCGATGCTTAGCTTAAGGGTGCGCCGTTAGGTCTAATGCATTTGTTTACATTACGCACATTACTTAATGCAATTATCCGTTGCTTGCAACTTAATACCAACGGGGAACTCGGTATGACAACCTGGCGGTGGATTATTAGTCATAGACGCTGTTGGATAACGGTCTATGTATTTTGTCGTAATGCCCACATGAATATCATAGTAATCATCATGTCATATATATGCATTGTCATGCGCTCAATATTTTGTCAATTGCCCAGCTGTAATTTGTTCACCCAGCATGTTAGTTATCTTTTATGGAGAGACACCACTAGTGAACTGTGGACCCCGGTCCATTCTTTTACACTGATAATACAACCAACTGCAAACACAGTTCCTTTTCATTCTCTGCAATTTACTACTGTTTTCCACACCATACGTTTAATCCTTTGTTTTCAGCAAGCCGGTGAGATTGACAACCTCACTGTTTCGTTGGGGCAAAGTAGTTTGATTGTGTTGTGTGCAGATTCCACGTTGGTGATCGTAGACGGCGCCACCAACAACCTTCAGAAGTGATTTCTTGCTCCTACTGGTTCGATTAAACCTTGGTTTCATACTGAGGGAAAACTGCTGCTACACTGCATCATACCTTCCTCTTGGGGTCTCCCAACGAACGTGTGATCCACGCAATCAAGCATATTTGCTGGCGCCGTTGCCGGGGAGCAAGAGGATTTCTGCAAGGGGAGTTTCACGCTTCCAATCTCTTTACTTTGTTATTGTCTTGCTTAGTTTATTTTTATTTAGTCTTGTTTGCTTTATTTATCAAAAACACAAAAAATTAGTTACTTTTATTTTCAAGTTGTTATCTTTCTGTTTTGTTTTAATTTTGCTAAAATGAGTACCCTGAGAACACTAAGTTGTGTGATTTCACTAGCACGAACAACAATGATTTCATTAGTACACCTATTGCTCCACCTGCTTCTAACGCAGAATTCTATGAAATTAAACCTGCACTTTTAAATCTTGTTATGAAAGAGCAATTCTCTGGTGTTAGTACTGATGATGCTGCTGCTCACCTTAATAATTTTGTTGAACTTTGTGAGATGCAAAAGTATAAGGATGTAGATGGTGATATTATTAAACTGAAACTTTTTCCTTTCTCTTTGAGAGGACGTGCTAAAGAATGGTTGCTATCTTTGACTAGAAATAGTATTGATTCATGGACTAAATGCAAAAATGCTTTCATAGGAAAATATTATCCTCCTGCTAAGATTATATCTTTGAGAAGTAGCATTATGAATTTCAAACAATTTGATAATGAGCATGTTGCTCAAGCTTGGGAGAGAATGAAATCATTGGTAAAGAATTGTCCCACCCATGGACTGACTGCTTGGATGATCATCCAAACCTTTTATGCAGGACTAAATTTTTCTTCAAGAAACCTATTGGATTCGGCCTCTGGAGGTACCTTTATGTCCATCACTTTGGGTGCTGCAACAAAGCTTCTTGATGATATGATGATAAATTATTCTGAATGGCACACCGAAAGAGCTCCACAAGGTAAGAAGGTAAATTTGTTGAAGAAATCTCTTCCTTGAGTGATAAGATTGATACTATTATGTCTATGCTTACAAATGGAAAGATGCATGTTGATCCAAATAATGTTCCTTTAGCTTCTTTGGTTGCTCAAGAAGAGCATGTTGATGTGAACTTCATTAAAAATAATAACTTCAACAACAATGCTTATAGGAATAATTTTGGTAATAACAATTATAAGCCCTATCCTTTTAATAGTGGCAATGGTTATGCTAATTCTTATGGTAGATCTGGAATGCCTAGTGAGGAAAGGATGTTAGAAGTTGAAAAGGCTACTAAGAACTTTATGCAAACGCAATATGAGCAAAACCAATTGTTTACTAAAACTATGAATGAACAATCTGCTATGTTGAAGAATATAGGACATCAACTTGAGAACTTAAATAGGGAAATTTCTGGTTTGCAGATTAAGATTTCTAATGCTGAAACTTGCATTTCATCCATGTCTGAAGCACAAGCTTCTTTGATTAATAGAATGGCAGCTAAACCTGAAACTATTGATAACAATACCTTTGCTACTGCCAATGCTATACAAGTTAAAATTGATAATAATGTGAGGATGTTAGCTGATTTACATGCTAGGTGGGCAAGAGAGGATGAAATTGCTAAAAAGAATAGTATTGCTAGAGTTTATACTATTACTACTACTGAAAATGCTATAAACTCAAGTGTTAACAAACCTCCTACTATCAATGGTAAAGTAATTGGTGTTGGCAATGTCTCTACTTCTGTTGCAAAACGTTTAAAATTGCCTGAAAACACTGAAACTGTTCCTGATAAAAGTGCTGAAATTTTTCGAGATGTGGGAGACAATGGTCCTATTACTTTTGATAATAATGACTTTGATTTTGATGGTTGCAATATTTCTGAAGTAATTAAGTTCTTGCAAAAGCTAGCTAGAAGTCCTAATGCTAGTGCTATAAACATGGCTTTTACTAAACATATTACTAATGCTCTCATGCAAGTTAGGGAAGAGAAATTAAAACATGAAGCTTCTATCCCTAGGAAGTTAGAAGATGGTTGGGAGCCCATCATTAAAATGAAGTGAATGATTTTGATTGCAATGCTTTATGTGATCTTGGTGCTAGTATTTCTGTTATGCCTAAGAAACTCTATGATATGCTTGATTTAGCACCTTTGGAACACTGTTATTTGGATGTTCACCTTGCTGATAATACTATAAAGAAACCTTTGGGAGAGTTGATGATGTTTTTATAATGGTTAACAATAACCTTGTCCCCGTTGATTTTGTTGTTTTGGATATTGAATGCAATGCTTCTTGTCCTATTGTTTTGGGAAGACCTTTTCTTAGAACTGTTGGTGCTATTATTGATATGAGAGAGGGAATATTAAATATCAATTCCCACTCAAGAAAGGTATGGAACACTTCCCTAGAAAGAAGATGAAGTTACCTTTTGATTCTATTGTTAGAGCAAATTATTCTGTTGATGCTTCATCACTTGGAAACACTTGATTCTTACTTTCTGCGCCTAGCTGAAAGGCGTTAAAGAAAAGCGCTTATGGGAGACAACCCATTATTTTATTTCTGCAATTTTTCTTTTTTTGAGTCAAGGAGTTGTTTACTTCTGTAACAATTCCTTTGTATCTTTATTTTATCGCATTGTTGTGCCAAGTATTGCCTCTAATAGGAAGATGATGCTAGATTTGGATTTCTGCGCAGGAACAGATTTCTGCTGTTCACCGTTTTACTTCTGTAAAATCACAGAAAAATTATTTAAATCTGCAATTTTTGTGCGTGATCCTCAGATATGTACGCATCTTTCGTTAGTTTAAAGTTTTTCGATCTGAGCAACGTAAGTGCCTCGAAAAAATTCGTCTTTGCGGACTGTTCTGTTTAGACAGATTCTGTCTTTTATTTTTCGCATTCTCTCTTTTACTAGTGTTGAGTGGAATTCTTTTTTAGGGTGAAGAGCTTCACATAACATCAGTGGCAGTAGCTAATGTTAAAAGTAACGGTCATGTTTGTGTCCTTATAGAACATGTGAGTTTTTGATTGTGCACTAACCCTCTAATGAGAATTACTTTGAGTTTGGTGTGGCGGAAGTTTTCAAGGGTCAAGAGAGAAGGATGATATAATGTGATCAAGAAGAGTGAAGAGCTTAAGCTTGGGGATGCCCCATGGATCACCCCAGCATATTTCAAGAAGACTCAAGCGTCTAAGCTTGGGGATGCCCAAGGCATCCCCTTCTTCATCAGCAACTTATCAGGTCATCTCTAGTGAAACTATATTTTAATTCTTTCACATCATATGTGCTTTACTTGGAGCGTCTGTGTGCTTTTATTTTCAGTATTTTATTTTTCTTATGGTCAACTTGATTGGACCCCAGCATTCTTGATTGGGAGAGAGACACGCTCCGCTTTTTCATATGAATACTCCTATTCTTCACTTATACTTGTTGAGTATTCTTATCTAGCTATTGCTATGCTTTTAGCTCCTGTTTTGCATGCATCTCTTATTCAGAGCTGTTAGTTCTTTTAAAGAAAGTACTCTCTTGCTTCACTTATAATTGTTTGGAGAGTTTATGTTGAAATAAATTGATTGGTGTTTGGTTGGAACAGAAAATGTTGCATGTGGTAGATGGTATAATGGAAAAAGCTTACATATTCTTGTAGATCACTGTATTGGATAATTTGATACTTGTCAATTGTTTTGAGTTATCAAGTAGTTCATGTTTAAGCTTTTGTATCATGTAGTTAAAACCTATTAATGAAAACTACCGTAAAGCTCGTTGAAATTTGGTTTGCATGATTGGTATCTCTAAGGTCTAGATATTTTCTAGTAAAAGGGTTTGGTTAACAAGGAAGACAGTGTAGAGTCTTATAATGCTTGCAATATGTTTTCATATAAGCCTTGCTGTGTCGGTTGATATCCTGTGTTTGCTTCAAATAACCTTGCTAGCCTAAACTCTGTACTGAGAGGGAATGCTTCTCGTGCATCCAAAACCTTGAGCCAAAATCCATGCCATCTGTGTCCACCATAACTACCTATATGTGGTATTTCCTTGCCATTCCAAGTAAATTTTTCATGTGCTACCTTTAAACTATTCAAAAATTATTACTCCTATTTTGTGTCAATGTTTACCAAGCTCATGAGGACGGGGTGGATGTCTTTATGTCAACTGTCAAACAGACTTTACCACCGGACTAGCGGCATATACATCCGCTTATCCATTAATTTTGCAAAAAGAGCTGGCAAATGGGGTGCCCAGTCCCAATTAATTACAACTTTAACCGCTTAATTCTCTTCACATTTTTGCCCTGATTTATCAGTCAAGCAATGACAAACAGTGAAATATCTGCATGTGTAAACAAAAGAGAAAGAGGGATGATCTGCCTTGCTGGTAGAAATAACGTCCTTCATGGGAGCCGCTCTTAAAAGTCTGGTTGGCAGGGGTCATATTGTACTTTCCATTTTCTGATTCGTTGACAATTAACAAACACCTCTCAAAACTTATTTTTACTCTCTATATGATTTCAAAAACTTAAAAAGCTCTAGCACATGATTTAATCCCTGCTTCCCTCTGCGAAGGGCCTTTCTTTTACTTTTATGTTGAGTCAGTTTTCCTACTTCTTTCTATCTTAGAAGCAAACACTAGTGTCAACTTTGGTGCAACAATTTTTATATGCTTGTATATTGCACTTATTATATGCTTTGTGTTGACAAATATCCATGAGATATATATGTTGAAAGTTGAAAGCAATTGCTGAAACTTAAATCTTCCTTTGTGTTGGTTAAATACCTTTTACTTAGAATCTATTGCTTTATGAGTTAACTCTTATGCAAAACTCTTTGATGCTTGTCTCGAAAGTACTATTCATGAAAAGTTTTTGCTTATATGATTCAGTTGTTTGCTCATTATCTACTTGCTAGCAAACTATAGACCATTGACCTGGATCACTTCATTCATAACATGTGCTTTACATATTATTTGATCAAGATTATGATTGTAGCATGTCACCTCAGAAATTATTTTGTTTTTATCGTTTTACCTACTCGAGGACGAGTAGAACTAAGCTTGGGGATGCTTGATACGTCTCAAACGTATCTATAATTTCTGATGTTCCATGTTGATATTATACCAATTGTTACATGTTTTATATACACTTCATAGCATTTTTATGCATTTTCTGGGACTAACCTATTAACAAGATGCCACAGTGCCAGTTCCTGTTTTCTGCTGTTTTTGTATTCCAGAAAAGCTAGTCTGGAAATATTCTCGGAATTGGACGAAACTTGGACAGAACCTCCTATTTTTCCAACACGAAGACGGAGTCCAGAGGAGAGACGGAGGAGGGCCACGTGGCACCCACACCATGGGGCCGCGCGGCCCCCTGCCGCGCCGTGGGGTGGTGTGGGGCCCTCGTGGCTCCAGCCGCCCTTTCGCCTATTTATTCCTCCCGGCGGAAAACCCTAAATACCCGAGCCATTATCCACGAAAAGTTCCAGAGACGCCGCCGCCGTCAACCCTAGCTCGGGAGGGTTCAGAAGCTCTTCCCGGCACCCTGCCGGAGAGGGGAATCATCACCGGAGGGCTCTACATCACCATGCCTGCCTCCGGAGTGATGCGTGAGTAGTTCATCCTTGGACTACGGGTCCATGGCAGTAGCTAGATGGTTGTCTCTCCACTTTATGCTATCATGTTTAGATCTTGTGAGCTGCCTATCATGATCAAGATCATCTTATTGTAATGCTACATGTTGTGTTTGCTGGGATCCGATGAATATTGAATACTATGTCAAGTTGATTATCAATCTATCTTATATGTTATTTATGATCTTGCATGCTTTCCGTTACTAGTAGATGCTTTGGCCAAGTAGATGCTTGTAACTCCAAGAGTGAGTATTTATGCTAGATAGTGGGTTCATGCCTCCGGTAATCTGGGAGAGTGACAATAACTTCTAAGATTGTGGATGTGCTGTTGCCACTAGGGATAAAATAACCGATGCTTAGCTTAAGGGTGCGCCGTTAGGTCTAATGCATTTGTTTACATTACGCACATTACTTAATGCAATTATCCGTTGCTTGCAACTTAATACCAACGGGGAACTCGGTATGACAACCTGGCGGTGGATTATTAGTCATAGACGCTGTTGGATAACGGTCTATGTATTTTGTCGTAATGCCCACATGAATATCATAGTAATCATCATGTCATATATATGCATTGTCATGCGCTCAATATTTTGTCAATTGCCCAGCTGTAATTTGTTCACCCAGCATGTTAGTTATCTTTTATGGAGAGACACCACTAGTGAACTGTGGACCCCGGTCCATTCTTTTACACTGATAATACAACCAACTGCAAACACTGTTCCTTTTCATTCTCTGCAATTTACTACTGTTTTCCACACCATACGTTTAATCCTTTGTTTTCAGCAAGCCGGTGAGATTGACAACCTCACTGTTTCATTGGGACAAATTAGTTTGATTGTGTGTGTGCAGATTCCACGTTGGTGATCGTAGACGGCGCCACCGACAACCTTCAGAAGTGATTTGTTGCTCCTACTGATTCGATTAAACCTTGGTTTCATACTGAGGGAAAACTGCTGCTACACTGCATCATACCTTCCTCTTGGGTCTCCCAACGAACGTGTGATCCACGCAATCATTGCCTGATCCTTAATTAAAAACAAATGTGGGTGAAACTCAAAGAAGATATGATTACCAAGTGTAAGCTTATGAACAGATAAAAGATTTGTGGTGGCACTAGGAACATGCAAGACATTTTAAGATCAAAAGAAGCATGTGGGGTGGATAATATTGAATGACACATGTTGCTTATTATCATACCGTTTCCATCTGCAGTGTGGACACGATCACGCCCATTGTACTTGTCATGAGTGGAGAGTTTGCTCAATTCTCCTGTGATGTGGTTGGAGGCGCCAGTGTCAGGGTACCAATTGGTGTCAACACCATAGGAAGCAAGATGAGTTGTCTTCTCTTCACGAGTATCATCATCAGAGTCATCACGATATTCATAGCGCCACCAGCAATCACTTGCTGGTGCCCATGAATTTTGCATATCTGGCATGTGGTGTTGACATAGGGAGTGGGGCACGATCACGCCGGCCACCCCCATCACGGCGACCTCCGTTGCCATCATCACGACGGCCTCCATTGCCGCCATCGCGGCGACCTCCATCATAATACCGATCATCACGGCGGCCTCCATCATAGCGCCTGTCATCATGGCGCCCGTCACGGCGGCCACCATAGCCACCATCACGGCGGCCACCATCACGGGAATGCCAGGGTGCACGGTCATCGCGAGAGCACCCCTGCCCCCCATCGTCACGGCGATCACCCTCTCCATCACGGTGACCACGGTCACCGGAGCGGCCCTGCTCATTGCCACCACGAGCGAGGTGAGCGGAGGAGGTGAAGGTCTGAGAAGGATGGCGTCTTCTTCATCGGAGAGCATCTCGCGGCGCATGTCATGTGCAGCGATTTGTGCAAAGAGATCATCAAGAGTAGTACCATGCTGACCGTTTACTGCAGCAACAACATCATTATAGGAACTATCAAGACCGTTAAGAATATACCCTATGAGTTCATCATCATCGATCGGTTTTCCCACAGCGGCAAGCTCGAAGCAGAACCCTTTCATGGTGGTGAAGTATTCAGAACCAGTCATGTCCTTCTTCTTCTTCGTCTTGTTGAGAGCCGTGCGGAGGTGAGTCACCTTCGATCCTGAGACAGAGTGAACATGGCCGTGATCGTACCCCAGACTTGAGCAGTGGAGGTGTGCTCGAAGAAGTGGGGAGAAGATCCGGGGAGATGGTCTCGAGGAGCCATCCCATCACCTGCTGATCACGGACGATCCAGGCGGAGTATAGCGGGTTGGCGATGGTGGTTTTCTTCCCGCTTTCGTCAATCTCCATGGTCTTGGTGGGGGCAACGTCGGTGCCATCCAGAAGCTCCATAACCTGGGCTCCGCGGAGACGGGGAAGCACCAAGGCCTTCCAGAGGAGGTGGTTGGACCGGGTGAGGAGCTGGCTAGGGAGGGGGAACCCTGCGTGGCGGCAAGCACAGCCGTCGAGGAGGACGATGACATGGCAGTGGTGGGTCTTGGTCTTGAAGGTCTTGGGCGGCGGCAGCGGCAAACTATGCGGCGGCGGCAGCAATGGTGTAGCGGCGGCAGCGTCTTGATCTTGGAGGTTTTAGGGCGGCGGCGGCTGCAAAGGTGCAGCGGCGACGGCGGTGTTTGTCTAGGGTTTTAGAGCGGCGGCTAGGTCAGGGAAGAGCAGGCTCTGATACAATGTGATTTGGGGTAACGATCGTTGCCCATCAGGGTCGATCGGGTTCGTGTTATATGAGCTAGGAAAGAATATGAACCGTATTACATATCTAACACCTCCATCACATTGCCCATCAGGGAGACGTATTTGAGGTGGAGTACTACCCCATGTGATTTGGGGTAACGATCGTTGCCCATCAGGGAGACGTATTTGAGGTGGAGTACTACCCCATACTCTTATACGTATACAAAGAATATGAACCGTATTACATATCTAACGCCTCCATCACATTGTTGGTTTTTGGTTGACCTGCTTGTTTTGCGGATTTTCCCACCACTATGTATCGTTTAGCTGCTTATGACTTTATTTATAAAGCAGGGCTACTGCCTGTTTCGAGAGAAATTGCACAAAGAAGTAATTCTTGGGACATTTTTGCACACACTAGCGGATCAAAAAATTTGTTGCACAAACCACTAACTTGGTAACTCGGTTCAAGGAGTTAGAAGAATAGATTACACAATTAAACAATATACTATTCATTCCCAGCCAACCAGCCTTGCACATGTTAACCAACGTGGACTGCTTTCCGCCACATTTGCCACATATAGTTGTAACAACTATTAGGAAAAGGAAAAAATATCATGACATGGCTTGATGACGTCATGATTTTGGATAGATATAGCAGGGACCGGTCCGACAGCCCCGGGTCCCGGAGGAGGAGGGCCTCAATACAAAAGTATGTTTATAACACTTATATTATTATCTATTGTCACGCATAAGAGACTATTTACAATTTATAAATAGCAGAAAGTCAACCTTAGTTTACGTTAACATATTGCACACCACAGACCAATATGATGCACCGCATAAAAACAAACCAACTAATCAATGGTGGTAAGTTTAACTTGGCTGATAGTCTCCCTTCTTAATGCCTTACACGTGCTATATTAAATCTTTTGCTTGATATATTTCCAATATTTAGTTTTATGCATAACTGCTTATTTGAAAAATAAATAACAAAACACAGTTGTATATAGACACATTGTAGTGATCAACTGATCATATATAAAAATTGAATTATGTGTGCAATAGTAGAAGCCGTAACATTTTATGGTCATGATTGCTATAAGCGAGTAACAAGTATAAATTATCTTCATATTGTCAGCTTATCACCAAATCCACGGTAACTTGTAAGACACATTTGACCAAGTAAAAATGATCATGTCAATTGTTCAATTTATAATCCAGAAGTTTCTATAAGTTTGCTTACATAACCATACTGAAAGGATCGGTATGACACCTAGAGGGGGGGGGGTGAATAGGTGCTACTCCAATTTTAGTCTTTTTCAAATTAGGCTTGACACAAAAGGTAAATTCTCTATATATGCACCTACGGTGAATTTACCTATATGACAAGCTAGCAACTAAGCACGATATAATAAGGCGGTAAACAAGGATAGAGGTAACCGAAGTCAAAGCACGCGGAGACACGGATGTAATCCCGAGTTCCTCCTTTTTAGGGGAGTACGTCTCGTTGGAGAGGTGTGAACCAACACAATGGTTCAACGGCCACAAAGGCCTCACCCTCTTCTCCGGTGAACCGCACCACAAAGGTTTGGTTCACTTCAACTATCGGAAACCTTCGAGGCGGAGTCCGGAGCCTTTACAACAACGACTTGGGGCACAACCCACAAAGGATTGGGGGCTCCCAAACAGCTACAATCTGTCACAAAGACAATCAAGTGAGTACAATAGGGGGCTAGGTTTTCCTAGTGGAAACCCTAGCTAATGGTCCCTCAAGTGAATGAGGGGGAAATGAAGAACGGCTTGGTGAAGATGTAGATCGGGGCCTTCTCCTTCAATCCTCCAAAGATCAACGAGATTGGGTGGAGGGATTGGGAGATCTAGTGATTCTTGAGCTTGTAATAATGGTGGACTTCTATTTCAGTCGAGCTAGCTTCTTGGAGAAGAAGCAGTCTTTATATAGGGGTCCCTGAAAATCCAACCGTTATGTGCAGAAAAACTGCACAGCGGTACTACCGCTGGGACAGCGGTACTACCGCTGCCTGCTTCCCTGCGGTACCTAGTGCACTGCAGAACCCAGCTGCAGCGGTACCTCGCAGAGGTACCGAAGTTGCCAGGCAGAGCGGTAGTACCGCGGCACTGCCCGGTAGTACCGCTGGGATCGTTCGATTAAAAAGAAGGAACCCAGCGGTAGTACGAGGCAACTACCGCGGGGTACCGCAACCAATACAGAGAGCAAAAACGGCCTAGCGGTACCCCTGGCGGTACCACCAGCGGTAGTACCGCTGGCTGAAGCCAGCGGTACCACACGGTACTACCGCCAGGAGGAGTACCAGCTGTGCTGCAGGAGTCCCGCTCCAGGTGGAGCGGTACTACCGCTGCGACAGCGGTACTACCGCCAGACACAGAAATGCTCACTGTGCTGATTTCCAGGGTAACAAGCTCCACAAGACATAATGTATCAACAAGATATATCTGCAATTGTCAAGCGCACATTAGTCCTGATAATGTGTTGTCATTAGACTCCAAAATAGATTTAAGAGCAAGTATGCTCTTTCAATCTCCCCCTTTTTGGAGTATGATGACAACACATTAAAAAGGTTCACAAAATATAGGCGGGCTCCCCCTAACTATATGCATTAGTAGAATTTTGCGTTTGAATGCAAAATGCATATAGGTTAGGATCAACACTCCCCCTAGATTTTATAAACCGGGCAAGTTTATTGAAACAAACAATAAAGCACAACTTGCACAACGGTAAGACATGAGATAAAAGCACATAAAGTCCACATAGTCTTACAATAATTTAAGGTCCACATGTCTTACCCCATGAGTTCAACGAAAGTAAAACGAGATACAAGAGGTGCACAAGCGAACAAACACCAAATCGAGAAAAACAAGCTTGTGCCCTCAACCATGCAACTCCCCCGGACAACCTAATAGAACCATCTCCCCCTTGGCATCATGACACCAAAAAGGGAGAGGCATAGCTAACGTCCCAAGAGGAAGTCACTCTTCATCGGAGGTGGAGGCTGCAGCAATGTCGTCACTTTTATCGGCTGAAACTGAACCATCCTCACCACTTGCATCACCCTCCTCATCATCCTCACCATCATCATCCTCAGAAGCTTCTGCATGAACAGAGCAGCGGAGCGACCAATCTGAGTGCGAGACCAAGGGATATCTGGCTGAGAAGAGGATGCATCATCCTGAAAATCATAGTCCACCCAAGGCGATGGGGTTTGAGCCACTCATCTTCTGCAGTAATTCTATCCTCAGATCCGGCCTTAACCGGAACGCCTAAATGCTCAAAACGCTGACGGTGAGTTGACGCTCTTGCTTGTTCCTCTCATGTTCTTTATAGGCCCTCTTGTCAGCATCATCTATACGGCAAAAGATGGTTTTTACAGCACCAGCCAGCCACTTCTTGAACCCTTTGTCTTGAGCATTTGCCTTGGGGGGAAGTTCAAACAAGGGATCCTCCTCATCATCATCGGAACTTTCTTGTTCAGCGGGAATAAGTGGATGAAGATGTTTCTTTATGCTCAGCTCCTTGACCTTGTGGTCGGTGGGATCCTCCTCATTGTCCAAAAGAGCCAACGGAAGCTTCTTCTTGACCCACGTGGAAATGATCAATTGCATAATGTGAGCACCAAATATAGAAGGTCGCCTTTTCATCACCACAGCATACATTTCATGCCATATGATGTCCATCACATCCAGCTTCTTGCCTTGCCCAACCATGATAGAGGATTCAAACATAAGATCAATGAGTTTGCCATGGATTTGGTCAAAGTTTCCCACACGAGGCATAACGGTGTTGCGATAGATCCGATGCATGATGTCCCAAACCTTTAGCAAATTCTTTTGGAACCCCACCATGGCACGTCCTTGGATGTACAAGTCAAAGAGAACCTCGTGCTTCATCGGATTTGAGTTATAGTTGATGCGAAAGAATTGTTGCTGAGCATCTTCATTCAACACAAACCCATTTTCAGCCAACCCAAGAAGAGAAGCAAAATCAGCCCATGTGGCCTCAAGAACCTCATCTTTTGACATCCATTTAATCCGTCTTGGCTCATCCGCGAAGAAGTGAACGGTGGCAAAGAATTGCATGACAAGGTGATCATTGAAATTCTGCTGCAGCCCAATATAGTCATAGATCCCAAACTCTTTGCAAATCTCAATAGCATCGCCAAAATACCCAAGGTGCTTCTCCATGTGATCGGTGTCAATGCAAAACTGTTCACAAACCTTGGTCTTGTGCTTGGGAAGGACTTCATAAAAGATCTTCTCTTGAAACAGATTGTGGAACCCCGGAGTGGTGTAAGTACGGAGCTTAGGAGTGGCATAGGGGTTCATCCTTCTTTCTTTGACAAAATCCCTTGATGACATGAGTTTGAGCGACTTGCTCTGAGCAGCTCTGAGCTTTGCAGCATTTGACTTCTGACGGCGAGTGGTCTTTTCAGGCAAAACTTCAGGCTCTTCATCTTCGTCAGCTAGGTCTTTGCCTGAACGAGCACGCTTAGCAGCCCGCTTGGTGTGACTCCCACTAGCCTTCTTACCAGCACCTGTGATAGCATAGGAGGATAGCAGGGAGATAAGTATTGCCAAAAACATCGAGACCAAACGAAAAGAATCCAGATTGCACAGTTCTGGAAAATGCCAGTTCCAGCGGTAGTACCGCTGGTCCACCGGTAGTACCGTGGAGCGGTAGTACCGCCACGAGGGCGGTAGTACCGCTACCACCAGATCTAGCGGTTGACTTTACGGTACTTGCTCGATCTATGGAATCTTCCAACCAAACTTCGCAAGAAGGATCCTAAACTAAGCACCAACTAGTTCCTACAACTTCTACCACAAGAACTACGGAAAACCTAACTCCATTGCATCTCAACGAATCAACTAGGTTGAGAGATAGGAGAGAGAAATTACCGGAGCTCATCGTGGAGGAGAGGAGGAAGGAGATGGTCCTTGAGCTTCCTCTGGCCGGAGAGGGGCTATCCAGGCCGGAGTAGGGCTCCCCGGCGAAGAATCCTGGCGGCGGCGGCAGCGGGGGGCGGTTTTCGAAGGAGAGGGTCGGGGGTGGAGGGGATAGAAAAGAAACTACCCCTCCACGCCCAACTTAACCTCTGGTGAAAACGCACCCAGCGGTAGTACCGCTGACCCAGCGGTAGTACCGCCCGCACTGGTACTTACGGTAGCCAGCGGTGGTACCGTTCCTGGGAAGGAACGGTAGTACCGCTGAGCTGCCGGTAGTACCGCTACCTGGTACTATTGACTTCCAGCAAAAAATTCTGGGAATTCAACGGTAGTACCGGGTACCTGGTGACTACGGTACCGCTCGAGGGACTGCTGTGCCTGGAAACTCCAGGCAACGGTAGTACCGCGAGGGCACCGATAGTACCGGGCACTTTTGCCACGAAACTTCGACGGGTTGGTCACAAAGATTTTTGCAAAAAGAGAGAGATGTTTTTAAGGTGAACGGCATTGGCTTAGGATAGAGAAAGTAACTGGGGGAAGAGAGACAACCCAAGTTTGCAAGAATCAAAGATAAAGGCCAAACTTGGTGCTCTCCACAAAACGCAAAAGAGGTCTAAAAACCCAAATAAGATCAAATAAGATCAACTCCTCAAAAGGAGGAGGGCGGTGGCCTAGGCCACCATGTATGAGTATATGTGGTGTGACACCGCGAAGATATATCTTGGGTTCACCGCCACTACTCGTCATTTAAGCTCATCATTCATAAAATGAACAAAATAGAGACAAAATGAGTTCTTACTATCGGCATAATGGGGGGAGGGATAGTCCAATGGATTAGGACCGCACTCCCCCTATGTCCATGCCTACACCTAAACCAAACATATAGCTAAGAAATAGGTGTGTATGCAAGATATTCAAGCGACGCTCCCCGAATCGATGATATTTAGCTCATGCCTCAAATAAGTGAACCTTGCTTCATCAAGTGGCTTCGTGAACATATCGGCAAGTTGGATCTTCGTGGGAATATAGCCAAGCTCAATGTCACCCCGGTTGATGTGATCACGGATGAAGTGATAGCGAATCTCAATATGCTTCGTTCTTGAGTGCTCCACCGGGTTGTGGCCAATCTTGATAGCACTTTCATTGTCGCATAAAAGAGGCACTTTGTCACAATGGACACCGTATTCCTTTAAAGTTTGCCTCATCCACAACAATTGAGTGCAACAACTAGCGGCCGCCACATACTCGGCTTCGGTGGTGGAGAGAGATATGCAATTTTGCTTCTTAGAAGACCAACTCACCAAGGACCTACCAAGGAATTGGCAAGCTCCGGAAGTTGATTTCCTATCATCCTTGCAACCGGCCCAATCCGAATCCGTGTAACCGGCAAGAGAGAAAGTTGAGCCTTTAGGATACCACAAACCAAACCTTGGGGTATGAACTAAATATCGAAAGATTCGAAGAACCGCCGTTTGGTGGCTTTCTTTGGGAGCCGCTTGGTACCTTGCACACACTCCTACACTCAACACAATATCGGGTCTAGATGCACAAAGATAAAGCAAAGAACCAATCATAGAGCGATAGAGTTTTTGATCAACATCCTTATCTTTACCCTTTGGATTAAGTTCAAGATGACACTTGGTGTCCATAGGAAACTTCTTCTCTTTAGCATTTTGCATCTTGAACCTCTTGAGCATGTCTTGGATATATTTGGCTTGAGAGATGAAGGTCCCTCCACTCAATTGCTTGATCTCAAAACCAAGGAAGTACTTCAACTCTCCCATCATGGACATCTCGAACCTATCGGTCATAAGCTTTGAAAATTCATCATTAAAAGCTTTGTTAGAAGAGCCAAATATGATATCATCAACATAAAGTTGGCATATGAAAAGCTCCCCTTTAACCCTCTTGGTAAAAAGAGTGGGATCGATTTGCCCCACTTCAAAGCCACGGTCTACCAATAGCTCTCTTAGGTGCTCATACCAAGCACGAGGTGCTTGTTTGAGACCATAGAGCGCCTTATCAAGTTTGTAGACATGGTTAGGGAAGTGTGGGTCCTCAAATCCCGGAGGTTGCTTAACATATACCAACTCCTTTAAAGGACCATTAAGAAAGGCACTTTTCACATCCATTTGTTGCAACTTGAAATTATGATGTGATGCATATGCAAGAAGGATACGGATGGACTCAAGGCGAGCCACGGGAGCATAGGTCTCTCCAAAATCAATGCCTTCAACTTGAGAGTACCCTTGAGCTACCAATCTTGCCTTGTTCCTCACAACCATTCCATGCTCATCTTGCTTGTTCTTGAATATCCACTTGGTGCCTATAACATTGAGGCAATCTTTTGGCTTCTCCACTAGATTCCACACTTTGTTGCGCTTGAAGTTATTGAGCTCTTCATGCATGGCTTCCAACCAATCCGGATCTTCAAGAGCTTCAAAGACTTTCTTTGGTTCCACCATAGAGATGTGGGCTTGATGTTCATTAAAATTTGCCAATTGTTTTCTTGTGGTGACCTTGTTCTTGACATTAACAATGATATTTTCTAGATGAAGACTCTTTCTTCTCCAATCCTTTTTGACTCTTGCTACACGACGGGTTTCGATATCCTCATTGATGCGAGGAATTTCCGCTTGATCATCTTGATCATTTGAGTCCCCGTCTTGACCGGAGTGTTGACCTTGATCATCTTGAAGCACATCTTCAACAAAGGAAGGAGAGGGTTGATCTTGGTCATGACCTTGGCTAGCATCAACAATAGGAGAACTTGATTCTTGCATAGCAACATGGTCAACATGAGGAGGGTCTTGAACTTGTTCTTGGGTAGGTGCATCATTTGCTTCCATAGAAGGTGCAACTTCAACTTGTGATGATGGAGTCTCCACATGAGTGGAGCTAGGACTTGCTTGAGGAGGCTCATGATGGATTTCAATGGGGCGATGGAAACCAACCCCCATTCTTCTTATTGCATCTTGAGGTTCCTCATTATCTACATCACAAACATGAAATTGCGCCACTTGGGAGCCGTCATTCTCATCGAACCTCACATCACAAGATTCTATGACTTTCCCAACGGTCTTGTCATAGACTCTATAGGTGTGAGATTCGGCACCGTACCCAACAAAAACACCCTCTAAAGCTTTAGATTCAAATTTAGACAAACGAACACTTTTGTTCTTATAGAAACACTTACAACCAAATACTCGGTAGTAGGAGACATTGGGCTTGTTGCCGGTGAGCATCTCATAAGATGTAAACTTCTTGCCAACACGAAAGAATAACCGGTTAGATGAGTGGCACGCCGTGGAGATAGCCTCGGCCCATAAGAATAGCGGAGACTTAAACTCCGCCAACATAGACCTTGCCATATCCATGAGAGTCCGGTTCTTCCTTTCGGCTACACCATTTTGTTGAGGGGTATATGCAGCGGAATATTGATGACGAATCCCCTCTTCACTAAGAAACTCATTTAAGGTGTAGTTCTTGAACTCGGAGCCATTATCACTCCTAATGACCAAAATAGGGACATTGTATTGGCGTTGAACAATATTGGAAAAGTCGATGACGGCTTGTTGGGTCTCATCCTTCGTCTTGAAGAAATAAACCCAAGTAAATCTTGAATAGTCATCAACAATCACCAAACAATATTTCTTCCCACCAAGACTAGGTTGAGGCACGGCACCAAAGAGATCAACATGAAGAAGTTCCAATATCCTCTTTGATGAAATGATGGTCTTGCCCGGATGGGGAGAATCATGCATCTTTCCTTCAACACAAGCCCTACAAAGACGATCTCTAGAAAAAGAAACATTGTCTTTTAGTCCAAGAATGTGGCCACCCTTGTGAAGACTTTGCAAAGTTCTCATGTTGACATGGGACAAGCGGCGATGCCACAACCACCCCACGTCGGCCTTTCCGAATAGGCATATTGCTTGAGTGTTGGTAGACCCCGAAAAGTCTACCACAAACAACTCATTTTCAACATACCCAACGAACATGACCTTTAGAGTCTTGCTCCTCAAGAGTACCACCATATCAATAGTAAAATGGACATCAAAGTTCATCTTATTAAGAGCACGAACGGACATAAGATTGTAACCTAGAGACTCAACAAGCATGACATTTACAAGGGTGATATCCCTTGCAACTACCACCTTGCCGAGACTCTTTACCTCGGCCTTTGACTTGTCACCATAAGAGACGGATGAGTTATTTAGATTTGGTCTCAACTCCGTCATAATCTCCTTGCTTCCGGTCATATGACTAGTGCATCCACTATCAACCACCCATTTCGATCCACCGGAAGCATAGTCCTACAAGAAATCATTGCTTGGATTTAGGTACCCATTTCTCAATGGGTCCTCTTTGGTTAGCAACAAGGGTCTTAGGAACCCAAATAGAGTAATCAATGTAACCATCATATGGACCAACATATTGAGCATAAACATCCCCATAATAATCAACATAAAGAATATAGTTGGGGTTGTTATGCCCCGCAAAGTCACTACGAGTGGTCTTGCCCCTTGTGGCACTACCACTCGCAATGGAAATCTTGGCTTGTGCGGGCTTGGTCTTGATCTTCTTGTTGTTGCCCACTTTCTTCTTGGGCTCGGCTACATAACCAAGACCCTCCTTCCCTTTGTGTGGTTTTTGCTCAAATAAGTAAGCAATACCCTTATCTTTACCTTTGGGAATAGAGGTCTTGGCACTAACATTTTCTTCAATAACATTTTCATGAACACGAGGAAGAATAGATATGCTAGTTGAGCTAGATTTAGAAAGTTGAGTTTGAAGTTGCTCATGAGACTTGACTAAAAGGGAGTGAGTCGTTTCCAAGGCCTTGTGAGCCTTGTCAAGCTTCTCCATATCCTCAAGAAGTCTAGCATTAGCAACCCCAAGTTCAACTTTCTCCTTTTTAAGCACTTTATATTTAGCAAAGACATGATCTCTATCCTTAATGATTTTATTAATGATATCATCATTTTTAGCATCAAGAGACTCAAGTCTTTCCTCAAGAGAACATCTTTCTTCACTCTCTTCATCAAGAGAGGCATTCAAGGATGCTACGGAAGCATTCAAAGAGGCAATGGTGAGAGAATCCTCTCTCTCAATCTTACTCTTTTCTTGAAGAAGTTCTTCGGCCGCACATAGTTGTCTCATGAGAGACTCAACATGTTCCTTAGCTTCACCTTGCAAGTTAGTCATGAAAGTATCGAAGGCAACAAGTTCCTTCTTAATCGCAAGACTAGATTGATCACTCATTTCATGCATGGTCTTGGGAGAAGAAGATGATACCTCGGTGACATTAGCCATGAGGCAACGAGCGTTGTTGGTGGAGAAGTTCTCATTGGGGGATTCAAAGAGAGAAGATGATGAAGTTGATACAATAGCCAAAGCGGCTACCTCATTAGTAGATGCATCTTCATCTTCGGAATCACTTGTGGCATATTCTTCTTGAGCCACCAACACAATTCTTGGTGCCTTCTTGAAGAAAGGCTTCCTTGGTCTTGCGGGCTTCTTTTGGATCAACCTTGAGTGGTCCTTGGGGATGAGCTTCCCACCATTTTGCTCTCGGTTCTCATAAGGACACTCTCTTATGTAGTGGTTCTTGTCATGACAATTGTAGCACGTCTTCCACTTTGAGGCTAGCTCTTTCTTCCCACTTGAGTTGTTCTCTTTATCAACCTTGGCTTTAGCTTTTGCCGGGTCTTGCCAAAACTCTCTTGTGGCAAGAGCTATATGACCATTTAGAGCCGGTTCAAGATCATTTGGAGCAATGTTGCTTGGGCACGCTTCAACCTCATCAAGACATACCACCTTGGCCTTCAAAGCAAGTGAGGGGCCTTGTTTCATCCCCATGGCCCTAGCACGGTTATCTTCGGCATTCTTGGTGGCAACCTTGGAGGCTTGCACTTCTTGCATAACTTCATTGGATGTCATTTCGTTGTAGTTGTGTCTTCCTTGAATGGACTTCAACTCGATGGGCTCGAAAGGCAAGAGAGCATTCACATACTTCCTCTTGACATAAGCATCATCCACATAGGTTGCCCCCACATCAAAGAAGGCCTTTGCAAGAGTCTTGAGTCTTCCATACATGTCTTCATGATTCTCATTGTCAAACATGTAGAAGCCTTCGGCATCATTGCTCAAAGACTCATATCGGTTTCTCTTCATGCTTTCATTCCCAAGAAATGCAACCTCAAGACAATTCCAAGCTTCTTTGGCGGTGGTGGCATTGAGAACATAATGCTTGTCACTTTCACTCACTGAAAGTTCAATCATATGGAGTGCGGAGGCATTGAGTTGCTTTTCGGCAAATTCTCTTCTTGTCACATTGCTTGGATCCGCAACCTTGTAACCATCTTCAATGATCCTCCAAGCTCGATAGAGGCACTGTTAATATGAGATTTCATTGAGCGTTGCCAACTAGCAAAAGCTAATGCATTAAGCTTAGGTGGAGGACCAATGGGGTTTATGCGGGTGGTGATAGGTGGGTCGATAGGGTACCATCCCGGAACGGTATGGTACTCTTCCTTCCCATCTTCATGCTTGGTAGGAGGTGGAGGAGTTGGTTTAGATCCGGAGGTGGTTTCCACCCCCTTCTCATTTTTCTTTTTACCCTCCTCGGAATCACCTTCATCGGAGTTAGAGATGCCCTCTAGTGGGATGGTTTCCGAAACCTTGGCATTTGTGAGTTTCATGAGCATGTCACGCAACTCACCAAATTTGACATTCATGTCATTCATGGACGATGTCAATGTTGTTTCCAACTTTTTGATATCGGCCATGGATGCCATGGTCTCTTTGGCCTTGGCAAGATCGGCCTCATCCTCACTTTGTGTCATACTTCTCTTAGGCGGTTAAGCCCAAAACAAGAGAGCCTTGCTCTGATACCAATTGAAAGGATCGGTATGACACCTAGAGGGGGGGGGGTGAATAGGTGCTACTCCAATTTTAGTCTTTTTCAAATTAGGCTTGACACAAAAGGTAAATTCTCTATATATGCAACTACGGTGAATTTACCTATATGACAAGCTAGCAACTAAGCACGATATAATAAGGCGGTAAACAAGGATAGAGGTAACCGAAGTCAAAGCACGCGGAGACACGGATGTAATCCCGAGTTCCTCCTTTTTAGGGGAGTACGTCTCGTTGGAGAGGTGTGAACCAACACAATGGTTCAACGGCCACAAAGGCCTCACCCTCTTCTCCGGTGAACCGCACCACAAAGGTTTGGTTCACTTCAACTATCGGAAACCTTCGAGGCGGAGTCCGGAGCCTTTACAACAACGACTTGGGGCACAACCCACAAAGGATTGGGGGCTCCCAAACAGCTACAATCTGTCACAAAGACAATCAAGTGAGTACAATAGGGGGCTAGGTTTTCCTAGTGGAAACCCTAGCTAATGGTCCCTCAAGTGAATGAGGGGGAAATGAAGAACGGCTTGGTGAAGATGTAGATCGGGGCCTTCTCCTTCAATCCTCCAAAGATCAACGAGATTGGGTGGAGGGATTGGGAGATCTAGTGATTCTTGAGCTTGTAATAATGGTGGACTTCTATTTCAGTCGAGCTAGCTTCTTGGAGAAGAAGCAGTCTTTATATAGGGGTCCCTGAAAATCCAACCGTTATGTGCAGAAAAACTGCACAGCGGTACTACCGCTGGGACAGCGGTACTACCGCTGCCTGCTTCCCTGCGGTACCTAGTGCACTGCAGAACCCAGCTGCAGCGGTACCTCGCAGAGGTACCGAAGTTGCCAGGCAGAGCGGTAGTACCGCGGCACTGCCCGGTAGTACCGCTGGGATCGTTCGATTAAAAAAGAAGGAACCCAGCGGTAGTACGAGGCAACTACCGCGGGGTACCGCAACCAATACAGAGAGCAAAAACGGCCTAGCGGTACCCCTGGCGGTACCACCAGCGGTAGTACCGCTGGCTGAAGCCAGCGGTACCACACGGTACTACCGCCAGGAGGAGTACCAGCTGTGCTGCAGGAGTCCCGCTCCAGGTGGAGCGGTACTACCGCTGCGACAGCGGTACTACCGCCAGACACAGAAATGCTCACTGTGCTGATTTCCAGGGTAACAAGCTCCACAAGACATAATGTATCAACAAGATATATCTGCAATTGTCAAGCGCACATTAGTCCTGATAATGTGTTGTCATTAGACTCCAAAATAGATTTAAGAGCAAGTATGCTCTTTCACATACACTATACACCTCTGTCAAGATATTTGTTACGTATTGGAATCTCTACCAAAATATATCATAATACTAAAAATAAATAAGAACATCCACACAATAATATATGTTCTCTATATAATTTCATCAACTGTAAGAACATCAAGGAGTCATGTGTTTTACATTTTTGTTTGTTTTCACATTTAAGATGACTTTGTATCTTGTTTAGGAAAAACTTTTGCGTAACTGGAAGATATTTTCAATGATAACATTATAACTATGTAATGAAAACAATTAAAAATATTGTATGTTTAACAATGCTAACTAAGTAGACATCATATATTTGTTTAAACCATAATATGGTGAAAAAACTAAAAAACATAAAATGTAGTGTAATTATATTTATTTAACTCGTGTCGGGTCCAAAAGTTATTTGGAATGGCCCTGATTATGACACATAATAAGTGACAACAACACATCACAAAAAAGGACTAACTGAACGAGATTGGGTCTAAAAATTTTGTGGCTGACCGGCAACCGCAATCGACGTCTGGTCCTCGCATCGAGCATCCTTCGACCTAGGAAGAAATGAAGTCGGGGACAAGTTCGTTTCATCCCTGCCTGGATCGACGACGTTGGACCGCCACCGTAGCCACTACCGCCGACGCCTTTACCTCCCGGTGGTCCCATCGGACCAATTCCTGCAATTGAAAGAAACATGTCGTCGCAAACTGGTTTGGATTTCTCTAGCACTTGAGATTTTATTTTGGCATGCAACAAGCACACACACAGCCACAGTAGTTGCTAGGTGAAAAATAATGTTGTTTTATTGTATAATATGTTGATTAGGCTCGGTGCAATGAATTGAGTCACTGGTTTGTGCAATGAAAACAACTATCTAGAGTCACTGGTTTGTGCAACAAAATATTCGAGTCACTGGTAGAGTATGCAACAATGACCCCAAGAGTTACTAGTTTGTGCAACTTTCTCAACCTGTTATGGGTCGATCTTCGTGTAGTAGGTGAGAAGTCAAGAGCATCGTTTTTTAGCCTGGGCTACATGTCGCCTTTTATTTTGAACATCTGAAAAACAAAATTTAAAGATTAAAAAATATGAAAAAAATGTACATCTACCAACATATACATTCTATAATGCGTAAAATCCTAGTATGAAATATGGTGTATTCTACGCTACATAAAAAAGAGAAAACTGTAGATATGGGCGTCTGAATAGTGCTCTCCAAATTTTATCAGAATTTATCTTTTTACATACCCAAAAGAAAAAGATCTTTGGATTGAAAATTTCCACAATTGTAGGATACAATATTGGTTACATCCATATATATTTTTTTGAACTAAAAATACTGTTTAAATTTAAAAAATAAGAAACTACTTTTTTGCCCGGATTTAAATGCCTTTTTCGGGAGAATCGGGCTTATCTCTTACAAATCTCATGGACTTCAATAGAACTTACCCTGTGTAATCACCTCTGGTCCTTCTTTTAGGGAGAAAAGACTAATCAAACTATGACCTTAAACTTTTTCCCAAGACATAATCATGGTACCCAAATCTTCGAAGGCAAGAGTACGTTCATCTGGATTAGGTAGTCTAACTGAAAAGAAGGCTTAAATTGGCTGGCAACTGGCCACACGGCCACACATGCATCATGAGTCTTGGCTACTTAGCTTGCACAGTATAGCACGCAGGTTAGAAGTAGAAGCCACTGAAAGTTCGAGCTCGGAGAAGCTACCCACCATGATGATTAAGGCCAGGCGTACAAAAACTTATGTCCTGTATTCATTGTGTCGAAATCCAATTATTATTTTCAAATTTCACACGATGTCGGAAATGAAACCACACGATGTCGGAAATTTTCAAATTACTTAGCCGTACCACTTGCTATCCCATTCTGCCTCATCTTGGATTGTTGGATGATTCGTATACATCCAGGCGTCTTGTCCTGTCCTGTCCTGGTGGCTCGGTGTATCCACGTGGACCGATGGTCCTCAACTCCCCATGCACGGTCACAGCGCCAGCGGTAGCCGCATGCGCCGTTGTTGGCCATCAGCCGTTGCCAACTCGGCGTGTACCGCTGCAAGACAATTGGTCCACTTGAGTTTTTTTTTTTTCCTTCTGCAGCCTGCTTCGTTGATCGATTTGCGGATTTGGAGTACATGTCAGTGTGTCACTAAACTACTCCCTCCGTTCATATGCAAATTTGAGATAGGCTGAAACATCCTTTTGTGAACGGAGGGAGTATTTAGCACACAACCCTTCAGTTTCGAGACAATGTGGACATGCATTTGCATCGGAACCGGGATATGCATACCCATAATGGCTCCCACACTATCTATAAAGATCTTATTGTGTGAATCTTACCATTCCATTTACATCTCTCAACTTCGTGATACTTTGCACGACCCGAGGCGAGATTTTATTGGTACCACCCCGTAATCAACACCTTCATCACGACCTAGTTGCCATCTTGTGTTGGGAAACGTAGTAGAAAATAAAAGATGTGTTCTACGAATAAATCCAAAATCTAATATATAAAGATGCAAGAGAAGAAAGATCTAGATCATCACGTACAACATGTAGCCTGGGTGTTGGTCAGGACGCTCTTGCTACGTCCGGTGAACAACGGGGTTGGTCTGTTGGCCTTTGGAGGCGAGGAGGGCGCGAGGTAGTCGAAGGAACAAGTAGCAGCAGGTTCTGCTCCGGCGTCCAGAGCACACAGCAAACGTCATGAGCACTAGCTTTTCTAAAAGAAAAAGACAACAGAAAACAGGTGCTGGCACTGAGCATTTTGTTAATAGGCTAGTTCCATAAAATATGCCAAAATGATATAAAAACATTACAAAAACATGTGGCAATGAAATATAACAAGCATGGAACAATCAAAAATTATAGATACATTTGAGACGTATCAAAGGTCCAACCCACCGATGCTCACACGCTGCCGCCACCGTCGCTGCCGCCAATGCAAGGAAAAGGAGATGAGGAAGAAAGGAGACCAGGACCGGCAACGGACGACCTACAGGAACAGTGCAGCACACGCGGCCACCATAGTTTCAACCGGTGACCGAACCGGGGAGGGTATCGGTTCGCGGTTCACCAGTTAGACCGCCCGGTTCGATTGTTGGTTTAAAAAAATAAAATGGTGAAGAAATATTAATAATCTGTTTAAAGGAATGTATTTTAAATCAGCGTGTACCATAATAACATGAACTTATCTCACACCAGAGCAATCGTGATTCCTCCCCGCTACCAAAGGTCCCCAGTTCGATTCCTGCTCCATGCAATTAATTTTTTCTTGCATGGAAAATAATATTCGGTCACCACATGCACACCGACACGTGGAATCCTATGGAGCTTAGTTATTGTAGAGGTGCCTAGGGCGTTCCAACAAGGATTTGGATACTAGGCATCGCCACTTGGTTTTATAGGGTCACAAGGGATGTAAGAAAACCAAGATCAAGAAAATAATGCTCGGTAGTTAGTTCAACTTTTCCGAAAACCAAAGATGTCAAAGGTTTTCGACGATAAGGTACTTATAACTATTTAAAAATAAAAAAATAAACAAAGATGTCAAAAGGAGTTCAGGGTAAGACAAAAGTCAACACAACATGACGAAAAAAACAAAAAACAAAGTGTTCTATGTAGAAAAAATGGAAAAATAAATCAAAGAACGCTAGTATATGATATATCTAATCATGGTAATTAATTACACAAGTAGCTGAGTTGATCTGATGATAAGTATAGTTGTGTGGAACGTGGAGCTTATGAGTTCTAAATCAACGAATGTAATTTTTTTCGTCGATCTATTTTATTTTGCTGGGCCGAGTTGAATCCGCTAGCAGACCGTGCTAAACAACGAAAAAGAAAACACGAAAACAAAATCTGCACGGATCTGGGTACGAGATCTGATGGCTGTAGAGATGACCGAGCTCAGCAAAAACGTTATCTTTTCGCCCATCAAAATTCAAAACGAAATTGGCCAACTTGTCATCTTCCCAGACGAGAAATTGGGCCTTGGAGCTAACGGCGGTCCCAGATAATCCAATGCGCCCGGCAAACGCCACGCCGGCCGGCAATCGCGTATGAACTTGACAGAGACCGGATCGAGTAGCATGGTATGGTACCCAACGCTGGAAATCTGGAATGGCACGAGACTGAGACTGAGAGGAATATATGTTCCACAGTGCAACAAAATACACCCAAAATATCTTTTTTTTTTAGGGGACCCAAAATATCTATGTGCACTATAACTACAAGTAGAAGGCCCAAGGCCGTAAGTGATAAGGCCGTGTCATAGGCTCATAGCCCATGGCTACCACTCCCTGCCGCGCTGCATTTAATAGCTCGCCATAGATCAGGTAGCTCGATGGTCTCGTCCATCCCGTCCATAGCCACTTGCACTAGCTGAGCTTAACTGCTTGCTGAAGAAGATTGTACGAGCTTACGGGTAGCTTAGCTGCTGCATACTTGTTAGTTGCTACTAGCCTACTAGTTCTTTTCTGGGGGCTTATGGCTGGCATGGAAAACTGGAGGAGGAAGAAGACCGCGGTGTCATGGGGGAGGACGGTGGCGGCGGCCGTGGCTGTGATGCTCTCGGTGGTGGTGGCAGCCTGCGGTGCAGCGACGGAAAAGGCGACGCCGCAGCGGATCCTGCTGGACACAGACATGGACACCGACGACCTCTTCGCGCTCATGTACCTCCTGAAGCAGAACCGGTCCGAGTTCGAGCTCAAGGTACGTGTAGCGGCGCCCATCTGAACCTCCATTTGTTTTTTTGCATGCGTCTGACATTCATATGGTATTGCATCTGCGTGGTCGAATTTCGTAGATACTTTTCTTAAGAACGCGTCAAAGAGGGGCAGGGAATACGGTAAAATACATACATGAACCGGTAATTATTTTCATGATTGAAAGCATGTATACATGAAGAAAGAGAATTGTCGTTTTCGTCAATGCAAATGGGCGCTGTAGGCAGGTACTGTACTGGGCTGTAGAGGGATTGCCGGACTGGCACTAAAATTGTTGTAGCCACGACTCGTATCTGCGAGAATACGCGCTAGACATGTCAAAAAAAAAACACTGCATGTTGTCAATGACCATGTAGTGTGACAGTACAACATATGGCCCTTATTGACAAGATAAATATTCGAACCAGCATGGCCGCAATTACTACTAGCTCCGTTACATAATTCTTATCGTGGTTTTAATTCAATAATGGGGTAGTATTTGATTGTTGTTGGGCGTCATTGTCCTGATTTTGACATTTCTGAATTGATATCTACTGGATGGTGTGACATTTGGTTGCACGTCAAATTTATATTTGTGGATATTGAAAAGGACATAAGTTTTCTGAGAAAGATAAAACAGAACCTCCTAACCGTAAAATCCTTGATAATAAAATAAACCAAATCTAACTGGTTTGTAGCATTGTCATTAGTCAAGCATAATTAAAGTACAACTGATGTAGACAAGACGGTGATAGAGAATCTCCTTTTGACTATATGTTGTATTACATTGCCACATATGTGAGCCATATCTCCCAAAAGTAATATGACCACAGAACTTAACTGAATTACAAATAGTATCCCTTTCGGTTGGTCGGTTGAAACTTTGAAGTTGGCACATATATTAACAGGTTCCGATTCTTTTCTTATGCTCACGAAAGTGGGCAGACAAACTTGTGCCATTCTCTCATTTTGTTTTATCTCAGTAGACTATATTTTTTTAGAATATAGACTTTTACTCCCCTTTATAGATAAGAGAAATGGGTCTCTACCTTGGGATTACAAAGGAGAAATGTGATCTCCGGAAGAACTAAAAAAAGAGGGGGTAAGCACATCAGAAATCACTTACTCCCCTTGAACAACATTAATCTGCTGCAAGCATTTGTGGGATGCGAATCCGGCTTTATGCATGGGTATTTAACCACTGACCATGACATCACCACACTAGCCGTGAAGAAAGACCATGCAAACCAACATCTCCAAAACAAAGCCTCCAATGACAAACAATGTTGTCGACATCGTTTTGCCCGATTTGAGGATCTAGCTAGGTTTTCACCCGATGACTTGGAGATGACGAAAGATCCTGACGGTGCCTTCAAGATGGGCAATGATGCCCCAGGGCGTAGTCACCGCTAGCATAAAAGAACCAACCAGGCTTTCACCTAGACCCCCACCACCTCATACCATGAGATGGAGATGCCCACCACTAAAGTTTTGGAGCTCCGGTACATTTTCTCTCCGTCCATCTTTTCTCCCTTTCCGGAACCAGGTTACGGCTAGTCTCAAAACCACCCCATGATCATTTTGTAATTCGGCCAAGAGTCTTCCAAACGTACGCGACACTTGCATCAGAACCGATGTCACGCTGGAGCTAAGATCCAAAACTTACCTGCAAATATAATCCGAGTACCTACTTTCTCATTTTATCATTTTTATAAAACATAGCAAATGACCTTATTATTTGTTGAAATTTTCAAGATCTATGTGCGTCAAAATTTTCAAGCTTTTGCAAAACTTATAGATGTTTTCCGCCAACATAAAAAATTATGTGCACCCAGAGCTATTTGTATTTCGTATTGATCCTCAAAAAGAGTTAGGTTTGTGGTTCAGATGTTGACACTAGCCGCCATGCGATCATTCGTATACTTTCCACGCATCAACTCGGTCAATTCAAGAGTTCAACCCACATAGGTAGACTACACTACCGCAAGCCTTACTGCGAGCCTCCTGTCGAGCGCTTCGACTACCAGTAAAAGAGAAAAAACAAGTCAAAAAAGTATATAAGAAGAGATAACCACATCAGCGGTCCTAATTCTTTTCCCGCGCCTTCACATTAGTCCCTATTCTTTGAAATTGCATGTTTAGGTCCCAAATGTTTCAAAAGTGTGTCACGCGAGGTCCTAAACTGGTCCGACCATCGTTGACCGGTGCCACGTCGGCTGGTGGGGTCCGTAGGCTCAACGGACAGAGGTGAAATTTTGCCAATAGCCCCTTCAGGTACATTTCGTCTCATATCTCGATCCCGTTCCTCTTCACTCTTATCCTTCCGCGAAATTGGAGGCGAGCTGGCGGCGGAGGTGCTGCTCCGGTGATGACCGGAGGAGATCGACCGTCGGCGGACGACCGGCTGGATGGAGCACGCCAGGATGGAGCCCGAGACCAAGGGGGCGAAGTTGCGGCGACCCGGAGATGCTCTCGCGCGCTACGGTAAGTAAACCTAACCCTAAATCCCCAATTCTATCTCTGCTAGCGGCGGATGATTAGTAGACCAAATCGGCGATAGAAATTGATGATTTGCATGAAATATAGGTCCACTTGAGGAGTTGTTCATAGTAGAAATCAATTATGTTGGCTTTTTGTGTGGATTTGGGCCGTCGAAGAGCTATGTGGATGGCAAGACAACTAGGTTTGATGGATGCGAAGCAGACACATGGTCTCCTTTGTGGCTCACTGATGTCATGCAACAGCTAGGGTACTCTGAACCAGATAGATATGCTATTTACTGGCTGCTTCCTGGATGCAATTTAGACACAGGGCTGACTTCCTTCCTGGCAGGGTCCCCGGCGGCTGGAGAGGAGCTAGTGCCGCTGATGGATGCGGCGGTAGAGACTGGGATGGAGAAGCTGACTTCCTCCTCGCACGCTTCCCAACAGTCGAGCTCGCGGAGGCACTCATGGCGATGGATTGGGCGACAGGAGAGAGCAGAGAGGTGTGGATAAGAACTAGGGGCTAGGAACTTGAAGACACCTACTTATAAGGGTTCATTTGCTTAAATCCCACCCACCAGCCGTGGGAAATCTCCCGCCAACCGTCCACCATCCGACGTGGCACCGGTCAACGATGGTCAGACCAGTTTAGGACCTCGCGTGACACACTTTTGAAACAATTAGAACCTAGACGTGCAATTTCAAAGAATAGGGACCAATGTGAAGACGCGGGAAAAGAATTAGGACCGCTGATGCAGTTATCTCATATAAGAAAGAAAAGGCTCATGCGAGTAAACGGCCCAAATAGAAAGAAGGAGGGCCAGACGCCCAGACCTTTTGGGTCGTGGGCCTAATAAATCTGTCCATACCCAGTTTACCCTTTCGATGCCTGGAGTAGTGGCTGACGGGCGAAGGCGGCCGCCGTCAAGGCGACGCCCCCACGGCCACGACTGCCGGGGACGCGCTCCATAGCGAGAGCAAGAACGCGCATGCCGAGGGACCGAGACTTGTAGCGTGGCAATGGCGATGCTGTGGGCGACATCCGGCTGCGATGGGACCCAAGTAGCCCGGCGGCGCGGCGTCGGGGGCAACTGGCAAGGCCATCCAAATGGGTTCACGATGGTGGCGCCCTCCCCCTTCTGTACGGAGCCATGTGACCGCCGCGGAGAAAGGAGCAGTGCAGCGGCAGGGCCACTCGAGGCGGTCGAGTTGAGCCTTCTGCGTTGACTTGGGTCAGTTGGGGAACAAGGAGAATGGTGAGAAACAGATGCAGCTAATGTGTTTGAAACGTTTTCTCCGGAGGTGATTGTGTAATTGTCACATTTTAACGAAGCGAATTACTGGATAATTCTGTAAATCTCCGACGACATGTTTGGTGATATCAATATATGTTTTTGCTGAAGTTGTTCACAGACAGAACATGATACATTGCTTCTCTTGCCAACACTTGCAGGCAGTTACCATCAATGTGAACGCCTGGAGTGATGCCGGACATGCTGTCAATCATCTGTATGATATCCTCTACATGATGGACCGTGACGACATTCTGGTCGGCGTCGGTGGTGATGGCGGCATATCAGACGCTGGCACCATATACCCTAACGTTGGTGGTTATTTACCTCTGATTGATCAGGTACATGTTTTTCTGGTTGTTGTACTCTTATATGTTGTATATTAATCGAAACATATGGAATACTATCTTGGTTGAGAACTGGCCAAAAGAAAACATCTAAATATATTCTCCTTTTTAAACGTATAAATCTACTAACTATATGAAAGACGGAACTTTTAGCGATCGGAGAGCGCCCCGTGCACTGTACAACTACAGTAATGAACAGTACACAGTTCCACGATCCGTGCCATCCGCTGCCGATCGGACGGCCAACAGAGCGCACCGTGACGGTTTTGCAAAAACACCCCTCCCAAAACCATAAATCAAACCCGCAGTTCACGAAACCGCGAGGCGAGGGGCCGTTTCGAAAATTGCGAAAAAGAGGCGGACTAAATTGCAAAAATACCCTCACACCCCCCCCCCCCCCTCTCCTTCCTCTCTCCCTCTCCCGCGCGACCGCGCCGTCGCCGGCGTCGCCGACGCGCACAGCCGCCGCGCCATTGCTCCCCCGTCAGATAGACGCGCACGGATGCTCCGCCACCGCCTCCTCTCCCCCCTTGCCGGAAATAGCATGCTGGGCCGCACGCGTGGCGCCGGAATCGTCGTCGGCGTGGTCGCGTTTTCCGCCGCGGCGATATCGGACCGCGCTGCTCCTTCCCCGGCAGATCGACGCACGCGGGCGGCGCCGCCGCCGCCTCCTTTCCCTCTTCTCCTGCCAATCCCCTCGCGTCGCTCCTCCCTTTGTCCTCCAGTCGCCGCCACCGTGCTCCTCCACCACTCCCCTCCCTACGTCTTCTCCTCTCCCAGCATGCCACAGCCATAGGCGTGCTCCCTCTGTGGCGCACCCGGAGATGTGAGAGCAGAGCAGCCCCGCTGCGGGCTATGCAGTCGCCAGGTACAGCGGCTGGAAGACCGCCGGCAGCAGCGCAGCACCGGCGCCCGCACCGCCGCAGAGGGACGTCCCGTCACCGTGACGAGCAGGTGGCTCGACCCGCTTCAGTTCGAAATCGTCGGGGTCGTCACTTCTCCATCCACATCGACGAGCTCGAGGTGCTGCAGCCGCGCCGAGTCACCTCGACGCCGACTGGATTTTCCCCCTGGGCCACCTGAAGTTGCCTCCGCTGCCCCGCCTGTCGTCACCAGTAACAAGGTAAATTCCTAAATCCCATTCCCCACTGCCCTCATGTTGCTATGTTTGCTTGCTGTGTGTAATCGTGCGTGATTGCTTGATGTTTGCTTGCTGCGTGTAATCGTGCTTGATTGCTTGCTGTAGGGCTGCGGGCTTGAATTTCTTTCCGCTTCCTTACTAGGTGTTGTACATCCCCAATCCCATTCCTCTTAACACATCACCACTGCATCCATTGTTGAATCTTTTTTTTCGAGATTGATCCATTGTTGAATCTGACCAGGCCACGACCATTGACGCTCAGCTGTTCGAGTTAATTTAGTAGTAGGTGTGGTACAAGCCGTACATATCGTCCTCAGCATCGAGCCGCCGTCGACTGTGGAAAAAATGGGCATGGGCATATATGTTAGCAGCACATCGAAGCACCACTGGAGGGGACACCATATCTGATGGCCGAAACTGTTGTGCTCATTGTGTGTTCTCCTTGCCTTGAGTGTAGTTCCATTTCATTTTGATTGAATTTTTTTGAATTTGTGATGGTGCTTCTGTTGTGCTTACTTATTTTGTGTTAGATAGACATGAACATGTATTTGATGTATAGAATATATTGCAGAAGGAAGATGAAGGCAGTCAGATGAGCTATTTTATCTAATGTGATTAGTGAAGTCAGTCAAGAGGAAGTTCAGGAAAAAAGGAGGTTTTCATCCAGGTATCAATAAACCTGTAGTGTTCTAGAGCGAATATATATGGTTGAGTCATCTTCGTGTTTTTTATTTTTGTTTGTTGTCGACTATATTTAATTAATTACAGTTTGGAGTACTTTTGCTCAAGCATTTGTTCAGGGTCCATATTTCTCCTCAATTTATTTTCAGAGGTCATAATCCAATTTAGTTATTTAATTGAGTTTGAGGTCCATGTTATTTGTTTAATCCAGAAATTAAATGAGTATTAAACTCTTGGTGGTTGCTGCCTATTCATCCAGAAGTTAGTTGTTCATACAGAATTTGGCTGGTCAATTAAGTTAATGATTTAAAGTCCAGTAATGCATTCTTGGTTATATTTGGGGTATGTGGTTTCCTTGCACAGACCTGAGTTTTATATTTAATAGGGATTCAATTTGTAGGATTGTTATTTTGATTCAATTGATATGTTTGAACACAAATATTAGTTTCAAATAAATAAGATGCTTATGCGACATATATTTTTGAACTCCTTCTTTTCATGTGTGTTCCTGTATTTCTACTCAAAACTACTACTCTGGCACCACCATTCATAGTGCATTCGGTTCAGTATGCAGGGCGCGCAACAGTCGTGTGACAGGGAATGCAGTAGTCGAGGCAGCACCATCACATGGTTTGTGGTCGCAGACGATCTGCAAGGGTGCACCCAGCAGTATAGATCGGGTGCAGCCAGCAGTAGAGATCGGGTGCAGCCAGTGGTAGAGATCGGGGACACTACCCTCAGCAGGCGGGTCATCGCCAACGTCCCTACATTTTGGCCTCCCATGCCCAGATGAAGGTTAGACCCAGGTGAGGTTATGATTCTTTTTAATTCACATTTCTAGATCTGTAATCATCTCCACTTTACATGTTTCATGTTTTTGTGCATATCTTAGAATCCTAAACCCAAGGATCCAATTTCTCTTGCTGTTGTAACAAAGACATCATGTTGTTTTAGTTTCCAAAGGTTATTTATTATAATTCTGTTTCTTTGCTATTATAGGTGTTTACTACCTCTAACCTTTTAATTCATTGTTTCTGAATTTTCGCATGGTCAAATTCACAAATCACTACTATGTCCATGAAAAATGTTATAAATAGTATAGTGATGAAATAAGGAAAATAGGCTGCTTTGAACATATTATTATTTTGGACGTGATTTCCCTTTTTTATGTACAAGAAGTGAGAAGTGTTAGGTGCACAGAAACATAGAAACATACCCTTTGTACGTCTTACATGTGCCATCCATTCTCTGGGGAAGTATTACTTTGTCCAGTTTAGTAAATAAAGTCCATTATTTGAAGAAGTATTTCATTCCAGATTTGAGAAATCTGCTAATTCTACTGTCTTGGTTGTATTAGCTTTTGTGTTTGTAGCAATTGCAAGTTTCAGAACTATCCAGTTAAACTTTTTGTTTTGTTCAGATATTCAGATGGTGCACTTCAGTTGAGAACTATAGAACCTACAAGCATATCTTTAGCTTCACGAATATATATGTTAAATTACAGAACCTACAAGAATAACTTTAATGGTTGTCATTTCGTTGAGAACTACAGAACCTACAAGCATATCTTTAGCTTCACGAGTATATATGTTAAATTAGATAGCTGAATCAGTGTGCATACTGATTTTCTTCATACCCAGTAGTTTCCATTAGTATACTTGCCCGTTAGTATACTTTCCTTGGTACATACTGAAATGAAATAATTTACTTACATTCTAGAAGATGTCTTGGCTAATTGTTCTCTGGATATGTGAAGCTGCTTGCTTTTCCCTCTTGGTTCATGAATTTCCTTCTTGCTTGCATTTTATTTTGCTGTTTTTCGTATCATTGGGACTCCCATTCATTTAGTTCTATTGGCTTTCAAAAAACACTTGCAAAATATATTAAGATTGAGTATGCAAGCGTCCAATTTACTTGATATTTAATATGTGTTTACATAGTTTTGTACTCAGGACAGTGGACATCGTGAAAGGAGCTTATATTCAGTTAGCTATTACTGTCGATTCATGTTCTTATTTCTCTTAGGCATATTTGGGAATGTCTTATACTTAATAGGTCTCACTTATATCAAATTCTGGAGTATATTTTGTATATGCAACATGATTATCGCATATGCCCTGGTATTGTAAATCCCCATTTGCTCTCTATTCATTGGTTCGTTATACACATTGGATTTAGTTTCTGATCCTAGATTGCATAGATGCACTGACAATGTTTCTTATGCAAATCAGGAATGCCTTCTATCACCCCAAAACTTGCAGCAAGGGTGTGTCGTGTCGCCACGCCAAATTCAACTAAGGTCACTCAATTTTTTCATAATATATAGTTTCACGTTAAAAAAAACCTACATGAAATTCGTCACCAAGGGCGCGGCGTGTCGCCGCGCCGATTACAACTAGTACTAATATACAGGCTAAACTTTAGGGCAGCACAACGGTTGGGGATTGCCGGTATAGACAAGCTGTTCCAGTAGAAGGTGGTGGACGGTTGGATGTGGACACTAACCAGGGAATCAGAAGAAGCTTCCTTCCGCAGGTATTGTGCGTGCATAATTTTGTGCCCCCTGTGTAGAAGTGTTGAATTTTCATGTTAAAAAAAAGTGGTCGACTGTCCATCACTGCATCATCTGGCAGCGTAATAATATAAGATGCGAAAACATTTTATCAACTGAGATGTAGCTATCCTTGACCCAGAATCCTCCAGTGATGCACAACATTTGCAAAACAAGACACTTTAGTCTATTTTAAGTTCTCTCATATTACGTGCTGCTCATCTGGCTGGAAAAGTGGAGTTGAATTTTGGAGCTACATGAATTGTTTATTTACTATTTCTGCATATTGTTAACATGAAAGATATTACTCCCTCCGTTTCTTGATGTAAGGTGTATAGTTTTTTGAGATAAAATTCCAAAATATAGGGTGTAATGTGATTTATGGATATTTTACCTGTCCACAAATGAATCCTCATTTATAGGGTGTATTGTTTTCAGTTTGTGTCTATTAGAAACTCATATCTTCCGATTTTTTTCAGAAGAAAATGAGTCTACCGTACGCCAAAAAACCCATGTCTTAATATTCGTGCAGAAAACTATACACCTTACATTTAGGAATGGAGGGAGTATTATTTTTCTTCTCGAACATGCACCAAAGTGGGGTCATTTTTTATTAAGAAGAAAACTCCTATAAGGCGGAAACAACAAAATTCACCCCACTTCTAAATAAACACAAGCAAAACTGAAACAAAGAAGAAAAGGAAAAGAAAGCCAAGCTAGTCTAAAACAGAAAATAAAATCAAGTGACAGCCGCAGCCTGAGCCATGGCGGAGCGCCTCTCAGGAGGGCAGCAGTGTTGTGGCAACGGGCATAGCTCTTTAGATCCAGCCAGCTTCCATCAGCTTGCTTCTCTCAGCGCGGAATCTATGACCACAGAACTGTTTGGATTCATGCCCTCAAATACAGTAATTTTGCATGTACTAGATGCGCCACAACGTAAGCTGGCCGAGCGAGCGTATTCCTTTCACCTTGCTAAAAAAATCGTCGGTGCCTGTCGGCGTGATGGCTTCAACCTTGTATTTGTGTAGCACTCTCAACCATACTTCTCTGGAGAACATATGAAAGATATTATGATGGAAATGAGCAAACAGTCAAAAGTAAAAACGTTGCCTGATTAAGGGACTCATTACAGTCAAATGCTTTTATTGTCTGTGGTGAACCAGCCCTGGGGCCATAAGTGCACTTTGAGGAATATTTATGATATCAGGCCATCATTTTAGTGTCCTTTCTGGAAGAGATATGCCTGGGGGCTGGGTACTCCGCTTATTTGCATATTTGCTACCAGGTCCAAGTTTCTATTTTAATATGTAAAACAGGGGAACAGAAGATATATACCACTTCAGCAACCTACAACACAGCAAGTAATGATAGACACAATATCTGCTGGCCCTACAACCGTCATTCTCATTGGATCACATACAAACTTCGCTATTCTTCTCATGTCATATCCACATCTGAAAAGAAATGTGGAGCACATATACATTATGGGTGGTGGTGTGAGATCGAAGAACCCAACAGGTTGCTGTCCAAGAAATGCTACCACATCTTGTACACCGCAGCAATGCGGTGATATTGGTAACTTATTTACTAGTTACAGTACCAATCCCAATGCAGAATTCAACATATTTGGAGATCCCTTTGCTGCATATCAGGTATATGTCTTGCATTTTCAAGAGGCTGCCTATTCTTCCCTTTTGTTTAGTGAAATTTTCTTACTCCTGTTTCTTACATATATGTCTCCAAATTTGCAACCCTTGCTCTCTGAGTCCGGTATTGCAAATAATAGCTTTCCTCCCAAGGAACAAAGACGCAATCACGTCTCATTTTTGCCATCTAGCTTCCATAATAAATTCTTCAGCAGATTAGAGTAATTTCCTTTCCATGTTGACACACATGATAGCATTGTTACTTCCCTTCTGTGATTAAGTGCCTCACAATAATGTAATAGCTGTAGAGGATATTTTTTTCAATACTGAACATGGGATCTATGATTCTATTGTTGAGAAAGGAATTAGGTGTTTGTTACCTGTATATGAACTTGATCTTTCATACTTGATATAATAAGTAACTCGATAATACATGAAGCTATCTTTACTTCATCATCGTGTCACTTTAGTAGACCAATAAATAATAAGTTAGCGAATATGTTACTACTTCAGGTGTTTCATTCTGGCATTCCAATCACCCTTGTCCCTCTTGATGCAACTAATACAATTCCAGTCAATGAAGAGTTCTTTTATGCATTCCAACAACATCAAAGTACATTCGAGGCAGAATACTGTTTCAAGTCTTTGAAAATGGCTCGAGACACATGGTCTGATGATCAATTTCATGCAGTAAGTTCGTACTATTTAGCCTTACATAATTTTGATTTGGTATAATATGGAAACTTTTCCCTTTTATCTTACTATTTCTTCTTGCTGTCTTTGCATAATGCAGAGCTATTTTATGTGGGATTCCTTTACTTCTGGTGTAGCCATCTCTAGCATGCGCAATGACAAGAACTGCCAACATGGAAATGATTTTGCTGAGCTTGTGTATATGAATGTCACAGTAATAACTTCCAATGAACCGTATGGTGTATATGATATCTCGAACCCATTGTTCAATGTCCATACAATTCCCAAGTTTGGTCTTAAAATAGGTGGAGTTCATAGTGGTCATGTTCAAACAGGAATTACAGACAATTTCTGTCTCATCAAGGGAAGTAGGAAAGGAAGATGTGAGGTATGTCTCATAGCCAAATTGATTTTTCTATAACAGTTGCACATCTTTTGATAGAAAATATAGTTGATATTCAAAATTTCAGTGAAGTACATTAAATTTTCTCTATCGCATGCCCTTCTGTATCAATCATGCTTTTAACATATAAACATTGTATAAAGGATGTACAGTGGAACTCAAAATTTCATAAAAATACATATTAGAAGAACAGAGGAAATATTGGTATTTAATAGTGGGAAGTTAGTTTTCCCATGTTGCAAGTGAATTAGCCAGCTTAACAAAGTTTAGTGTGTATGTGAAACTCAGTTTACGGACTCATTCTATTTGTTCATAGGATGGATACACTAAGGAAATATCTGGTCCAGAAGCAGTCCGTGTTCGTGTTGCCACAAAGGCTAAACCGAACACGGATAAAAATAGCCATCTGAATAGGGAGTATTTCAAGAGTTTCCTAGAGGTAAGCTCAGTTGACGTATGACCTTGCATGCCACAATATTCACAGCTCACATGGTTAATAATACAAATGCTTACCCATTGTATTTTCCCATGTCTGTCAATTCAAATTATAGCCTCTGTAATGCAACCATCTTGTTTCTTAGGTAGAAGAATACAATCACCTTGTAAGCTTCTAATTGATTGTGATTCTTTATGTGTAACAGTAGGCGATGAATTGTTATTTACATGTCTGCTTGACAGTTGAATATTTTATATGTTCTCATTTTGAGTTTGTCCTATGGTGTGTAAATCAGCACTTGGGACTAGTATTGCTAATTGGTCATAATTTGCTTCTGTTATGACTTATTCGGTATCATTCAGTATCAGATCACGGTGATGGCACTTACATTACCATGAGCTAGTATATCTGCCGAACCTTATTTAAAAAGAACTACTGGACTTAAGATCTTGGGAGAATTACTAGTCCATACATTTATAGATAATACTCCCTCTGTTCATATTATAAGACGTTTTAGTTTTTTTCGAAAATGCATGTTTCTAAGCATGTTTCAGTGTGAGATGCACATATCCACTGTTTTATTATCATTTTGTTTCACTCATTTTGGTCCGTGTCTAGTCCACATTGAAATATCTAAAACATCTTATAATAGTGAATGGAGAGAGTAGAAGAGAACACTCTCCTGGCCTTTGCATTGTGAGATGCACACATCCACTGTTTTATTATAGACTTGTAGCAAAAATGCTAGAAGTAAACAGTTAAACATAAAACATAGTTGTACATGGAGGAGTTAATGCACATTGCATATCAACAGTTAAACATAAAACATAGTTGTACATGGAGGAGTTAATGCACATTGCATATCGTCACATCTAATGTGAAACAAGGATGCTGTATGCACTGTCAGCAATCACTTATGTCATATTGATCTATTCTAAGATTGGTAGTAACTGAAGTGTGGTCTGCAGGTCTTAACTCTCTCTGAGAACTCTGGCCGTTTCGACATTATGTCACAGTTCCCATTTTACACAGAGGTTCTTTACAAGCCAGACTTCGTTAACAAAAGTAGCGGGAAACTGGTCATATTTGACATGGACATGAGTCCTGGAGATTTTATTTCCCTTATATACCTCTTGAAGGCACCTACTGAAGTAATAGATTTGAAGGTACCATTATCTTAAATGGCACAGTAATGTGCCTCCATGCAATAAAAGGTATTTTTGTCCTTCTTTTGTCCACAACGGTAATTTTGCTATGATGGATGTAGGGAATTTTGGTTAGCAGCAATGGTTGGGCCAATGCCGCAACTATTGATATAATTTATGACATCCTACATATGATGGGTCGTGATGACATTCCTGTTGGCCGTGGTAATTCCACTGCCTTAGGCACTCCGAATCTTGGTTGCAAGTATGTCAGTGCTATTCCCCAAGGCAGTGGTGGTCTTCTTGACTCTGATACCCTCTATGGACTAGCTCGGTCTTTGCCAAGAAGTCCTAGAAGGTATCCTTCCACCAAGTGACACACATATGAATTAATAAAAGTCGCATAAGTATTTTCAACTTTATGATTTCAAAAATTAGGTACACTGCTGAAAATTCATTAGAACATGGCGCTCCTAGAAATACTGGTCATCCGGAACTTCGGCAACCATTGGCTTTTGAAGTCTGGCAGTCTATTAAAAAGCAACTTGGTCCAAGTGAGAAGATCACTATACTTACCAATGGACCAATTACAAATTTGGCCAACATTCTGCTCTCTGACAAGAACGCAAGTTCGGTAATAAAGGTCGGGTATTTGATTTATTTTGGTTTCTCGCAGTATGAACCGCATTTTAAAATATGACCAGTTTACGTTTAGCACTGTTAATATTTAATCTTGTGCACAGAGTGTATATGTTGTTGGAGGCCATATGAAAGATGAAAATGATTCAAGGGGAAACGTGTTCACTATTCCGTCTAATAGATACGCGGAGTTTAATATGTTTCTTGATCCCCTAGCTGCGATAATAGTTCTAGAGTCCACTCTGGATATCACACTGATTCCTCTCAGCTCTCAGAGAAAAGTTGCTTCCTTTCCGCCTCTCCTCGAAGCTCTAAAGCATGCTCAACATACTCCAGAATCAAGTTTTGTCCTCCACTTATTGTCATTGCTGCATGACCTTCAACAGAAGCACCAGCTGTATCATCATATGGTAATGTCCGCAGCTCATTCTGTTATTTTCTACAGCTGGATTTTTCAAAAGGTAAAAAATAAAGATGAAATAAAAAACGAACATTAGTTCCATAACATACCAGCTTCCATGCCATTCAAGTCCCTAGAGCGTCAAACCAAGAGATAATAATCAAATTCGAAGCAAGAGAGACTAACCTCACATACTTACGTTCTGCTTAGATGACTCTTGATTTCTGACCATCCAATGTCAAGTTGGATTGTCAAGGATTCCGAAGGGCTATGCTTGTACAGTTATACTGTTTTAACCAATACTGTGGATACAGATTCCACAAAGACTACAACTATTACATCTCAGACTAGTGTACTATATTTATATTTGTGATCTGATACTTATTGTCTCTTTTCGGGGGCAATTTGTCATAATCGTAGGGTATATTTCTGGGAGAAGTACTTGGCGCTGTGTGTTTGGTGGAAGGATCCAATATGGAATGGTCATTAGAACTGAAGCAAATAAGCATTGTTGCCAACAATACAACAAGCATGGATGGACAGATTGTAGTTGACCAACAGAATGGGAATATAGTGAAGGTATTAGTAGATTTCGATAGTCAAGAATATTACAACCGAGTTGCCAATTATCTGGGCAACATGGAGCAATCTGCCGTTCTTGGTAGTTTTGCAGATCAGAGGGCATCATGGATAAGGCAACCAGATAACCTGGGGGTATGAAGACTACTTGTATACAGTTGTAACAGTATTGAAATGAACAAAAAAGTTCAGTTTCCTTACTAGATTAGATACATCATCTCAACCAAAGAGTGCACAGTTTGCTTCCGTATCAGGTATTGATAGGAAAGCTCATGGAGTTTTGGACATGTATGTAACTTCACAAATGCAACATGTTCATCTTTTCATGATGAATTTTTGGTACTTGAAAGCAACTTTGTTTCTCAACCATCTATGTTGAACAGTATCATATTAAGTTTCCCTGGTCAAGAAAACATGTCCCTCTAGTTTCCACAGAATCACTACTACACTCTTCGACACGGCGAAGGTTCAAGAATCTGACCAAAGTATGATCTAGTGGAAAAATTATTGATGGTATCAAAACAATTGGCATGTCAGGATCATGGAGCAGCATAAACTCTGGACTCAATTCGCCGCTCTTCTCAAGCCGAACAGAGGGGTTGAACTTTTGTGACTGGGACAGTGAGTTTCCTTGAATCATTCTGTTGCCTTTGCTATCGCAATCTTTTCTTTCCACATATGTTCTCATTCTCGGAGGAAAGAGAAGAACCTAAACAGTGGGTAAAGTGGTCACCTGTCGGAGTTCTCAGCAACTGGGTGATCATAAGGAGCGTCCCAGGTCAAGCTTTTTTTTTTTTTTTTTGAGAGCCTCTCTGGGATTACAAGTTGTAGTACCTGTTCGGACACACATGACACACACCACACGCACACCACACACACGCACACACTCCACCTATGTGTCTAAACTAGACCTACACCCTATAACCCAGAACTACGTCCTGAGAGACTTGACCTAAGACCAGTGCTTCGGTGACCGACGGGCACGTCGATCTCGCCTGTGGCACATATACGTGAGGCAGTAGGGATCCTGGGAACAGCCAGTGCCTGGCTGAAAAAACCCCGTGAGACATCCCGCAATTCGCTCCCTCCTGGAGTCGAACCCGGGACGGGCTGGTGAGCCACTGCTCACTCAACCACCACGCCACTGCGTGGTCCTCGTCCCAGGTCAAGCTGCTGCTGCAGAATGGCAGGCAATACAATATCATGGGATTTTATCAGCTCCCTGTTGTCTCGAGGTTCAGCTTGTGCAATGCTTCATGGACAGGCACAGCCGAGAGGTGTGCGTACGTCCTTGTGTGTCAAGTTGCCGGTGCATAACAGACAAACCGCCCACTGCAACTGCAGATTGGTAAAAAGGAACAGTAGTACCATTCAAAGAAAAAAGAGGAACAGTGGTGTGAACCTGAACTTTTGTGTGGATGGATCCTGTTTTTTCGTGGTCCGTTTTCTACTATACCCATTGTTAATTTGCGAGGAAAAATGTAGGGAGCGAAAAGTCGTATCTATAAGCTCGGATGGTGGTATAGTACGACCAATCCTCATCTCGATGAGCTAGTCTCTTAAGTTTCCCCTAACAAAATTAGGGACTTGAAAGCAGCTGGTTAATATTGGAAGAAACTGAACTAGGAGTAGTAGAGTAGATAAATACTAGGCATTGGCATGGCAACAAGTTGCTTTAGTAATGAGAGACTCACGTTAATATTCCCCTAATAAACAAAGCTCCGGATGGATGAAGTCAATGGTCTCTTCTTTAAAAACAAGGACATACAGTTGTTTTTAATTTATATGTAAATTTCACCTGCAATACATGAAGCTGCTCTAGACGTACACTTTCGGACCTCAACTTGGGGAAGCTGCGTTAGTGACCCAAAACCTTTTGTTCGCGACCATGATTAGTCCAAGGTACTCCACCGTCCACAAATAAGTTTACCTCTAAGTTTGGTGCTAAGTCTAACCTTTTTTTTTGACTTTTTCAACGGGGGGGGGGGGGGGGGGGGGACAAAGCCCCACCTGAATCACTTTATATATATATATGTGTCGGACCCAAAAGGCCGAGATTTTTACATGGGGTGGGAGGGGTAGCGACAGGCAGCAGATCATGCACCCGTGCTGAAGCAATGCAGCCAGGAGTCGGTCGCAGTGTCGAGGCCCGTAGGCAGCCGCGATCGCCACAGATGTGCGTCGTCTCGGCAAAGTCTAAGCAGGAGGGGGAGGCAGGGGCGTTGCTCTCGGAAGGCCACTGCGTTCCTGTGCTTCCACAGGTTCCAGCAACAGAGCAGGAGGAAGGTGGACGCCGTTCCACGCGGGATCGTGGCTGGGGCATTGTAGGTGTAGAAGAGGCTATCGTCTGCTCCGTCCGGGAACCGACAGCCAACCACACGCCAGAATTGGCGCGCAAACTCGCACTCAAAGAAGATGTGACCCGTGCTCTCCAGCGTGGCATGGCAGAGCGGGCAGCCGGCCTCGGTCACGGTGAGGATGTGCTTGCGGAGGAGGGCCTCGCGAGAGAGGACCCGATTCTTCGACAGCAGCCACGCGAAGAAGCGCACCTTCGAGGGGGCGTAGTTTTCCCAGACGAAGGAGAAGGATGGGTCCTCCACACCGCCCCAGGAGCGGAGCTTGTAGAGAGCAGACGCGTCGAGGGCGCCGGAGGGTTTTCGACAGCGGGTGAGGATCCGCGTGTCAGCAGCAGCCGAGAGCTCCACGCCGGCCACCGCCGCGGCGAGAGCAGGGAACTGGCGAGCGCCAGTAGTGTTCAGGCACGGCACCAGGCAGGAGCGGACACCGCCACCAAGGACGTCGTGGACGGTGGCGCTGGCGTCGAGGGCGTGCGTGAAGAGCGCGGGCCAGCAGTGCGCGAACGGCGCGTCGCCCAGCCACCTGTCGAGCCAGAAGGCGGTGCGGCGCCCGGCGCCCACGTCCACCGTGGTGAGACCGCGGTAGAGCGGCATGAGGGCGGCGAGGCGTGACCAGTGGTGGCCGGCGGCGGCCAGCTGAGAGACAGAGGACCAAGCCCAGCGGACCCAGGGCGAGGTGGAGTCGTCATGGAGCCGGTGAACCAGCTTCAGCTGTAGGCACTCGTTCTTTGTGGCGAGGTTCTTGATCCCCAGCCCGCCCTCCCACTTGGGCCGGCATACGGCGGACCAGGCCACGAGACACTTGGCTCCCGACGCCCGGCCTTGCACGTTCCAGAGGAAGGCGCGGTGGAGAGCGTCAATGGCGCACATGGCGAAGGTGGGGAGGGCGTCGAGGACGGCGTTGAGCAGCACGATCCGCCCACCGGACGACTGCAAGATGGCGCTCCACCCGGACAAGAACTTGTCAGCTTTAGCAATCAGAGGGATGAACGCCGCGAGGTTGAGCTTGTGGCAGGATAGCGGCAGACCCAGGTAGGTTTGTGGGAACCCTTCAACAGCGCAACCAAGGGCAGACTGAATATCCTCGAGCACATCAGCGGGCACATGGATGGGAACCAGGGTGCTCTTGTGGAAGTTGATCTTGAGCCCGGTGGCCTCGGCGAACTGGTCAAGGATGATCCGAAGCCTGTGAGCAGCATGAGCATCGGCACGCATGATGATCAGGTGTCGTCTGCATATTGCAGTACCGGGCACGGGGCGCCGTCGGTCAGAGGATGCTGCAGCAGGGGTCTTGCCGGATGAGCTGTTGAAGAACGTCAGCAACAGCAGGAAGAGGTAGGGCGACAGTGGGTCTCCCTGCCGCAGCGGCGCTTGCAATCAATCCACCTCCCCGGAATCCCATTGAGGAGGACAGCAGACCGCGAGGAGGTGAGCACCATATCCATCCAGTCGCACCACTGAGACGGAAAGCACGCGCGAGCATAATCAGCGCAGGCTCTGCCAGTTGATGGAGTCGAAGGCCTTGGCAAAGTCCAGTTTCAGCACAACGGCAGGGGCACGCCGCTTGAAGCAACACTGAACCAGCTCGGTGGCATAGACAAAGTTCTCGGAGATACTCCTGCCCGAGAGAAAGCCAGACTGGTTCTCATCGACCAGCACACAATCTGAGATTGCAGCGAGTGGTGAGAGTCTTGCAGAGGATCTTGATGGAGCAGTTTTGGAGCGAAATGGGGCGGTAGGAGCCAGGCGGGAGGATGCCGTCTTTCTTGGGGAAGAAGAACGACATGGGCACAGTTGATCCGCCCAGATCAGTTTTCTAGCGTGGACGGCGGCGAAGGCACGAAGCAGACTGTTGGAGACAGTGGGCCAGGCAGCCAGGTAGAAGCTTGGCCCAAGCCCGTCAGGCCCAGGAGCGCTGTTCCGGTCCATCCCCTCAATGGCAGCTTTTAGCTCGATTCCTCGAACTGGGCCGTGAGGGCCAGCCCATCAACGCGCGGAGCGCCGCGGTAGAGGTGGGCAGATTGAAAGCCCAGGTGGGCTCTCGCGCGCGCCCAAGGAGGTCGAGGTAGAAGGTGCGTAGCGCGGCCGCCTTGCTCGCGTGGTCGACGACGATCTCGCCGTCGATGTCGAGGGAGCGGATCTGGTTCCGCCGGAACCTGTGCGACGCCCGCGTGGAAGAACCTGGTGTTCTCATCTCCCTCCTTGACAGCGCGGAATTTCCCGCGTTGTTTCCAGTGGGCGGCAGCGCGGCACACTGAGTCCGCCAAGCGAGCACGAGCCTCGCAACGGAGAGCAGCTTCATCGCCTGAAAGAGACCGAGACTCTTCGAGGAAGTCGAAGAGGTTAATAATAAAACGGCAGTTGTTATCTAGACGGGGCACGTACCGGTGATCTTTCCGCCACTTTTTGGCAGCAAATCGGAATCGCTTGACGCAGGCGGCGAGGTCGAGCACGGCATCGCGCGCGGGCACCGCAGAGTTCCAGGAGGGGTGGTGGTGGGGAGGAAGAGGGGGTCAGCAGCCAAGAGTTCTCGAAACGAAAGTGGGATGGGTTAGGTATGGTTGTGCAGCGGTGACAAGGAGAGGATGGTGATCGGAGGTGGGTCTTGGGAGGGAAACGAGGGAGGAGTTCGGGAAGGTGGTGTTCCAATCGACGTTAAAAAAGGCACGGTCAAGTTTAGCCAAGACGGGATCGCTCTGCCCGTTAGTCCAAGTGTAGAGCCTATCGAGGAGAGGAAGCTCGAACCACTGCAGGCGATGAATCAGCGATTAAATTTTGCAGCGAGGGTGGGGTCGAAATTGGAGTTGTTTTTGTCTTCAGGGTAGCGCAGCAGGTTGAAGTCGCCGAGAATCAGCCACGGACCAGAGATAGAGGGCGCAAGGGAAAGCATGTCATCCACGAAGGCATCGGTGAGGGAGTGGTCGGAGGGGGCGTAGACATTCGTGACAGTGAGGTTCATGTCGGTGGAGGGGGAGGAAAGGCGGTGGTGAGGCTGAAGGTGGTGAGCGTAGTGGTGGCGAGGGCGAGATGGTTTGGATCCCAGGCCGTAACGAGGCCGCCACGGCTCCCGTCGGCGTCGAGCTGCGAGAAGGCGGTGAGGTTTTGGGGAAGGAAGGACTTGGCCTTGTGGACGTCAAGGGAAGCGAGCTTCGTCTCCTGGATGCAGACAACGGTCGACGAACAGTGGACAGGTTATCGCGAACAACTGGACATTTGGCATCATGCCCAGGCCACGCGTGTTCCAGGTTGCGAAAGAGAGAGTTTTAAGGCTTAAATTATCCATTACATAACCAGACTCCGAAACGAACAGAGGAGGACAGGACGGGAAGACAGCAAACAGCGCTGCTCCATTTTTTTGACAGGAGGAAACTAAAAGAAAGAGGAGATGAAAGGAGACACGGAGGGGGGCGCGCTACGCCACAGCCATGATTCTCATTGGGCTTGCTAATCATCGGCATCAGCAGCCACCATCTTCTTCTTCCTACCGCCCTTGACTCGTCCGAAGGCCGCAGCCTTGATGTCGGACACAGTCTTCAATCCCATCGGGGCAGTCTTGTTTTTCAGGATCTTGCACTTGTTGATCTGGTCACGCAGCACAGCAGAGCAGCCATCAAGGGAGTCAATCAGCTCTCTACGTTTCACAGCTTTGGTGGTCATGTCCTCAAAACCATCTCCTTCCAAGCTGGCCAAGCGGTCGCTCTTGCGGCGGTTGTCATCATCAAACTTCTTAGCTTTGCCACGGGTCTTGCGGCGGCTGTGAGCAGACCCGATCACCATGGTCCACTGATCCTCTTCATCATCCTCAGCAGTGAATGGCGGAGGGGCCGCGACAGCAGCAGCAGCGGCAGGAGAGGCGTTGACAACGACTGCAGCAGAGGCGGGAGCAGCGACAGGCGAGTCCGGCACCTCGGTGATCAGCACAGAGCTGGTCACGCGTCCCGGTGAGGACGAGACAGAGGAGCCAGCAGAGGTGGCCGTCGACCCCCACAGGTCAGACGACGGGGAGTTTGCACCGGATGCCGTGGACGTCCCATTGGGAGATGTAGCAGCTGCTGGGCACCATCACCAGCTCCATCGGACGACCCATTGGGAGATGGGGGGGGGGGGGGAGCGACCAAGCCACCATGGTCGGGGGCCCCAAGCAGCAGCTGCCGGGCAAACTGACGGCCAGCACCAGCACCAGCGCCATTGGACGAACGGGGGGAGCCAGCAGCATCACGGACGACATCGGCAGGGTGACCAAGCAGGACGGGGTTATTGTGGCGGAACGGAGGCGGTGGCGGGTGACGGAAGTATCGGATGTACTCACAGTTATTGAACCGTGCCTCGTAGGGCCAGACCTCAATGACCTCCACGCGCACGACGCGAGTGCCCCAGGGACCGCGCTTGGGCCAGACATCACAAGCAACTTGGCGCGGGTGCCCACACAGGACAACAGCCTTCACCGCCGACAGGTTTCTTCCAGAGAGAGAAATGGAGTCGATCTCGATCACTTTCCCGAACCCAGCAAAAAGAGCAGTGATTCCAGCAGGGGTGACATGCTCGGCCGCCAACGGCGTGGCCCACAGCAGAGCAAAGACATCATCAGACACGGGCACCCGCCCGACTTCCTCCACACGCTCCAAGGTGATGGTCACATCCTCAAACACAATGGGGGTCAGAAGCAGCGCCATCTCGCGCTCGTTGTGGCTCGGAAAGCGGGCATAGCAGGCCCCGACTCCGGAGGGCACAATCTCATACTGAAGGTGGGACATGGCATGGAACAAAGCTTCATCAATGGACTGATCGCTGTTAAGGAAGCCATTGGCAGGATCTAGCCGGACCACAGCAAGGCGACGAGCAGCGTCAAGGTCACCCGGCGGCATCCAGATTTCAATCGCATCAGGGCGGTCAGCCGAGTCGGGGATCGAAGGGGCGCTGTGCACAGAGCTGACCTCAGAGCCTTCGCTGCCGGAGACGATGGAGGACGGGGCGGCAGGGGACGCGGTGCGGCCACCAGCAGACGAGGGCGCGCGCGCCGGGCCGGGATCCAGCCGCAGCGGAGCGGGCGCGACGGGGTGCGCGCCAGAGAGCGGGTAGTCACGCGGGGGAGATGGGGAGCGCGACAGGGCGAGCATGGGGTGGTGGCGGGGTGGTAGGGGACGGTGCCGATGTCACACACGCTGGGAGGCGAGTAGGACGGTGGTGGGATGCGCATGTGGAGGCAGAGCGAGGGCGGGGAGGGGGTACGATCTTCATCAGATGCGGCGGCGCCTGCCGCGGAGCCAGAGCCATGGCGGACGCGAATGGGGGTTAAGTTTTGCATGGGTATGTGGCGAAAGCGTGGGGGGCCGACGGCCGAGGGATACGGCGTCGCAGCGTGGGGAGCGGTGGGGGCGGGGGCGGCAACAGGCGAGGACGGTGGCGTGGGCGGCAGGACGGTGGGTGAGGGGCGCGGCATGGTGCAGTCGGAGAGCTTGTGGCCGGAGCGGCCGCAACCCTTGCAGCAGAGTGGGTCGCGGCAGGCGGCGACGCTGTGGTGTTTGAGCAGAGCGAGGCAGCGGAAGCACTTGCCTTCTAAGGAGCGGATGGTAGGCGTTTTAGGGTTTGGGGGAGGCGGGGGAGGAGCGGGTGTGGAGAGGACGTCCAAGTACGAGCGGTGGGTGGGGGCGGTGAAGAGGGAGTGAATGCGGAGGGGGAGGCCGGTGTCTCGCGCCCCGCGCTGGGCAGGGGTTCAGAGGGACATGAAGGCGCTGGTGGCTCGCCCATGCTCTGCGGGGACGAAGGGACAATTGAAGTGACAGGAGGAAGAGGCAGGAGGCCAGGCTCGGAAGTAACAACAGGCACTTTCCATTTACTGGCTGGGATACGCTCCCGGATCTTCTTCTTTGAATGCTGCCCAACGGTTTTGACTGGCAGTGGGTCCCGCCTTGCAACCTTCTCCGCCGCGGCAATGGCGTCGGCGGCCGTCGAGTGAAACCCAAACTTGAACTTGCCCATCTGCCAGGGCCCCCAGACAGTGACGTAGCGCGCGATATCAAGACTGGCGAGGAGGACATGGAAGAGGTTGGGGGAGACGAGAGAGACCCTAAGACGCTCGGGATCCGCACAAAAAAAGAAATTGAGCAAGCGCTCGACGCACGGAAGAGAAAAGCACGGGGGAGAGGAACGGCGGCGTGAGCCACAGCTCTCCGGGGGACGCCGCACAGAGCGGGTCGAGGCGGGAGAAAGAGACCTGGGTTTGGAACTGGGCAAGGATGTGGGATTGGAACTTTTCACCTGGGGTGCTCGCGGCGATGGGGACGCGTCCTCGCCCAGCGCCGCCTGCAGCGACATCCGAGCTCAAATGGAGAGTAATAATATACCGATGCGATGTCATGTATTTTCTACTCATTTCAACAAAGTTGGCCAAATTAAAAAGTGTTTGACTTGGGATAAAATCTTGAAGTAAAGATAATTGGTCGAGTTTATAGGCTCGGATACGGGTAATACCCTTCACTCAAAATGAATTTCTGGTTTGTACGCCCAACCCTTCACTCTAGTGAGCTAGTCTCACCTCCTACGAGAATTGCTATGGTTTGCTTCAGCCCAAGTCTGCCGTAACAAAAAAATAAAAAGGCTACTCAAATCTTTGGTCAAAATGTTGCCTCTCCATGAGTGGGTCAATGCATGAATGCTGACAGAAGAAGAGAAGTAGCTAGAGTGGGCAAAGAGACACCCACATGCAAGTGTTTGCTCTACTCAACAGACACGTCGGTCTCCCCTAGTAAGCAAAGCTCCGGACGGATCGATGAAGTCAATGGTAACGTGCTTATCCTGTTCCCCGCCGTGCATGTCCCTGTAGCTGGCTAAACGTGTTGGCTCCGTGATCCCTGGTGTCCCGGCCAATTTGCTGGATGGGTCGAGTCATTTTCTGATGGGATGGGGAGTTCCTCCAGCCGTGGGGTCAGTGCAAACGCGATCGAGAGACCACGATTAGGCATGTAGCTAGGCCGGCTACCAGGGAAGCTCACCACTATTGGTCCCGAGCCCCGCATGGCCATACGATTCGATAAATGGACACGAACCTGCCCGCCACGTACGGTCGTGATGATGAATGGAACTGTTGGTCATTACAGCCGCGTAACATCAGCAAAGGGACCACTGAAATGACGGTGATTATAAGAAGCTAAGATGACAAGGGTGAAAAAATCCTCGTCGGCAGCGAAACCGTGGCCAGTCGTCACAATCATGTCGTTGATGTGAACACCCATCGCAAACAGAGGTGTATGATATGGTTACCTCATTGCCCAGTGCCCACGTACGTACGCAAACCGATCTATGTTTCATCGGAATCAGGTCATCCATGCTCGATCGACCGTGTCCCCACGAGGCCACGTTGCACGCGGAGTCGTCCCAGCTGAGGTCACATTGCAAACAGTTGTTTATCTGCCGTGTGCAATATAGGTTGCTTCTCATAATAATATTCTAAATACAAACTTTGAGAGCAAACATATTCACACAAGACACCGCCAGGCGTACGTCCGGTCTCACTTAAAAACTAAATCTTGTCTGTCCGTCAATGTAGCATAATTTATATTCTTTTGGTGCTATTGTAACGTCGTCGTACCATTTTCTTCCACCCCTGATCAAAACTGTAAAAAAACATGGAAACGTGTTGAAAATATTGATGCAGCAAAAAATCGTATGAGTATGCAACAACAAACATATGGTAGTATGTAGCAAATCTTACTAATTGTACCAAATCCGCATCCCTCACACACAAAAATCTGAGAAAAAAGTCAACACACATATTTGCAACATTGTAACAACATTTACAACATTTGCAGTATTGAAACAAACGTTTGCATCAGAAACTCGGAATCGTCGATGCATCTCGCTCGTGCTTTCACGATCAAACCCGCGCGAGTTTGTAATAACATTTAAAACACACCTATGCATCATAGAAAAATCTGCAAATACTGATCTTGTGCTAGAGCATTGCCTTCTCATTCCCCTTAGCCCATGTGTCTTCTCATGCTCGACATGAAAATTTTGTCTTGATTTTCAAGCTTAGTTTTTCCATGGCTTCAAGCAAAAGGGGGAGAATAGAGAAGGGAGATGACGGATATGACACTCCGTCATGTGAGCGCCTGGCGGCATGCAGCGAGCTCACGACGATGGGGCGTCGTGCTGGCTGGAGTGTGACGAGTTGAGCACTAGAGCTCAATGAGATGAGATGTTTCTTTTGGAGTTGGACGGTTTTGGGGATTTGGCTAAGCATTTAAAGATCATGAGGTTGTTAGGGAGTATAAGTTGGATTTTGTGGTTCTGTTCGAAACATAGCAATTTAACGTTGCTACTCCTATTTTCAATAACCTAGCTTGGGAGTTAGATTACGGTGTTGCTTACCCCCACCATGGTAGCTCTGGTGGTATCCTGGTTGGGATTAAAACTATGACACTCTCAAGTCACAATGTGCTGGCGGGAGACTTTTCTGTTAAACTCCATGTGAAATCTATGCATGATGGGTATCTGTGGTATTTAGTAGTTGTCTATGGGGCAGCTCAAGATGCACTCTGAAAGGATCGAGTAGGTTGACTAGGAGGGAGGTGAATAGGCAACTACAAATTTCTTTTTCTTTAATCAGATTAAGGCTTTGCTAAAATATAAGTTCTCTAGATATGCAACTAGGTGAACAATCCTATATGATGAGCAAGATACAAGCGAGCAAGATATTCTAAACAAGATAAGCTAGCAATACAAGTAAAGGAAGGTTAAGAAATAACCACACGGTGACGCGGAGATGTTTCACCGAAGTTCACTTCCCAATGAAAGTTAGTCTCTGTTGGAGCGGTGCGGAGTCACAAAGTGATCCCCGAATAGCCTTTATATGGCACACCGTGTCTCCCTTGTGTTATCCTCCAATGAGGAGTTCCACGAGCCACTATATGATGCCCTCGAGGTCGGCAACAAACATTTACAAGGATGAGGCAATCTCCACAACTAATTGGAGGCTCTCACCGGAATCCGCAGCTCCCAAAGCCACAAGACTCAACAAGGCCAGGGCACTTCTCCACAACTCAATTGGAGGCCCCCGGCTAGTCCCCGCGGCTTCCAAAGCCACAAGCACGACCAACGACGTCTAAGGTTCCAACGAGTTCAAGAGTAACAAGTTCCTCAATGGAATGGATGGGGAAATCAAATCGCTTTGGTGGAAGTGTAGATTTAGGTCAACTCTCCCAAGTCCTAGAAGGACAAGGTGTTTGAGTGGGTAGGGAGAGAGATCTAGGAGTTTTAAGCTTGCAATAATGGTGGGCGAATTAGTTCTGGTCGAGGTAACCTTCTCAAGGAAGAAGAAGACCTTTATATAGTGTCTTCAGAAATCTAGCCGTTGCAGGAAACTAACCCCCGGAGTCTCCGGCCTGAGCGGAGTCTCCGCCCCAGTGAAGAGGGCAGATATTCTGGTCAGACAGGAGACTTCAAAAGTCTCCGGCTAGCCTCCGGACTGGGCATCCGAGAGAAACGCCAATTGCTGGCGAAACTCGCCCAGTCCAGAAAATAGGAGGCCGGAGTCTCCAGCTGCCCTGAGTCAGAAACTCCGTTGTTTGCAAACCGGAGTCTCCGGCCTGGCAGCGCCGGAATCTCCGGGCTGGTTTCCAACAACCACTAGATTATTCTGATTAACTTTTCACCATTGTTTTTGTGTAATATCTGGGTGCAAGAACCGTGTATGTGTAAATGTGATTTCCCCAAACTTTCCAACAAGAAACCCCTCTTGATAGTACGGCAACCCTACAACTCAATAAAATTAAATCTTCGGGACTCTGTCTTCGATCTTTTCTCCTTTTTGAGGGGTTAAACACCGACTTGTGCTTTTCAACAGTTTGTACATATAGTACTTTAGCACACGGTAAGATCAAACTTATGTTGTTAACAAACACACAAAACTGATTAGCAGAGACATATCCTTTCACACTCAAACAAGATTTTTTGGCCGAATTGGTAGAATATGTGAGTCGTATGATCTACCCATGTTGTGGGTGGAGACTTCAACATAATTCGTGGCAGGAGGAGAAAATAATAATAATTTTAATGCAAGGTGACCCTTTATTTTAATGTGATTATTGAGAGTCTTGACTTGAGGGAAATTGATCTCTCTAGTAGATAATTAACTTGGGAAAGTCGACGTGAGACATCTACCTATGAGAAGTTGGATAGGATTCTTTCCGATGTTGAGTGGAGCAAAAATTTCCACTAGTAATGTTGTGTGCTTTGACTCGTACGGGGTCAGATCATACTCCTTTGATTGTGGATTCGAGCGATCCCTCGCATATAGGTAATAAAGAACATTTTCTTTTGAACTATCATGGATGCGTCCGACTGATTTTGTTGAGATTGTGTGTCGGGAGTGGTCTTCTATATATGGTGGAGGATCCTCTGTTGAGAGATGCCAGAATAAGTTCCGCCATCTTAGGAAATTCCTTCGGGGATGGGTTAAAAATCTGGGACAATAAAAAAAGATAAATTATTATCCCTTATTGATGAATTATATATCAAAAATGAAATGACCCCTTTGAGTGTGGCTGAGTGGGCTGCAAAAAAAAAAGAGGCAGATGAATATATTGCCAAACTTACGAGAGACGAGGAGACCAAGTGGGCTCAACGTGCTAAAGTTGGACATGTTTGTGAGGGTGGTAATGACACTATGTATTTTCATCTCTTTGCTAATGGCATGCATAGGAAGAAAAAGATCTTCCAGCTTGAGCAAGATGAAGGGACAATGGTGGGTGAGCAAAATTTGTAGTGTTTTAGTTCGAAATATTATAAGAAGTTATTCGGGGCGCCGGAACCAAATTTCTTCTCCATGGTAGAGCATAATACTAGTGACATGCCGCAAATATCCTCTTTAGAGAGTTGTATCCTCACATCTAACTTTGCTGAGAAGGAAGTGTTTGGTGCTACTTCTCAACCGGAATTAAATAAGGCTTTAGGGCCATACGGGTTTCCTGTAGAGTTCTATCATGAGTTCTGGGAGGTCTTCAAAATAGATTTGATGGCCATGTTTGCACAGTTGTAGATGGAAGAATTACCATTAAAGCTAAAAAAGAAGAATACCATTGTTTATAACTTTGGGGTTATAAATCTCTTGCCCCCAAAACAGGGGGGTTCTATATCGCCAATTCTTTTCAATATTGTCGTTGACATGCTAGTAGTCTTAATTGGTCATGCAAAGGAGGTTGACCAAGTAGGAGGGTTAGTTCCTCACCTTGTCGAGGGAGGAATACACATTCTCCAATATATGCCAATGACACCATCCTTTTCCTTGAACATGATTTAGTTAAGGTAGTGAATATGACATTGATCTTGTCTTTTTTAAGAATTGTCGGGTCTCAAGATTTATTTTCATAAGAGCGATATATTTTGTTTTGGCAAAGTTAAGCAGTTCCAAATACTAGACGTCGTGATTGGACTGAGTTGAAAGAACTATGGATATTTATCTTCCAGAGGATCAAGATTCTCTTAGGTGACGTTTAATTGCCCAGGTTTGTTCTCTGTTAAATCTATTTACACGGGTCTTATGAATTGCTATACTAGATATATTCATAAATATTTGTGGAAGCTAATGTCCCATTGAAGATTAAGATCTTTTTGTGGTTCCTTCACCGAAAGGTTTTGCTTATGAAGGATAATCTGGTTAAGAGACGTTGGAATGGGAGTAAGAAATGTATGCTTTGTGATATTGATGGGTTGGTTCAGCATTTTTTTAGTAACTATCCTTTTGCTTGTTCAATATGGCGAGGTCTTGTACATTTTACTTTTAACGTAGCACCACCAAGTACTATTGCTGATATGTTTTGGAATTGGTTGAATGGTGTCGATAAGAAATCCAGCGGTTTAATCTGTGCGGGGGGTTTGTGCCATGCTTTTAGAAATTTGGAACTAACGAAATGATGTTGTTTTTAACAAAAATAGATTTGCTCACTTTATGCGGGTGGTCCACCGAGCTTTGTATTGGATCCATATGTGGGCTGTCATCCTTCCTATGGAGCTGAGAGGACATATGGAGTATGAATGCACTAGAATGATGGTGATCGTTCAGCCTATCTTCAACAAGGGTGGGTGGCAACGTACTAGAAGAATTTCTTAATGCTTTGAGGCTTTATATTTTCTATTTTCCGTTGGCTGATTCATGTGGCCACCCATTGTGATCAGTGATGTGTAGCTTTTGGTACTTATAACTCTGTAATAAATCAAGTCTATGAAGCTTCGGACACATATTGTTCATGGGTTGAGAGCAAGAGTTGAACTCTAGGAGATCAAATCCCCCTTGTTTCTAGCTCAGTGGTATAGCGGTTGAATGTTAACGAACTGGTCGTAGGTTCGAATCCTATACTTGGGGAGATTTGATTCATTCTTTAATGTAAAAAAAAATTAGGGCTTGCTTTGACCCTTAGGAGTAGGCATCTCCCTCATGCAGCGGTGGGGTTGCCACCATTTCGAGAAAAAAATGTCCATAACAAGCACCGGTGTCGTAAATATCCATGGCCGGTGTGCATTGCCCACACCAGCAACGTTTTTTGTATTGACGATGTTGGTCAGGTGGAGCTCACCCCGTTCGTGTGTGCCTCATTGTACACACACCACCTTTTGTTCCACCGTTTCCGATGTGTGAATCGTGTCCAATAGAAGGTCTCGTTGGATTGTTCTGTACCGGTGTTACAAAATGCACAATTCAAACATGGACATGGATATCGATGGTTTTGTTAGGGTGTTGCTCTATCTCATTTATATGAACATTCCACTTAAAAAAAGCACATGCCTATTAATGAGGGTTTAGGGGTCTTCGTAGAGTATTGATACTCCCTCCGTTTAGGTGTATTAGGCCTCTTATGAAAAACGAAATTGCTTCACGTACGACGATTTCTCGTACGATTTGCGTACGACGCTGCATCCATCGGACAAGGTTGATACACAAAGCCCATCGGAGGCCCATGGTTTAACGTCGTACAGATGTCATACGAAATCTGTCATACGTATAGCAGCTCTCTATGAAAAACTGTTTGTTCCAAAACAACAAGGAATAACGCCCGAATCAATTAATTAGGCTAATAAATTGGTGGACCATGACCAGTGCATGTACGCTACAGCCAGTGCACGGACGCAAGATTCCCGTGCCACCAATGCATGCACGAGAAAGAAAGAGAAGATTAATGGGAACCAATAGAAACCCATCTTGGTCCCGGTGCAATTCATTAGGGCCCATGACAGTTAAACGGAGGGAGTAGATCGGTGGATCTTTTCGTAAAACATAATTAATTATAAGGAGGAAAAGATAATATATCTGTTATCGTGGAGCCCAACAGAAGTTAATACTCCATGTTTTTTCCTAACAAAACGTACTGATTTATAACTCTTTGAGATATACATGTGCAAATGAGGTCGAGTCCTGGTCGGGGCCGTCGATGGCTCGATCGGTGGACAAAAACGTGCTTAAGTTGGATTTGTGTAATTGATTGTACTCCTACCCAGACAACTGTAGGGCGTGTAGCCAATCTACTCCCATTAATGCCCACGGAGACGAACCAATTTCCTCCTATAAAAGGCGCATCCATCATGTAGAAAGTGCATAGCTAGAGCAGCTAGACACCAACGCATGGAGAAGCCGAGCGCGCGGCCATGGACCGTGGCGGCGGCAGCGGCGACGCTGGTGGTGTTCTTCGCGGTGGCTGCCGCGGCGGCGCCGGCGCCGAGGAGGATCCTGGTGGACACGGACATGGACACGGACGACCTCCTTGCGCTGCTGTACATCCTCAAGCAGGACCGGTCCCAGTTCGACGTGAAGGTTGGTGCCATGTGCTCCTCCTCCATCTGGTGCTGCTGCCTATGCGTCATGTCGCTCATCGCCGCCGGCCAGCCGGCCGGCCATGCGCCTTAGGCTCTACCTAGCATAGCAGTAGTGGATCGATTAGCTGGTGGTTTGATCACGCTCACGGAATGTTCTGCTGATCGCATCGGTCGTATTCGCCCGTGCGCATCTCCAATGGATCTCGTCTTGTCTCGTATGCATGCGTGCGCGCGCGTGCGCCGTCTCGCATGATTGTTTGCATTGTCGACATTGCCCATTAGTTAATTTCTTAATACTGGGTTCAAAAGGAAGTGGTTTAATCTTTGGAGGGAAAAAGAGGAAGCGATTCAATCTCTGGAGAGAAAAAGAGGAAGCGATTTAGATTGGACAACGATGGCGCATCTTGGCCTTTGACTACGTCTGATTCTCCCACTCTAGACTCTACTAGATTAATTTATAATCTACTAGTAAGTTGTGATGTGAACGTTACACTGCAGGCCATCACCATTAACGCCAACGCATGGATCGATGCCGGCCACGGCGTCAACCAGCTCTACGACATGCTCTACATGATGGGCCGCGACGACATCGCCGTCGGCGTCGGTGGCGACGGCGGCATAACGGACGACGGCGAGATACACCCCGACGTCGGCGGCTACCTTCCACTGATAGACCAGGTAACGATAACATACAGCATTTTCCAAGAAAATTAATGCGCCGACAAAACGGCCGGCGGCCGGGCAGGTCGCGCCTTACCAACATATTATTAAACGTACGGACGGATGGACGGCAGGGCATGTCGACGGCGTGCGGATGCCGCTACCGGCAGGCGATCCCGCCGGGACGCCGCGGCGGGCGCATCGACACCGACACCAACGCCGGCGTCCGGAGGGGCTTCCTCCCGCGTGGCCCACGTCGGTACGAGCCGCTCCGGCAGCCCACGGCGCAGCAGGTGATGGTGGACACGCTGTCGGCGGGCCCCACCACTTTGCTCCTCTTCGGGACCCACACCAACGCCGCGCTCCTCCTCATGGCGCACCCGGACCTGCGGCCCAACGTCGAGCACGTCTACGTCTCCGGCGGCAGCGTGCGGGCGAAGGGCAACCTCTTCACGCGTACAGCGCGAACCCGTTCGCCGAGTTCAACGTGTTCGGCGACCCCTTCGCCGCCTACCAGGTGCTCCACTCCGGCGTCCCCGTCACGCTCGTCCCACTCGACGCCACCAACACCATCCCGGTCACGGAGGAGTTCTTCGCAGAGTTCGGGCGCCGGTGGCAGAACACGCCCGAGGCGCAGTACTGCTTCCAGTCGTTGGACAAGGTCCTGAAAAGACACAGAAAGCCAGGGCCCGACCTCCATGGCAGCACCGTAAGCTCCCAATTCAAACACATTTCCATCCCTTGTAAGAAGATTCATCAATTACATATTTTTCGTCTGAAAAGAGTAATTTGTGTACTTGCAACTGCAGGGCTATTATATGTGGGATTCCTTTGCTGCCGGTGTGGCGTTCTCTGCTATGCGCAATGGTGAGGCAAATGGGGAAAATGAGTTTGCTGAGCTAGAGTATATGAACATCACGGTGATCACTTCGGCGAACCGTACGGCGTGCGTGATGGCTCGAATCCCTTTTTCGACGGCCGGGTGACACCCAAGTTTGGTCTGAAGGAGGGTGGAGTTCACAGTGGCCATGTCCAGACTGGGATCAGAGACAGCTTCTGCCTGGTCCCTGTAGCAACAGTGGAAGATGCCAGGTAACATATCCTAATTTATGGTTTATACATAATGCAAGCAGAGTATGGCCGATTTGTTTATGAAAAACTCTAATTAAATTCAGATCTTGGACTTCTACCTATAGGATGGATACACCAAGGAAGTGTCTGGTTCAGAAGGAGTCAGGGTTCGTGTTGCGACGAGCGCAAAGCCAAACACGGATAACAGTAGCACACTTGACAGGGAATTTTTCAAGAGCTTCCTAGAGGTAAGCACTAAGGTTTATTATCTGGTGTCACATCTAGCAACTCACAATGTTAATATTTGTTGCATAAATACCACATCACAATAATGCAGAATTTAAATTGAATTGTTTGAACATGTATCGTACTTTACAAGAACGATTTTGCTGCCTATAACTGAACTGTTTTCTTCAGGTCCTAAATCTCCCTAAACAAGCTGGTCGTTTCAACATCAGTACACAGTTCCCATATTACAGAGAAGTTCTTTATAAGCCAGATTTCATGAACGTGAGCAGGGGAAAGCCAGTAATCTTTGACATGGACATGAGCCCGGGAGATTTTGTTTCCCTTATATATCTCTTGAAGGCACCAAGAGAAGTGATAAATCTGAAGGTGAGGAAGACCACTTTGACTGAAAATCTGTTGGAGGAACATTATGCTGTGCTCTTGAACAGACAAGTTCCTAACAACAATTACTCTATTACTGATATATTCTAGGGGGTTTTGGTCAATGGCAATGGCTGGGCAAATATGGCGAGCATCGATATCGTTTACGACATACTACATATGATGGGCCGCGACGACATTCCAGTTGGCCTTGGCAATACCACTGCACTGGACACTCCAACCCTTGGTTGCAATAATGCTTACGCTATTCCCCTGGGCAGTGGTGGATTTATTGATTCAGACACATTGTATGGACTGGCTCGGTTGTTGCCAAGAAGTCCTAGAAGGTAAAAAATAAAAATAAAAAATTGCATCCGCTTCATTTCAATTATAATGTGAAAACAGCACATTAATATTTGTTACACGGTTATCGATCGCATGGTCAGATACACTCCTGAGAGTTCAGATGATCGGAACATCGGCAGCCACTGGCTTTTGAAGTTTGGCAGTCTGTAAGGAAGCAACTTGGTCCGGGTGACAAGATCACTCTTCTTACTAGTGGACCTCTGACCAATTTGGCCAACATTTCACTCTCTGACAGGAATGCAAGCTCTGTGATAGAGGTCAGTATGTTCCCTATCTTCAGACCTCTAGTTTTGATGTCATACCTGTGAACACTGATCTTGCTAAACACACTTTCTCGACGTGCAGAGAGTTTATGTTGTTGGAGGGCTCATCAGCGATGGAGGTCCTGAGAAGGGGAATGTGTTCACTGTCCCATCCAACAAATATGCAGAGTATAACATGTTTCTTGATCCACTGGCTGCGAAAACCGTCATAGAATCCAACCTGAACATCACCCTCATTCCGCTTACCGCGCAACGAAAAGCTTCTTCGTTTGGGGCTCTCCTGGAAGCCTTGGAGCAAACCCAGCAAACTCCTGAATCGAAGTTTGTCCATGGGCTGTTCTCATTGCTGAATGAACTCCAGAGCAAATATAAGCTGTATCACCATGTGGTAAAGGACACTCTGCTTTTCTGTGCACATACTTGATACTGCCGTATAACTTCTTAAAAGTGTTCTCGGCAAATTATCAGGTATAATTTATTCATTTATTTAGAACTCTGTGCAAATTCTCGTGTTTTCAGGATATATTTTTGGGAGAAGTTCTTGGTGCGGTTTACATGGTTCAAGGATCTGACTTGAAATCCTCAGAGAAGCTGAAGCCAATAAGGGTTGTTGCCAACGCAACAAAATGTACAGATGGGCAGATTGTGATCAGCAAGCAGAATGCAAAGCTGGTAAAGGTGTTAAGTCATTTCAATGCCGAAATATATTACAATATATTGGCAAATTCTTTAGCAAACGAGAAGCAGTCTGCCGTTATTGGGAGCTTTGAAGAACAAATGGCGATTTGGAGCAGGCCGCCAAATAATTCAGGGCCTGGACACACCAAATTCTAATAGAGTACTGTTAAATAAGATTAAAGATTAGATACCAAAAGGTCCAAATAGAGCACATAATGTTTAGTCGTTTTACTGTCAAAGTAAAAGTAAGATTCAACAGTTACACTTTTGTATGAAAGAGCATTGGTTGTATTAGATTTATCTTCTGATAGAATTCATTGATCATGGCTCTTGAGATTTTTTTTTGTTTTGACTTCTAACTTCAAGATGTGAGTTGCCTGTGCTTACATAAAACATCATAAATCCAGGAGGGAAAAAACCATTGCTGTAATTGAAAAAAATTGCATTTGTATTTATAGTAACAGCTATAGCTTACAGAAATCCATGACTTCACATTCACAGCAAGACGAAATTTAAAAACTATATACCTGAAATGTGCAATGATAGCAGATGACTTCTACAAATTTTAAATACAATAGATACTAACCATACGAATCATAAAGCCAGTAAAACCTGGCTCATAATTAATCGTCGAGAAGAATCTGATTTTAGGACTCTAATGATGACTGCGTGTAATTAGACTCTCAAATATGGTGTACAGGTCGCTGTTTTCAGGGCCAAAGATCGCATCAGCCTTCCTTAGTGTATCCTGCAAGAGCCACAGAAGTCGAGTGAGCAATAAAGAGAAGAAAATCCGAAGGAAATAACAATACTGCTTTAGATCTAGCAGAACAAACAGTAAATTCGATTTATACAAATTTATACCTCTCTGGTCTGCTTGTGTGCGTTCAGTTCCTTTACATTGGCTAGGAACGTGCTGAACTGCTCATAAGACATGCGGTTTCTGCATGTTTGCAAAGTTTAGGTCAGGAGGGAAGTGAAACTGTGAAGGTGTCCATCTGTACTAGTGGATAAGAAACTCCTTCTGGTAAAACACCAAGATTGACATAAACATTATATGCACTTGTAAAATTATCCTATAGTTCAAATTGTGTAGTTCTTTAAGGACATCCAAATGTCATACTTACAAAAGGTCTACATAAAAGCGACATAGACTAGGAAAAGGAAGGTAAACATAATAAATGGCATATCCATTTTGTACCTAATAATAGTCTGAAAGTACTTGATGTTCTAGAGTCGAGCTCATTGACACAATATATACCTGACTTGACGAAAGAACTCTTTTCCATCAACTCGTGTTCGTGCTGAAACAAATAAAAATACAATTAAACGGAGTACATAAGTGATGGTTTACAAACAAAAATATATTTTCCTTTAAGAATCACAGCTGCACTCATTTATAATAAGTTTCTTAGAGATTATGCATAGCAGGTGTTCATATTTCATAGAAAAGTAGCAACTATAATATAGATAGCATACACTAATTTCCGGAAGCTATCAAAGCAAACCTGGTTGACTTGCTGCCTCAAATGGAGATGTCATTGAGCTATGGTGACTGGAAAAGAGCGACGACCTGTCATCGAGCCTGTTCATTGATGCAATCGAGATTGAATGTCTCCTTGGTGGTGAGAGTGGTGCATAACCCCTTGGAGGTGAGCCAGGAGGAGTAAGCTTTGGTGTGTTGTTGTATGACGGCATATATACATGCGGGCGGGGTGGCCTAGGTACTGAAAGTATAAGAGGTTGTTATGTGTTACATATTAGCTAATAGAATCTCTCATTCAATAGTGTGAGAAGTGAACGTACCATCTGGCTCAGCATGACTACTTTCCTCTGAAACAGAACTTGCAGTTTCTGACAACTGTGATGATTTGGGAATTTCTGAATCTTCATCTGATAAAATCCACAAGTCATATTTACTCTTGCCATGCAATATTACCTGGTGCAGATTCACCTATCACAAGAACCATGAAAATTCTACAGTACCTCCAACAGATGGCGCAGGGGAGAAACTCGAAGCTTCGGTGACCTTTGCCCTGGGAGCAACGTTCTACAGCAAAGTATGTAACAAGCAAAAATCACTTGCTATGCAGTATGCAGAGGAACTTTAAGAGAGATAGGGGGAAGAATTCCAGGGTCATTGTTTAGCATGATTGCAGGAAATAAACCATTAACATGTAAAATGCAGGCAACTTACAGGTTTGTCATCATCTTCCTGAAGTGACTGCATAAGCGTCTTTTGAAAACTTCCAACTGCACAACCAAGCGGGAGCAGGAAATATAACCGAGTAAAGAAAGAGGTAAGGGCCGGGTCAGAGGCGGAACAGACATTCAAAGCAACCGAACCATAGATCCAGCTTTGCAGGACAAGCATAACGAAAGTAAGCATTTGGCCAGACATTCAAATAAACCCTATATCTAGAAATCCATCATCCTGTCTGAACTGAACGGTCTAAGCATCATATCTTTTTCTTTTCACTTCCGCTGCATCGTCCGGACATCAGAAATAGCTGCATTAGCAGCATCTCGCTACAACTCCCTTGGCAACCCTAGCACCAACAGGAACAACTCATTTCAAGCTAGCAACAACTAACAATTTCGACTTCCTCGAACAAGAGCTTGCTTTTAGTTCACGTTAGCTACATTCGTTTTAATAGAAAGATGGGAAAGGCTAGGTTAGCAGAAGACTATGCTTGTGCCACAAACTTATTGCTTCGGAGAAGCATTTCTTCCATGAATCTTACTCAGTACAGTATGAATAAGGGACCCGTATCTAAATATTATGTTCTAACATTCCTATTTTGGTTGGCTATAGTAAAGCACAGTTTTTTTTTTGACAGGAAAAGCACAGTATTTTTTTCTCAAAAAAAGCACATTATTTTTTATGGCAAGTCATTAACGAGCAAAAACTCTAATACATGCTACAGTAGCAGATAACTTTTTTTTTTTGAGGAAGGAACCGACCCAAAAACAGGATAACTTGTACTAATGAGTTGGTTCACTTGAGTGAAGACTGCGTTATTGGGCACAGGTGATGCGTTGGTAAATTAAGGTTTTGACATCGAGATAGAAGCACGCGTGTCTGGAATTTTGATTCCAAAACGCAATGCAACAATATGTAATGTTACCTTGGCGACGTCTCTGTTGAGCTTCTTGACGGTGTTGGACAGCGTCGCGTTCTCTTTCAGCACCGTCTCCTGCATATATATCCGCAACCAAAAGACAGAGAGGAACATCAAATTGACAATTCGCACTGAATCACTATGGAATTACTGACCAAACAGCTACGCGAGGCAACACTGCAAACAAAGGCCGGATTGGCCGGCAACTGAGACTGGAAGCCTGTTGCCTTGAACCAATTGTCAGTGGACAAAATTTACCTTTTCGTCCTCTGCGCGGGTGAGGCGGTCGGTGGCAAGCGCGAGCGCGGACTCGAGCTGCTCGACGCGCTCGCGGAGGTCCTCGGCGGTGTCGTCGCGCTGGGAGAGCTGCGCGCGCAGCCCGGCGGCCTCCGCCTCGAGGCGGCCGACGCGGGACGCGAGCGCGATGGAGGTGATCTTGCGCGCAACGTCCAGCTGCTCGAACGGGTCCGCCGGCAGCACCGCCGCCAGCTCCTCCGGCAGCCCGAAACCCACAGCCACCGCCGCCACCGGCGGCTCCTCCCCTTCGTCCGCCATCATCCGGGCTCAGCACGTCGTCGACTCGCCTGCCTTATTCTATTTTCCTCGTCGTCTTCCTGCTCTGGTGCATGGTGCCAGACTGCCAGTGTTATCTGCGCGCGCGGAGGATTAGGATCACGGGAGCGCGAGTTTTCTGTGGTGGTGGTGGCGGCGTGCGGTTGGGATCGGGAGCGCGCCAGCGCCATGGGGTTGGTTGGACTCGCTTGGAGCCTTCCTCCCTCGTCGCTCTCGATGTGCAGTACAAGGACGAGGCTGCTGGCTGGGGTCGCCTCGGTCGTGGGTAAGAGAATCTCTAACAGATCCCTCAAACGTAAAAGTCCGACGAGTTCACGGATCGAGACCGGTTTTGTGGCCATAGCAGAGAGCCGTAAAGACGGCTCGGCCCGTAAACCGGATACGGGCGCCTGTGAACGTGCGCTGCAACCATCTATTTATGACGCGCGAGGGCCATTTCACGGGTCGAAACCCTCACCCGACCGCCGCCGTCGACGAGCAATCCGCCCCCCGCACCACCACCTCCGACGCGCGATTCAGCCGCCGTGCTTGCAGATCCAGCGCCGCCGCCGAGCTAGGATGGCCCCGAAGAGGGAGCTCTCGCCGCCGCTGCCGGACGACGACCGATTCGGCAGCGATTCGATGCGCGGCGGGCGCAGCTTGTCCGCTCGGACGGCGCGCGGAAGCGCAGCTCGCGGCGGTGGTCGAACGACAATGAGCCTGTGCCGCCGTCGCTCCGCGTCCGCCAGGTCGAGGAGTTCGACCGTCTCCGGTGGGAGCGCGAGCTTGTGCGCTGAGCTCGTCTCCGCAACGGCGGCGAGGGCAGCTCCTCGGCGCCGCCACCAGCGCTTCCTCCGCCGGAGGAGTACGACCCCAGCAGCTTCGGGGTGTCGCTCGCGCCAGAGGACTTCTTCCGCGACGAGGATCTCGACCACATCATGGCGGTGGTCAAGCTCCGCTCCGAGCAAGAGGCGGCGAAGCGCACTGCGACCAGGAGATCAACCAGATCTTCCTGCACCAGGGGCTCGAGCAGGACCGCGTCGCCATGGAGAAGAAGGCGGCGTGGGAGGAGGACGCGGCGATGGTCATCGACCTCGACTCCGACGACGAGTGAAGCTCCACCGCCGCTGCATCGTCGCCGCGCCCGAGGCTCTGGTGAGCCTAATTTTGGAATTAGGGTTAGGACGGTGACGGTTTAGGCTAGATTATACTTTTGGTTTAGCATAGTTTGTATGTAATCCATATGAATCGATCAAGAACTCGTGTATGCAATGGATCGATGAAGAACTCGAGTTTGTTCCCGCCAAAATTGCTAAATTTACAGTTTCGTTTAAGGTTACTACTATGCGCCGCGCGAATTTGGGAGGAAAAATGACCGAAACTCGAACTGCAAAACGCGTTTAAGGTTTCGTGTTATAAGGCTCGCCGCGTTTCGGCGAGGCAGCATGCGCATCCGGGCACCGGCTGCTGGAGCAGTAGAGTATTTTAATTTGGTGGGCACGTTTGGGAATGCAGGGCTGATCTGCCGATGTTATACTGCCTCCGATACTGAATTCGTATTAAAAACGTTTTACTAATATATATTTTTTACGCGAAATTGCTATTTCTGAGGCGTCTGAGAATTAGTTAAATCTCACCCATTTCCCTGCTCATTAGTTTTGCATCGCGATTCGTGTGAACTCTGAGTTGTAAGTGAGTTGTAACCGAGTAGTTACATATAGGTTGCAGTTCACCAATGATTAGATTTGCATCACAATTCGTGTAAACCTTGAGTTACAAGGGATTGCAACCTTTTTTTTCTAGTTGCACAGGTGTTGCAACTGACTAAACATTAGATTTGCATCGTGATTCGTGTGACATGCGAGTTGTAAGTGGGTTGCAACTAAAATTATGTGATGACATCATCCGACTGTGATATAGTTAAATCTCAACCGCATGAGAGCTAGGCGCGCCCATTTTATAACAAAATGTTCTTGTTTACTACTCCTCCGTGAATAAGTGTACATTTAGATTTTGTCTTAAGCCAAGACCAACTTTATAGAAAAGTAGCATTATCAATATAAATTAATAATATTATGAAACTACATTTTACTCATTTTTTTCTATAAAGGTGATCAAAATGTTCTTGTTTACTACTCCCTTCGTACGCGAATAAGTTTATGCGGAGTAGAATGTATCTAATGATATTAATTTTGTATTAGAAATGTTGCCCATTGTTTCTACAAAGGTGGTCAAACTTAAAAATGTTTAACCTAAAACAAAAGCTAAACATACACTTATTTGCTATGGGAGGAACGGAGGACGCCACATAAAAAGAAACGGAGGGAGTACCGTCCAAACACGCAAAACTTCTCCCGATAGTGCGGAAATCGGATTGTTTTTAACAGGCTCTATAGATGTACTTCTCGATCCATTTTATTATGTGTATAATCTTTTAATATCAATTTAGTGCTATAAAAAACTTACCTGATGGCAGCAACAGAAAATATGAACTAGAAAAAATCAAACCGATCTTCTTAGGGCATGTACAATGCTTTTATCTTAGCAACGCCGCTTAGGATGATTACTGTTGGATGAGAGAGAAACAAAAAAAGACACTGGCCTTCTCTTAGCTAAGAGATGATATCTTAGTAACAATTGTCTCACCATTTAATATATTTGGTTATACTAAAGATAACTCATTATATAACATGTTTTATTGTCATATCTACATTACATGATAGGTTTAAGATAAGACCGTCTTATCAACCATTATACATGCCCTTACTCCCCACGGAGTAAAGAATCCTCTAACCTAGCGGGTTCAGTACGAAACAAAACCAACCTAGGTCGACGCATGTACGCCCAAACCAAAACAGCCCGCAGACTACTCAAACACGCCTACCAAATCTGAGCATGATGAGCAACTAATGGAAAGATCAAGACTTCGCCTACAGGTGGTTAAATAGTCGTTTTAAAAACTATTACAGATTTAAATTCAAGGAATATGGCAATAAATTATTCTTTCAATTTTAAGCATAAAATATAAATATTATACTTAACTAAGTGCACCAACAATTTAAACTAAACAAGATGACTACAACAGATATCTCACAAGTGACGGCTGGGCAGATCCCCACCATTTTGCTTATGATTCCTCTTTGTACATATTGTCACAATTTGACCTACTTAGGGAATGTACAGTTATTGATAAGACAACATTATCATTGTTAGAGAAGGTTAAACACATGGTGCACAATGGATTATCTCTTAACGTTATCTCAACAATTATTTACTTGCTCTTTAAATTATGGCATGGTTAAAAATAAACTAGAAATGAAATATGATCAAACATATTGTACAATATTTTCCTTACTTAGAGTTTACCTCTTAAATAAGAGTAAACAAATCTCTTTTTTGTTGTTTCTCTCCCCTCCACCTCACCAATCATTTAACGCGACATTGTTAAGATATAACCATTGTGCATACCCTTATTAGAATTGATAGTTATCCTAACGATTATTCAAGAAAAGTTGGGCAATCCACATTGAAGGAAGAAAATAAGACAGATCCTAGGAGGAACCAGGTACCCTCCAAAACATGATAAAATAATACGCAAAGTTTCTTCTAAAAAATGGCAGTGTGTGGTAAAATAAAAAAGGGATCTACACTAAATATAAATACATATGCCTCGTTCATCCCCGATATATGTTCCAAATTCTCTTCCTGGAACTACGTGGCAAGGCTGATCAGTCATAGCACTGCACTCCCTGACGTAGTTGTTGTCCATTTTGTGTACTCTATTTTGATCTTCTTTAGCCTCACGACAACATCGCTCATTGCTATCCTCTCTTTTGGTGAGTCATTGGAGCAAAGCAAACCAACCTCCAATATTTGCGCAAGAAAGTCATTGTTCAAGCAGGAAATAGAAGAGGAGCACTGCAAAAGCCGTTCATCCATGACATGGGCAAGCTCAGATTGAATTTTTTAGATAAAGGCTCAGACTGAAATAATTGGTGAACCCACTGCCTAAGGTTCAGTTCCCCGATGAACATAGTGTCCGTCGGCTTCCTTCCAGTGAAGACTTCAAGCAACATGATTCCGTAACTGAACACGTCGCTTTTTCGTGATGCTTTTCCGTATGACCCATACTTTGTGCAAACAATAGTTAGTCGATGGTCTAACAACAAGTTAATTTATTGAGCAAGATAATTAGTGCCAAGTACCTGGTGACACGTACCCAATTGTACCATGCATGCTCGCAGAAACCATAGAGTTATCATCACCTTGTAGTAATCTTGCAATGCCAAAATCCGCCACATGCGCAATCATGTCTTCGTCAAATAACACATTGCTTGGCTTCAAGTCGCAATGCAAAATGACTTCATAGTGATCATGGTGGAGATACTCCATCGCCATGGACACGTCGAGCATAATGCCCAGCCTCTCGATGAACCCCAATAGCCTTTCGCCCCCTTGCGAGCAGTGAAGTAGTGTCTCCAAGTTGCCATGGGGCATGTACTGTAGCACTAGTGCTCTGTAAGTCCATGTTAGAACTGGTGTTGATTATTCGTATCAGGTTGCGGTGCCGCGCCATGCGAAGCACACGACACTCGGCATCGTAAGCTTGTAATGGCACGCTTGGATCCCATGTCGAGAACCTTTATTGCAACAACCAAACCGCTGTTCAGTTTGCCTTTGAATACTTTTCCAAAGCCTCCATATCCCAACATATTGTCTTCACTGAAATTATTGGTGGCGCGAACAAGCTCGGTATGTGAGACTAGCTGATGGCTTACTGGATCTGTCAAATCAATACAAACTTCGGCACTGCCTCTCTTGAGTTTCTTTCTGAAGGATAGGTAGCATACGCAAATAGCAATGGCCCCAAAAACTACTGTGACAGCTGGGAGTAGGATTTTTAGCAAGTAGTAGAGTTTATTGGTGGAGGTGTAGGGAGACTTGCCTTGGGGTTGCGAAAATTGTGGGCAGTCAGGCAAAGGGAAACCGCACAAGCCAGAGTTGTTCTCATATTGGCTCCCCGGGAAAGTGGCAAGGGATCCCAGCTCCGGTATTGATCCATTCAGCCTATTGTATGCCAGATTAATCTCTGCCAATGACAAGCTCGCAAATGAAGTGGGGATTGGGCCTTCCAACTGGTTGTGTGTCAGATCAAGCACAGCCAGTTTCTCTGAACCTGCAAGCTCGGCTGGGATGGCACCAGAAAGCAAATTGTGGCCAAGATTCAAGATCATTAGATAGTTTTTTCGAAACCGAGGCAAAAGCTTTGCCTCACCATTTATTAAGCAGAAGGTGCCCGATTTATTATGGAAGAAACCGGGCGAAAACCATACAACAACACGACACAACCCACGGGGCGAAGCCCCACAACCTCGAGAAACCACGACGCCGCACGACGGGGCCACCCACAGCCCAAGCTGCACCAGGTAAGCCGCTCGCAGACCACGGCCGCCGAACCAACATCCGGGGCCGCCGCCCCGGCCTAAAAGACAACCGCTGCTGCTTGGGCTGCCACTGCCCAAGCAGCCCCGACATCCTCGCCGCCAGCACCCCCTTCCGGGACCGCCGTCCCGACATAGCACCGCTCGCAACCGAACCACGACGCCGCACGAACCAGCCACCCGCAGCCCAAGCTGCCTAGGGAGAGCTGCTCGCAGACCACGGACGTCGTACCAACATCCGGGGCCGCCGCCCCGGCCTAAAAGACGCCCGCCGCAACACAAAGAACCCTCCGGGGAGCTGCGACAGCTCCCCCAACAGCGCAAAGGCAGCGCAGGTCCGACTCTGAGGAAGAGCTAAGAAGGAGAACCAGGCTGGCTGGCGCCGAGGAAACCCGCCGAAAGGAACACCTGTCGCCAGTCATCGTACACCACCGGGGACCCACCGCAGCAGCTTCGACTTCACAGCAACAAGACATGCCGAGGCAGCCCCAAGGACACGTCGGAGAAGAGCCAACTACCGCAGCCAAAGCCACGTCTCCGACATCGCTCGTCCTCATCATCGTCGCCACAGAAGCCTCAACGCGAACACCTCGGCCTTCCACTGGTCCCTCTTGCCGAAATCCATCTCCAAAGACGAAGCCCTCAAGAGGGAAACGACGCCAGGGCGCCGTCATCGTCCGACCACAAGGTCAAGGGTTTCCCCCGGAGCTGGACCACCGATTGGAACGGAGCATGAGGGGTTGCAACATAACAGCAATGCCTCCAAGAAGGTAAACGACGGCCACAGCCGCCGCCATCACTAGCCACGGTACAGACCGGGACGGGGTTTTCACCCCAGCTCCAAGCACACCCTCAGTCGCACCACCAACACCGGCGCCGGCAAGCCTTACCTACCACCACCACCAACGCCGGCGCATCATCGGCCCACTGCCCGACCCGACCTGGCCGGCATAGCCTCCACGCCACTGCACCCAGCACCTCGCCCAACCCACCGCACCCAACCACCACCTGACCATCAGAGAAGAAGGCCCAGAACCATCGATCTTGCACCAGAGCTCTGCACCGCGCGGAGGCACCGGGACGAAGACGGACAGCACCTCCGAGCACCACGCCGGCAGGAGAACTGAAGCCTCCACCTCCGGCCGCCGCGCCGCCCCAAAGCAGCCGCGCCGACCGCCGACAACCACCACGGGCCGCCGCCAAAACGGCACCACCTCCACCCGGGCCGCCGCCCCGGCACACCGCTGCCAGCAGCCACAGCAACGCAGCTCCTCCATGTCCAGCACCCCTCCACCGCGGCAGCAGGACCACCTCCCCCCGACCACCACCGTCACCACCTCCACCACGCGCCCCGCAGCTCCTCTGTGGACAAGGCCACCGAGCAGCCGCAGCACCTCCACGACCACCTCCGCAGCCCTCCACGCCGGCAGCCTCCACCCCTGCCGTGGCGGCCATCACGCACGCGGACGGCCACCGCGGCGCCAGCACCGTGCGCTGCCATGCGCGACCTCCAGAGGCCCTCGTCCCCGCGCGAGGAGATGGCCCTCGGGATCCGCCTCCAGCCCCTCCATCCTTGACGGTCGGGGCGCCGCTGTTGGCGCCCCGCGCGAGGAGATGGCCCTCGGGGTCCGCCTCCAGCCCCTCCATCCTTGACGGCCGGGGCGCCGCCACCGCCGCCAGCGCCGCCAGCGGCAGCGGCCTAGGAGGCCCGAAGTCGTGGCCGCGCGAGCTGCGAATGGGGAGCCTCCGGAGCCCCCCGCGCGAGGGGCCCGAGAGGAAGGGGAGGAGGGGAGGGGGGGGCGGAGGGAGGGGCGGCGGGGGGAGCCTGGCGGCGGCGGCGCTGTGGTGTGGCGGAACCCTAGAGCTTTGACTCACCCCCGTGAGCATCATTAGATAGTAAGCGGAAGGGGAGGAGGGGAGGGGGGGGGGGGGGGGGGGGGCGGAGGGAGGGGCGGCGGGGGGAGCCTGGCGGCGGCGGCGCTGTGGTGTGGCGGAACCCTAGAGCTTTGACTCACCCCCGTGAGCATCATTAGATAGTAAGCTCCTTGGGGATCTCAGAGTCGAGCTGGTTAAAGGACAGGTCCAAGAATATCATGGAGCCATTGCGATTGAACGTGTACTCTGTGCTGCCCATGTACATCCGCGTGAAGTTACACAACCCTAGGTCCTCGGAACGGATGCCGACCATCTCGAGCAGGTTCCCCTTACCAGTACAGTTGCTGCTCAGCTCGTCATTGCGCAAGTATACGTACGGCCGGTCGAGAATGAGGCCCACGGGTAACTTCCCAGACTGCTTCGCCAGTTCCGGTGGAATTGATCCACTAAGCTTGTTGTCGCTCAGATCCAGCCAAACTAATTTCTTGCAGTCTCCTAGCTCCGGTGGTATCGGCCCGGAGGAGTTGCTGTTCAGGTTCAAGATTGCAAGGTTGTCTAGCCGGCCGAGCCATGCTGGCACCGATCCAGAGAGCTTGTTGGCCCGGAGCGCTATCCATTTCAGATCCTTACAGTTGACGAATTCCGATGGTATTCTGCCGGTGAGGCCGTTGTAATCGAGAATGAGGTTCTCGAGTTGGCGAGCACGGCCAGTGACGCGGGGATCTCACCCTCCAGTTGGTTCTCCCAAAGGATGAGGTCCCGGAGCCGGGCAAGGCTACCGAGCATTGTGGGAATGGAGCCATTGATGTAGTTGAGGCTGAGGTCTAGAGACTCGAAGCTTTCGCACTTGGAGATTGTTGGCGGTATGCCACCGGTGAGGTAGTTGCTTTGCAGGTAGAGCACCTCGAGCTTGGAACCGGTGCTCGGGCAGAATGACAACGGTATAACGCCCGTGAGCTCGTTTGAGCTGAGGTCCAGCATCCTGAGCTCGGCAAACGCGCCTAGAGAGTCCGGCACCGAGCCGTTGAAGTAGTTGAAGGATAGAGAGAGCACGGAGAGGCGCCGGAGCCCCGCGAGTGCGTGGCCAGGGAGCTCACCGGAGAAGGCGTTGTCCGACAGGTTGAGGTGGGAGAGCAAGGCGAGCCCCGTGATGTCCGGCGGGAAAGCGCCTTTCAAGTGGTTGCCGGAGAGATTGAGCGAAACAAGAGCAGTGCAACCGGACAGGACCCCGGCCAGCACCTCGCCGGAGATTTTATTTCCGGACAGATCAAGTGACTCCATTCTGGAGCAGTTGGCGAATGCCGGGACTGGGAGTGGCCCGGACATGACGTTACCGGCGAGATTAAGCCGGCGTACACCCCCATCCAGCCTAGTACGCCGTCGCCGGTGATGTTATTGTACGAGAAGTCAAGGAGATTCAGATCACTGGTCACCATGTCCCAGCCACCATCTCCCTTCCCGCCAACAAGTGCATTACCAGAAAGGTTGAGCTCTTTCAGCCCGTCGCAGGCGCCGGAGAGGGCTCGGACGTCGGCCACGGATCCGCGCAACGCGCTGTTCCCGGAGAGTTCCAGTCCGGCCAACTTCTGGCCGCACTTCCACCCTCCGGCGCTGATGTCCGCGAGCGAGCCGCTGACGTTGGCATCTCGCAGGCTGACGACCTCAACATCACCGAGCCGCAGCAGCGTGCTGGCGACGTCGCGGATGTCTACGTCGAGCGGGACCCCCGCGAGGGACAGCGACACGAGCGTCCTCCCTCCCCTTGCGCACGCCGCACCGGGGAACCTGCACACACGTGGCCGCGGGTCCATCCCGCGAGCTCCCCATGGTTCCGTATCGCTGCCATGAACCGATCGAGCAGCTGCTCGTCGTCGTCGTCCGCCGCTACGGGTGCAAGCAGCAGTAGCAGCACCGCCAGCCACAGAACACTACCCATAGCAGTGGCGGAGGACGAACAAAATTTAAGGTCGGGCGAACTCTAACATAATGGTCCTCTCAGTGCATGACCTTAAAATAGGGGAAAATTACATATTGATAGGAAAGAAAAAGAGAAATAACATAGGAAATATTGATGTGCCAATCACATAACTGCACTACCACCACTCCTTAACCTCTACCATTAATCAAAATAAGATGTATTTTGTGCCAGAAAATGGCCGGTATGGAATGACAACAGCTCCACTAGCTAATATACATCCCAATTCATTGCTGGAGAAGTCAAAAACAAACTCATGAAGACCCTGATCGGTCGATTGGTCGCTGCCTCTGCCTGCCTCGTCTGTGGCTCGGTCGTTGGTCGCACCAGGCCGGTAGCGCTCCACCAATTCGGCCAAAGAAAAGAAAGCCCAGTATCCAGCCTATATGTTCCCTTACCCTTTCTTCCCGAAATAACGCTCTGGAAAATAGGAACTGACCACGGACGAGCTAGAACGGAGTAGATCTGCTGCCGATGCTTGTGATGAATACATATACTCGATTTTTTGGAAAAAATCAAGGTAGGGCGGCTGCCCTACCTTGCCCGTAGGGGTCCTCCGCCACTGACCCATAGTATCCTCAGACCTCAGCTCAGCTACCGGCGGCGAGGTAGGTGGGCGTTCGGTTCCCCGAACCGATCGGGTCGGTCCTCGATCGAATAATTATTTCGGTTTTGGAAAAGCGTGCATTGATTGATCAAGAGGAGTCCACGTGGTTCGGTACCCGCTGGCAGTTCAATACTGGGATATCTACATTGTTTCCGACGATGAAGGGGGAGCAGTTTTGGCTCCCGAGCACACTGTGCTCCTGCCCGATTATAAAACTCGAAAAAAAAAAAACTCAAAAAGTTCTGCAAAAATTCGCAGACAAACAAGTACAAGTTTTCTAAATACGAGCAAAGTTTTGAACAGAAATGACATTGTTGGTGGTCTGTATAAAAAGACAAAATAAGTGCTTAAAAAAACATTTTTGAATCTCATGTTGGGCACCAATTTTGTTTATGTTGCGCAGAGCATCACAAGTGTCATTTGTTCACAACATTTGCACGTATCTAGAACATTTGAGTATGTTTGTTGACAAAAAAATCAGAATTTTTGGAAATATTTTTCTATTTATTTTCGAATTTTGCACTCGGACAGGAGGATATGAGCTCGGGAGCAATTTGGAATTTCTGATGAAAAAGCCTCTACCATCTCTGAGGTTTGGGATGGAAATAACCTCAAACTCACACCCCCCCCCCCCCCCCCCCCAACACCACCATATGATGGAGAAATGGATGGAACTAGAACATGTCACTAGTAGCGCCTCCCTGTCCTCGGAAACGGATCAACGCATCCATTTCAGTTCCTGTGGACAAAGCTAGGCGCACTTGTCGCAATCCGTGGCTAAGGGCATCTCCAGCCGTCCCCCCAGCGCCCCAGGAGCCGAAATAGAGCCGTTTAGGCCAAATAGCGCCGTTTTTCTCCGAGTCGCCCCCCAGGAGCCGAAATAGCGCGAAATAGCGCCGTTTCGACCAAAACTAGCGCCGGCGCTCCCAGACCAGACCCAACCCACTGGGTTCCGCCTGGGGGGTCGGCGGAAGGAAAAACACGCGTGGGCCAGCACTGTCGGCGAGACAGCGCATTTCCCCACCCCCGCCTCGCCCTTTCCTCTCTCCCGTCTCGTCGCCGCCATGTCGCCGCCGGAACCACCCCTCCTCCCTCCGCCGCACAAAAGCAGCTAGGAAGCCCACCATCTCGCCCAATCCACGCCGCCGGCCGCCCCTCCTCCCTTCGCCGTGATCTAGCCGCAAGGAAGGCTCTCGGAAAGGCTCGCGCCCACCTCGCCTGCTAGGTGTTCGGCGTTTTGTCCGCCCAGCCATGGACTCCGACGACGAGGAGCTGCTCGCCGAACTGCTTGATGAGGAAGCCGAGGCCGCCATCGACGATGAAGAACACTTGCTCATCCTCACTGTCTTGCCGGCCTGCTCGCAAACGAGGCGAGGCCGCGGGTGGTGGCTCGGCGCCCGGTCGCCGCAAGAGCAAGCCGAGGCAGCGCTATGAAGGCTACTGCATCCTCTACTCTGACTACTTCACCGATCATCCCTGCAGGACGAGACGGTGTTTCGGCGCCGTTTCAAGATGAATGGAAGTTCTTCCTCGACATTATGCATGCCATCCGGGAGTTCGACACCTACTTCAAACTGAAGAAGGATTGCACCGGCACGGTAGGCTTTACCTCAATTCAGAAGTGCACGGTGGCGATGAGACTGCTTGCATATGGTGCTCCCGCTGATTCGCAGGATGATTATCTGCGCATGTCCGAGTCCACTGCCATTGATTGCTTGAACAAGTTCTGCTGGGCAGTGGTGGCAGTGTTTGGGCATGCCAGGAACTCACTATGACATCAATGTTCTGCAGTGCTCGAATGTCTTTGGCAAGCTTGTTGAGGGTCATGCTCCCCCGGTAAGCTATGAGATCAATGGGCAACAGTATACCAAGTGCTACTATCTTGCAGATGGCATCTATCCAAAGTGGTCAACATTTGTGAAGACTATCTCCAACCCTGTGCTAGGAAGCGCAAAAGCTTGGTTTTCCAAGTGCCAGGAGGCTTGCACAAAGGATATTGAGCAGGCATTTGGTGCCATGTAGTCTCGTTTCGTTGTTGTCCGGTACCCAGCTTTGACTTGGTCCAAGGCCAATATGTATGAGGTGATAAACTGTTGTGTGATCTTGCACAATATGATCATTGAGAGCGAGCGAAATGATACGATGGATGATAGTGAGCCATATTACCGACAGGGTCCTCTTGCAGATATAGATCACCAGGTGCCGGCAACATGGGCAACATTCCTCGCTATGCGTCAGGAGATTCGAGACCCGGTGATGCATACACAACTGCAGAATGATCTGGTGGAGCACTTGTGGAGGCGCAAAGGCAATGGCAATGCCGATGCCTAGTTTTATTTGTTCTATTTGCTTGCATTGTTAAACTATTTGTGTGTGTATTTGTATGTTGAACTATTGTGTGTGAATTTATATGTTGAACTATTTGTGTGTGGATTTGTATACCGAAATGTTTGTGGAATTTTGTATGTCAAATTTGGACAAAAATCGCTGGCTGGGGGCGGCCTGAGTTCGGTGACCGGGAAACGCCGCCCCCCAGCACGCCGAATAGCGCCGTTGCCCCCCCCCCCCCCCCCCCCCCCCCCCCGGCGGGCAAAATAGCATCGTCTAACTAGCGAGAAAAGTGACTCACACTTGATGAAGGCGCAATCTGGGTACTGGGAAGCTGACTGCCTGGTGGATGCGTTGAAGATCACATACTCCACCGAGCCACCTGGTTCTCCCGTCAGGAGTTCGAGCACCTGGGAGAAGACGGCGTTGCTGCTAAGCCCAGCTTCCCCGCTTGATCTGAAGATAGAATGCTGGTCGCCGACGCTGGGGAATACCCGCTCAAGAATACGAGGGCTGCTGATGTAGCTGAGGTGTGTAGCTCTGCTGTTGCCTAATCGACTGGCCTGCGCGCCCAAAAATTGCACTATCCCGCAATGTGTTGTAATAAAAAAGTAACTCTAAGTTCGATACTATCATCAGTCCGCACAAAGACTAGTTCCTGGTAGTTAAGTAGAACTCTAGCTGGGTCTGTGCGCCCATTTTACTTTTGGAAAACATAACTGCTGAATCTTGTTCGTGGTTTCCTTTTTATGGAACCGGGGAATCCCCCTCCCTGTTATTCTAAAAAAAAACTTTAGCTACCCGACACTTCGGTGCCCCGTTAAATCGTATCAGTCCACCTATCTGACCGACCCCATATTCCTAGCTTTTCAAGAAGAGGAGCTAGAGCTACAAGCCGGAAAGTGCAAATGAAGCTCGAACTCCAAGTTGCTTGCTTTTAAAAAAATTAAAAATCGACATTTTTCGTTTCACAAATTTTGAAACAAAAATCGTACATGTAGATAATATCAAGATCTACAAGTGTGCAAATTTTCAATCCAAAAATAATATATTCTAAGCTATACAAAAGACAAACGGGTAAAATTTCAATTTTTGAATCTGTGTACTATGCACCACCTAGATCCACCCATTTTTTATTTTCGCACAGACTAAAATACAATGAATTTCGATTTAAATTTTGCACACTTATAGATCATATCAGTATCTACATCTATGATTTTTCCCTCGAATTTTGAAAACTTAAAAATGCAATTTTGATTATTTATTTTAAACGAGCTACGTGGAGCTCGAGTTCCAAAACACCTCACACATCTACAAGCCTACAACCATCTCATGAATTGTGCATCACCGAAGTCACCGAAAATAGTTTGGTTCTTCAGATCTGCTAACCAAGCGTAGTAGTGAATCACTCGGTTTCAGTCAAATTGGATTCGGTCTAAGTTAAAAGGTAATTCGGTTTATGAGTTATATGCCCACCCTAGGTACGGATGCCAAGTGGCAAGTACGATCAACTTTGTTTTTTGAGTGGTGGTACAATCAACTTGCTTAGCTGCTACGCTTCTCCCTGTGTACGAAAGTCGCCCCGCAGACAAAATTTTATATGTCAACTAACGTGCATCTTCTCCTTCTCCCTCCAGTATGTGTAACTTGTTCCCAGTATGTGTTGTTTGTGAAGATAAGCGAATTAATATGACATTAAAAGGAATAACTCTTGCACAGTACACACGAATATTTCATCCCACTGTCATTAGTGAAATCTCTAAAGCAAATGTTCGAATTAACAGCAGAAAAAACCTGATACGCTCTGCTTGTAAATTGTAATAATAATTCTAGGTTCAACGTGCTACCAAGTCCCAACACCAAAAGCATGCCACTTTGTAATTCATCATTGCACTAGTCATCCACTGTAAACACAACGACTTGTAAACGCAAATCTTTTACTGAATTTTATACAGTTATGTCACATTAATCGTTGCTAGAATTCCTTTCTTAATAAAACAGAAATTCTGTACAAATAAACATGGAACATTCTGAGGCCCTGGCAGGAAGCAGTCAACAAATATGGCTCGCCAGGGTTTTCAACCATCCAATGTCCAGAAAGTATCTCACGAAACAAATGGGTCTTACAGTATGTACAAAGAAACAGAAAAGGGTGAGCGCAGTGTTGCGGCAGGCGGTAGCAACACCAAACTCCCTTCCTTGACGTGGATCCGTGGATTAGTAAATTGCCTCGAGGGATATTCGTCTGGAACTCCAGAGTAAAAAATCTTCCGGCAAATAAACATGGAGCGCGAGCTTTACCTTTCAAAAACGTACCAAACATTAGATTGTCGTCTCAGCACAAACTTTATTCCACGGAAGCCTACTAGAATTCCACCACTTTCTACATAATATTGCACACTGAATGTTGTGGCAACTGTTCTCCATTATCTATCCCAAGTAAAGCCGTATAGTTCAACCTGACACAAGGAATGGACAGAGATCAGCAAACATAGAATTAATTAAGATTACTGAACTAACTTAATCTCTGAGTAATGTTATTACCTTCTTCACTGAAGGCGAAAACCCCTCCAAGCATGTCATCGTTGTCCCCATCTTCCTCGGGCTTCTCTCTCTCGCAGTGGCTGCTGCTGCTGTCAGCATCAGTAACAGCTTCAGTTAACTCACGGCAGTCATCGAGTTCTGATATTTTACAATAGCCCTCTTGGAAATACTGGGTAAACTCTCCAGAGTTGTGAGAACCAGGCGTTTCATTCTGTCCAGAACTGACGCTCTTGTGACACCCATTTGGGATGTCAGACATGGCACCATTGCTGACTGAAGAATTATTGGTTATTTCCGTCCCGCATGAATCATTACTTGCAGGAGAAGATCCATTATCAAGAGGTTGATCCAAGAGGGAATAGTTGGTCAATGGTCTGATGTGCGATGGCACACAATCGACATTCTCTCTAGATTGAGGCATGATGGAGGATGCCCTAATGCTCCCGTTATCTACTTTGTGATTGGCAATCAAATTTGTAGCTTTAGGAGATTCAACAGAATTGCATTTCTCCATTGGCTTATCCACAGCAGGAATGGGTCCAGAAAATAACTGCCCAGCTAAACCATTCATGCTATCTGTTTTTCTCATATCTGTAAGAATAAGCATTTTTTCAATAAACAATGATAATGGATACAAACATTCTAAAATTTGCATCATATGTTTACCAGTGTAGAATCCAGATATATGGGGCACTGGTTTGGGTCCATATGTATCATTATCTTTTGCCGAGGTATACTGTGTGTGGCCAATGTCAGATAATGCATTCTGAAATTGTCCTCTTGCAAGATTCCTGCATATTTCAATATATTTTTTATTTCACATGTGAAATCAAATCATATTATGAGAACTGATGAGAAACTTCAGTTAGATGCATAAAATGGTTATGACTACTTCAGGTCCAACCTACGTCATTTGCTTTAGTACTAAGTAAAACTCCAAAGTATAACATTTCCTTGGTACCTCTTTCCAGCACTATGAGTAAAAAGATATTTCATGGATAACTCAACAGTTGCATTGGTTAGGTACAAAGATACAATCTTGCGAGCTTGTGTCCTGAAAACGGCTTTGCCAAGCATGACACACTTTATATACAAAGCAAACAGCTGACGTTAGCAACTAGCAAATAACAAAGCATTTCACAGGAGAAACTGACAATCTATTCTAACCAAGGTCTAGCAATGTAGATCCATATTGCATTGGCATCTTTTACCACTTACAAAAATTACTAACAAATTAAAACCTAGCAAAATAAAGAAATAAAGTTTGTCCTACACTCATGGAGGCATTCCAAAGCGATGTCACTTCCCCCGTTCATCAAACATCTAAAAGGTTGTGCTAAGGCAAGCAAAAGATAATTCATCAAATGGATGTGTTGGCAAACATAACTTTTAGAAAGCGCGAAAAGCTCAACATAAACAGTAGAGTTTCATGTGGGTTATGCTGGGTTTTGCGCCCGCAATACTTACTACATATTAAGCTAAACTACTTCAGTTCAAAATAGCCGACAAATTTCTTCTATTTTTTTTTATTTGCAGTGTGGTTAGAGGTGGATGCAGAAACAGTATAAGAAACTATTTCAAACCAAGTCAATCAGACTGGAAAAGTTATTAAGCAACATGAGCATCTATTCATTAAATTATGTGTTCATCTAACAAGTTTCCACTTAAGTTAAAATATTCAAACTATAAATCAGACTCGATGGGGAAAAATAAGCTTGGAAGAAAACTCAATCGAGTTTTTCCATTAAAACATGTGAAAAAGAAGGCTGGTTAGACACACAATACTACCAGACACAGCCAATAATCAAATCGTGCAATTATTTAGAACAGTGTAAACTGAAACAAACAAAAAGAAATAAGCGCCACAATAACAGGTTCTATAATTTTTGGCAGGGCTCAGAATAGCAGTTTTGGGGAGTTATAAATTATTGGCAGCACACAAAAACCATTTGAGGTAGTCTGATATTATCATTTAACAGAACTTTCCAAACTTCTGTGATTCCATGCTCAAATTTCAGATACAAGGAGATGGCGTAAATCGCCAGATATATTGGAGATTCTGTGCTAGGTCACCTAGAAATTATGTGATGCTGTTCATTAGGATGTAGACAAGGTATACAAATCTTCAAACTTATTAACATATTGGCAATACAAAAGTGACCTACAGTCAGACTATAGACAAGGACACTGTAGAATAATACTGAAAATTAAGTGCATTACACTGCCCTATAGCTTAGTGTACAACAATAATACAGAACAAAACAAGAAGAGACACAAGAAAACAAAACAGAGCAAACCAACAGAGCCCAGATGTGTGACCATATTTGGTCAACATGCAAATATCAAACTGAATCTCTTAATATGATCAAATAGAGAAAAAATATTATCTCAAAAAACAAAACATGAGAGTCGATCCGCAACTAACATAGAGAACAGAAGTATCGACAACAGAGAGAAGACTAGAATATCAGTTTCAATCACGACTTGACGTTACCTATTTTGCTCAGGATAGTGGAACTGCTTAAATACAGGGAGCAGTTCCCTCCTCCTGAGTTCAACCTCGTGAAGAGCCAACTTTTCAATCTCAATTTCTCCACCATGTACAGTAACAGCTTCCCCTGAGTCTGTAGCAGGATGATCCATCACGTAGAAGCAAATCTACATATACATGAAAGATTGTTCAATATTCATTCTGTAAAATTTAGCAAAGGTATCAAGACATTGCAGCCTAACCTTAGACTTGTCCCATATGGGAATCCTCCATGAGCTTATCTGTACCTCTGCATTTGAGAGATACCAGCTTGATCTTTCTCTAACTTTCATAACCTCTTTTCTTGACATACCATCATTGAGGGAGTGAAATCCGAATGATCGCTATCCTCACAATCAGAAGTATCCACTGTCATCATACTGTTTTGTTGGTTGTGGAATACAACATTTGCGATGTCCTGATCTCTTTCTGGCCAGTTTGTCCTACGGCATACATCCCACCATTGAACTGGTTCAGCAGTAACATGCAACTCATCATCTTGGAGCTGCATATGGGTACCAGGCCCAACTGTTGGGCTGCTATCAGAAGATTCAGAACCTGAAGAAGGCAGAAGCTCATGTTGAATAACATGGCCAGACGGTGAATACACCAATAAATGCTCCAAAGCATTAGCCTTCGACGAAGCCGGCAAAGAACCTTGGTAAATGGAATTGTAGAAAATAGCAGTGATAGCACCAGATGGCACAGATAGTTTTCCACTTGCAGAAGCAGCCACATTACTGACTGTGTTTAGCCAACCGGAACTACTGTTTTTTATCCTACTGACAACAGAATTTGTGACAGTTGATGGCACAGGATGAAGCTGTTGATCTGCAAGAAATGATGGCTTTGACCACCACGGCCTTGACTGACATGGGGCAAGAGGTGGCCCATCACTGTGAGAATTCTGTGGCTGCAAACTCGAATCACCACCAAAAGGAGACAATGTAAAAATATGGCAAGTGCCTCGTGCTGAAACAATAGATACCCACTGGCTAAAATGGCTAAAAGATATGTCTGTATGACCTGCAAGAAATACAAGTAATTAAAATTAATGACAAAATAACAAAAAATATGAAACTTGATAGTTGATGTGTAACCGTACAGCTGCTGTCATGCCACGATACAGTTTGTAAAGGTGGACATGAGATGCTGTCCAATCATAGCGTTTTGAGCCTGAGCCATTAGCAATGCAGGTTGGCATGATCCTGAAAACATTTATGTTGTGCCCATGAACAGAGCTGTGACCAACAGGGTCCCACTAGGATCGAAAGAAAGAGCAGATATGGGACTTGTGTGAGCCCTAAACTGTGAGATAACAACTTTGGAGGTGACATCCTTGATGATTACCTACAAAAAGTTCAATACAATATCATTAATATGAACACAGACGTAAGAGTATATTTCTTTCTTGCACTCAAAGTGACAGATAAAAAAGCATAGACAAAGCCTCAACTAACCGTTCCTGCATTGTCAGCTTCCAGTGGATGCACACTGGAGGGGAGTTTGCCAGATCTCCTTCCTGGACTTGATGACAGAGGGGAATTAGAACCATCAGGCAGCAGTTCTTGGCAGTACTTTGACAGTGTTTTGTATCCCATATCACCAAGATTAATTATACCAGCAGCTATTTGCTTACTAGACTCCATTGCATATCTAGCAACTAAGGTTCCATTGCTAGGAGAAGTAGATGGGCTCACTCCTGGAGAAGGTGTAAGATTCTGTGGGCTTAGACGACCTGTGCTTGATAGTACAGGGCCATTGGGAGCATAAGCTAACCATCTTGGGCCAACAGACATTGGGCCAAATCCAATGTTTGCCCCAGGTGCCCCTTGCAAAGGATATGACAAGACGCTGAACTTGTTCTCAAGAGTTACAGCATCAAAGCAGTAGATCTGGCGTGCAGTAGAAGAGTATAAGAACATATGGAGTTATTTAACAAGTTTGTGCATCTTTGCTGATATCATTTACACTATAAAATAAGAGCACCAAGGAGAACTTACTTGTGCTGCAAGTGCTACGGCTACAACCCGGGGGCTGCAACGAACTATATATACTGCAGATCGGAATCTAAGAACATGTACATAGGTGTGAGACTTCAAAGAGTAGAAGCGAACAACTGTTGGGGTAGAAATGGTGTTTCCAGTTTGAGGTTCACTGTTTGTATCCCTGATTAGTGCACTTAAGCGACCACCTTGAACCATACCCAAGCCATTTGTCTCGTCGCCAGCAACAACCAGAAGCATCGGATGTGATGCCCTAAATCCTTCGGTTTCTTCAGAGTAAAGCGGTGTGGGTTGCATTTGTAAAAAGGTAACTGGGCCATCACGTTTGATACCAATTCACAAACATTAGAAGCATCCTCAACATCAAGCACTTGAAACCCATTTGAGTAACCAACGAGCAGAACGTGCTTGAAAGATGACGGATGGAGCTCTAATTTGTCAAAGCCAGCCCACAAAACCTGTTTACATGTGAAACGTCAAGACTGCATGTGTGAGCAAATTGCAGGGATACAAGGAAGTACACAGTAGGTTAACAAATTATGAAAAAAATACTGAACCAACCCCTAAGTATTATTAACCAAATAAGGACAAGAAAAACAAGATACTACCCCATTGAGCACATTCCAGAAAAAGAAACGTACCATCATAATGCAAGCTTAAATGTAGCATGGCATTGATACCATAAACATAAGTAGCTTAAAAAAAAAGGGGTATTTGCAAATTGGTTTGAAACACACATATCACGCAGCAGGCCATATCACAGTAGCATTACAGTGGCAAAGATAGGAAATTTTAATTCACCAAATGTCCACCACCTAGTTAACTACTAGAATTTCATTCATCCATGTCGGATTGGAAACGACCAACTAGTATATAGTAAACAATTCCAACTACAAACTTTTACTAGCTTCATTGATGGTCAACTGACCCTCCGGCTTCAATAATTGGCGTATAATTGTGAATCTATACGAAGATAAGATCTACTACTAGCAGCACGTAGGATTACTGACACAAGACATAACGTCCTACCGAAAATTGGCATAATAAAATTGAAGTCCGCGATTGCAAGTATAATTTGAGCAGAACTGAAAGTAGCAACTCCAGCAGCTATCTGCAACAAGAGTTGATAAAAATCAAAACTTTGGGGGAGGTGGTTGCGGTGGGCGGACCTGGTCCTTCTCGTCCTCGGCCTGAGGGGCGATGGAGGCGGCGACGGAGGCCCCGGCGGAGCGCACCGTGGAGGCGACGGAGCCGGCGTTGGACGAGACCGTCTTGAGGCAGGACGATATGATCCGCAGCGAGCTCGGCAGCAGCCCATTCTTTCCCCCCTTCCCCCGCTTCATCCCTCCCCGCGGCTCCTCCTCCCCGTAGATCAGCCCGAGCACCACCAACCCCGACGCCGCCGCTACTAGCACCCGCCGCCCCGCCGCCGCCCATCCGCGATCGCCGCCTCCGGCGCCGGCGAAGCCCAATACCATCCGCAGTGTCCCTACTCCAGCCGATCCCCCACCCTCACACCAACGCGATCCGCCCAGTCAGCTCTCCACCATCTCCGTCCCTCGCCTCCCGATTCGACCACCAAGAAACACCACCAACTCCGCCTTCCTTCCCCTTGGCTGGATGGCTTCTCCCTTTTCTCACCTCTCCTCCTTCCTCCTCTCTCTCTCTCTCTTCGCTGTTGCTTTCGTGTGCTATCTCTCTCCTCTCCCTCTCCCTTAAATAAATCCCCTCCGGCTCGCCTCCCCCGCTACCCGTCCCCGGCGCCCGTCGCTGCCCCCTGGGCCCGCCCGGCAACCGCGAGTCTGCGACGGTTCCCCCGCGGGTGCGCGTGGCCAGCGGGTGCTTGCACGCAAGGGGAATATGGAAGGGGATATCTCTCTCTCGCCCAAAGAACTTCACCCGCCGCTGCGGCAAGCTGCCTGCCTACGCGTACGCGACCGCTCCGTCGGACGCTATTCCTCTCCCTTCCCTCGTGTGGGAAAAAGATGGCATTTTTATTGTTGCTGCGAGGCGTGGCGGTGAACCGGAAGGGTTTGCTTCTGCGCGCACGTTGGCGTTGGCGTTGCACATCGTGTTGCCATCCATCAGGCTTGTGTTCCAAGGCTGCGACCGAGGATACCGCGGGGGATTCTTATCCCGTCGGCCCGCCGTTTCTCGGGGGCACGAGCAGACGTGCGAGCGTAGGAGTATCCTGGTTGCCGGATGGATATGCTCTGGTTGAATAGGGATCATGTATCTTTTTTTTTCTAACACAGCGGATCATAGATCCGGTTTGTGCCTTCGTGGACTTTGTGGTTACTACGAGTACTAGCGTTGGAACGAGGATACATCATACATGAGGGTGCCGTGTTGCACGGGAACTTTGTTTGGCAAGCTTGGCAGATTCAGATTCCTTCCTTTCTTTTGCCGGACACTCTGGTGCGTTTTCACCGGCGTGCATGGCGTCATATGACTGTCGAATTTTCAGCAGCCGGTGCGCATTTTATATAGCCGAGGATGGTAAGTGGAGATTTGGTAGATCACACCCATTTTAAGAAAATGAAAATCATATTTAAAAGTTTTAAAAAATTATGAAAAAAATCATACATGTTCCTACTGATATTTCCTACAAACGTGTAATTTGTCTTTTTTGTGTAGATCAGATCGTAAAGTATTTTGCATTGATATTTTGCACGATTATAGAACATATCAGTAGGAACATGCTTGATTTTTTCAGATTTTTTTGAAACTTTTAAATATGTTTTTAATTTTTTTGAAATGGGCAGGATCACTGGAGCTCGGGTGCACAAAACACTTTCTGCGAGGTGGGGAAAAATTGGTACTACAATGTTAAGAAAAGAATTATACCCATTTGCCGGTGCACAAGTATATCGAATGCATATAGTAGTATGAAAGTGTATTTCACGATGATTCTAATAATATTGATTTGATTTTTACTGTTATTTTTATCTATATAATTGGTCAAACTTTACACATTTAGCTTTGACCACATCTAAAATCAGGAAAAGAGTATGGAGGTGGGCAGCCCCTTACTTTTCTTGTCGCTGCCAACTTTCATGATTTTCCCTCCTGCCACACCGAAGTTCGGCACTTGTCATGCTTCACCTTCGTTGCTCAACAAAGTTCTCGGGGTTCAACGTTGGTACGTCAGAGCTCAATGGAGTTCACCCGATGTTGTCCACTATTTATTTTCTTCTTTTTTCATGTTAAGATAGGCAGAGATAGGCACCACAAAAAGAAGCACCTCAATATAGTAGGGAAACCTACTAAACCCTAAGTAGGGGTAAAGGTAGGGGGTTGTTCGAGTTGCTATAACTTTAAATTTTGGGATGAAATGTAGGGTTGATAATTATTGAGGGAACTTGCCTAAACGAATGTCTATCGAAAAGGACTTTTTTAGCTGGTTAGGAAGTAGGACCCAAAATTGCTTACGCGCTCATTGTAAAATTATGCAATTCGGTATATCGTTCCATGAATTATGAAAGATTATGTTCCTTAGAATCTTTTGCTATGTAATTTACATGTTTTTGTAGTATTGAAATTTGTTCATGTTGTGGGGAATGGAAGAAAAACGAGGTTCTAGGTGGATGTTTGGCTCGGTCGGGTTCCTTTACGTATTGCTTTCCCAACTTTACTCTGGGTTGCTTCTTTTCCTGAGGCTTTAGTCGTTGATAACTATGATTTACATTCTCATTCCTGGGATGTTAAGTTCAAGAGATCTTTTGGTGTTGAGGACTTTAGATTTTGGGAACAACTGATAGAAAGGTTACATGACAATTTTCTTATCTGCATGTGGGCTTTTAAAAAGAAAGGTGTATTTTCTTTAATGTATCGTTGGCTTACATATCAGGGAGTGTGATATGATCAGCTGAAGATCCAGTGAAAAATAGAAGTTTCCTTTGGCAAGTAACTCTAGACATGCTTCCTACCATAGAACGGTTACTCACTCATAAAGGACCTACTGATGGCTATTGTCCATTGTGCTCTAAAGGACCTAGCTCTAGTTGGTGATTATAGAAATTGTGGGTTGGCCTGATACCCCCACACTCAGCTCTGGATTTACTCTCGGTGGTTCGCTATGGGAAAAATAACATTTTTTATTTGATTTGGGTGGAACCAGTTGCGAAGATGGGGTATATCTTGACCACTCAAAACAAATTGATATTTTAGTGGAATGTTCTTCATCAACCAAGTGATGCAATTTTTCATGTGATCTTCTTCCTGCAGTCCAGGAGGGCTTTTTGGGATCCAAGAATGAAGCAGGTCTTTGACTGGGCGTTGGATGAAGCTAGGTGAAAACACGTAAGTTAGTAAAGAGACGTTGTTGATAGTGGGTTTGGTTTTAGTTGCTATCTTCGCTGGTGATCAAAGGGTGTTCATTTTTGCATATTGTGCTATTCTGAGATGTGGGTTGAGCTTTTTAGTTGTTGAGAGCTTGTGTCTTGATTTTAGCTTGTTGGGCTTTCTTGTGTTCAAAGCCGGTGATCCTCAGTGTTTCGATGATGTACAAATTTTGCTTTCTATAAAAAGCAGGGACTTGAGCTTGTTCGTCTATTGTTTTTTCTGGAGGATTATATTTTCCTTGTTTCAATAATAGCTATGAAATGCACTTACTCCTTAGAAAAATAATGTGTTTTTCTTGTGATGCAACCTAACAACATTTACAACAAGGCATAACATTTCTTGTGTTTTTTTTGTTTGTATGTTTTCGAAATCCTGTTAACCAAAGAGGCACTAATGGTGGAACCTAAAACTGCCTCTAACCTTAGCACAAAAGAATAATGCGTGGAGGTTGCCTCTAGTGCTAGAATTGCTTATAAGATATTTTGCTTAGACATTGGTTATTTCAGTGGTTACAAGTCAAGCCATCTCAAAGGATCTCTTTCGATTACATTTTTAAAAACATTATTAATATAAAAATGCATGATTTAGATGTAAAATCAGGTGTGCCCCTAAAATGCTTTGCCACGTTGAAATTTGCATGCCACGATTTTTCTTTCGGTTGTGGATAGAACATGAACATGGGAATTTCGAATTTTGGAGCAAGAGATAGTGAATACATACATACTCCCTCCATTCCTAATTATAAGATATTATAGCTATTTCAAATGTGGTCTAGATACAGACAAAAATGGGTGAACATACACACTAAAAGGTGTCTAGAATCTAGATACATATGAATCTAGAAAAAACTAAAACATCTTATATTTAGAAACATAGAGAGTAGATAGTATGCCTTTCAAATCTCAAAAGAAATGAGGTTTGAGACCATTTTTAGATTCATGTGAAACTTGAGCCACATGAATGGATTCAATATCCCCGCAAAAAGGAATGAATTCAATATGAATTGGCCAATCATATGAGCTAAAGGTCTCTAATAAGAATTTTTTGGTAGATTCATATAGTCTAAAAATCGTATGAAGATACCACAGTATAAAGTTGATACGTCCAAAACGTATCTATAATTTTTGATGTTTCATGCCTATTATATATTGATTACCACATGTTTATCTTACACTTTATATTAGTTTTATGCATTTTCTGGGACTAACCTATTAACAAGATGCCACAGTGCAAGTTCCTGTTTTCTGCTGTGTTTTTGTTTTAGAAAATCTATTCTGGAAATATTCTCGGAATCGGACGCCAATTTAACTAATTTATTTCTGGACCGAGACGGAGCAGCAGCCAGGAGGACGGAGCCGGGGGCCACACCAGGCAGGCCGACGGGCCCACGGCGCGGCCCAGGGTGGGGCCGCATGCCTAGGCCGCCGCCCCACCTCGGCTGGCCACCGACGCCTCCCTTTCGCCTATAAATTGCATCTAATCGGGAAACCCTAGATACCCGAACAAAAATCCATAAAAAGTCCCGAGCCCGCCGTCGGCTTCAACCCTAGTTCGGGAGGGTTTCTGCAGTTCTTCCCGGCACCTTGCTGAAGGGGAAATCATCACCGGAGGGCTCTACATCACCATGCCTGCCTCCGGAGTGATGCGTGAGTAGTTCTCCATGGGACTACGGGTCCATAGCAGTAGCTAGTCGGTAGTCTCTCCACCTTGTGCTGTCATGTTTAGATCTTGTGAGCTGCCTGACATGATCAAGATCATCTTTATGTAATGCTACATGTTGTATTTGTTGGGATCCGATGAATTGTGAAGTTATGATTAAGTTTGTTCATCTATCTATATTATGTTTTATCTATGTTCCTGCATGCTCTCCGTTGTTAGTAGATGCTTTGTCCAAGTAGATGCTAATGACTTCAAGAAAGGGTATTTATGCTAGATAGTGGGTTTATGCCTCTAGAAGCCTGGACTTGATAGACAGAAACAACTAAGTCTGTAGATGTGATGTTGCCACTAGGGATAAAATAACCGATGCTTAGCTTAAGGGTACTGCTGTTAAGTCTAATGCGTTTGTTTACATTACACACTTTGCTTAATGCTATAATCTGTTGCTTGCAACTTAATACTCATGGGAGACCCGGAAGCTATCTTGTGAGTGGATTATGGCCCCCTTCTTTTCAGCTTATTTTCCAGATTCTCCCGGAAGCTACCCTCCATCAGCTTCTCCCAGAATCTCGTTTTTTAAATTTGTTTAAACTTCTAAATTAGCTTCTGGGAGAATCTAGAAAATAAGCTGAAAAGAAGGGGGCCTATGAGTCATAGATGCAGCTAGTAAGCGGTCTATGTATAGATCCATATATAAAAGCTGATAGGATTCAGCCCCTATTTCAGCACGGATCGACGCCCACGGGGAGCTCCGCCGTCCTCGGCTCTCCCTCCTCGCCGAGAGCGGACGAGGTTCGAGGCGGAGTGCCCCGACGACGCCTTCCTCAACCGCCCGCTCAACGACCGGTACTGGCGCCTCTCGCTGCCCCCGGCGCGACGGCGGACCACCCGGTGTCCAACCCGTTCGGGCCGGACAGCCCGGCGCTGGACGCGGTGGAGCTGGCCCCCACGCTCGTGGTGGTCGGCGGCCGCGACATCCTCCGCGACAGGGCGGTGGACTACGCGGCGAGGCTGAGGGCGATGGGAAAGCCCGTGGAGGTGAGGGAGTTCGACGGGCAGAAGCCGTGCTTCCTCCTCGCCCCGAGCTCCTCTTCGATCCGTGCCGGCAAGCTCGCCGCCCGGCCAGGCAACCGTCACCACGCGCTTCATCCTAGCCCGCCAACAGCTGTGGCGCCGCCGCCGACGGAGACACCAACGCGCCCCCTGGTCGGGCTCTCCATCCCCGGCCCGCCAACCTCTGCCGCGCCGCCGCCGACCGGAGACACCGCCGCGCCCCTGCGCCGTGCCAGTACGCCGCCGCGACCGCAATCCGGCGACCTGGCACACTCCACCGTCATCCCGCTCGCATGCCCGTCGCCCTAGATGCACAGCGCGCCCTGCCAGTCGGCCGCGTCCGCAGTCCGGCGCCTTTCCAGGCCCGCACGTCGCCCCTGGCCGTACCTGACCGGCCGCCGACGCCCAGCATGACTCCAGTACAGGTCGCCTGCTCTGCACCTGCCAATCCCCAAGGCTTAGGATGCCGGCATGGTCGCTCATTAAAGGTCTAATTCCTTGATTCTTTGCCTACCTACTTCACACACTAAATTATCACAGTATAACCTGCAGGAATTTTGAGGAATCTGGTTCGATTCATTCAGTCAAGACCCCTGTTTGTTACTCCATACAGTCAACGCCCTTGTTATCTGTAATGGGTGATTCACCACCTACTGAAGTTTTCAAGCTCTTGATAATTTGTTGATCCATTGTTTGTTTTTCCTAGATATTTCTTGACATCCAACTTACTTTGTTGTGGCATCATTACAAATATTTTGGTCTGCAGACAATCTCTTTTCTAGGTAGTGAGTTTGACGATAATACGCGATTTAAACAGAGAGGGATTGTCCTGGTGATGCATCTCTAATCCCACATTTTTAATCTCTAACACCGTGACAAATTAAAAATGCTACTTCAACTATTAAAGTGCACAATTGTTATATCAAATGGTAATCATCTCTTTGATCTACAAATATACTTCAAGTTCATCTGTAATCTTTTGAGATCCCTCGGGGACAACATATTATGTTTCATCAAGTAATTATCAATATTTCGTGTAAACAAGCCCATTCATATACTCAACCTTTCGAGCACGAATTATATGTGGCATGCTATCTGGTCACATCTGTTGTACTACCATTTGACCGAGATTTATTTATATTTTCAGGGCAGAGGAAGACTTTAGTACCATAAACTTTTCTAGAGGAATTTTGAGGAATCTGGTTCGATTCATTCAGTCAAGACCCCTGTTTGTTACTCCATACAGTCAACGCCCTTGTTATCTGTAATGGGTGATTCACCACCTACTGAAGTTTTCAAGCTCTTGATAATTTGTTGATCCATTGTTTGTTTTTCCTAGATATTTCTTGACATCCAACTTACTTTGTTGTGGCATCATTACAAATATTTTGGTCTGCAGACAATCTCTTTTCTAGGTAGTGAGTTTGACGATAATACGCGATTTAAACAGAGAGGGATTGTCCTGGTGATGCATCTCTAATCCCACATTTTTAATCTCTAACACCGTGACAAATTAAAAATGCTACTTCAACTATTAAAGTGCACAATTGTTATATCAAATGGTAATCATCTCTTTGATCTACAAATATACTTCAAGTTCATCTGTAATCTTTTGAGATCCCTCGGGGACAACAGATTATGTTTCATCAAGTAATTATCAATATTTCGTGTAAACAAGCCCATTCATATACTCAACCTTTCGAGCACGAATTATATGTGGCATGCTATCTGGTCACATCTGTTGTACTACCATTTGACCGAGATTTCTTTATATTTTCAGGGCAGAGGAAGACTTTAGTACCATAAACTTTTCTAGAGGTATTTTTTATTGGAGTCTTCCTGCCACCACAATTGTGTAACGAATATTTGGGTCTCTTAATTGGTTCATTACCAATAATAATTATTGGGAAGGAAGCTGATTTTCCTAGAGGTATTTTTTATTGGAGTCTTCCTGCCACCACAATTGTGGTTGTACTAGCTTATACAGAGCGTCGTTCCTCCCATTGTAATCATCTTTCGGATATGGATTGCTAGAATTTCATCTTTGGTCAGCTTTGCCAGATGGGACTCCCTTTATTGTGAGACAGGTATATATCAACTTCATAGAAGATCATATATGTTTTTCTGGGTTATCAGAATGTGTCTATGTATAAAACGATCGGTCTATTTTGCTCCTATTTCTTAAATCTGCATGCTTATCTATTTGCATGATTGTGTATGAATCATTAATTCTCGAAAAGTACTGATTGCTTGATGGGATTCTCTGAGATATTGAGCAGTTGGTCGACCTGCAATGTTCCTTTTGTATTGCTGATTTGTTAAATGATGGAACAGCCCTAAAAGATTTGGTTATAATGATTAGTGTGGTGTGTCGGTCCAGCAGCATGATCTACCTTGGTTAATTTCCTGTAATTAGAAGGTGCATTTTTACTTCCCTAACTGTATTTCTTGATTTGCTATTTTTTCCCCTCTGTCTGACAGCCAGTATCACTGCGATGGATGCGGCATCTGCAGGAAAGTGCCTAATTCACAGTTATCCTTCTTCTTTTTTAACACATTTAATGTTTTTCTCAGGATGATCAAATTAATTTTCTGGACCGCGCCGGCCAGCTGTCCATGCTCTGATGTTCACAGTTTTCTTTGATTTTCTGCTCAATATGTCGGATCATCTGTTACTATCTTTTTATTTTGCAGTCTGATATCATACATGGGAGAAAAGTACCTCACTGTCGAGAAACCCATGTAGCAAAACAAACGGAAAATGATCGGAAAGACAATCTTGCAAGCTCAGCAAGAGAATTACCAATATATTTCCTTCTTATATCATCAGGTTTATTTGATTCAACTTTAGTATCAGCTTCATATATTGTGTTTCCCGTATTAAAAATTTCATGTATGGTGCTGCCTTACAGGGAGCTGCTGGTCAGAATGGTACCGTGGTACACTGCTACATATGTTGCTTTCATAATTCTGCCTCAACTGTAAGGTACGCATATTGCTTGCTCCCGCATATTTAGTTTGTACATGTATCACATTTTCAAATGTGCATATGAGTTGTTTTGCAAATTTCCTAGCAGCAAACAAATTTTTTTCTTCCATTCCCTCTTGCAACATAGCATTATTTTCTCACCAAATAATCTCTGAACTTAAATGACTGCTCCAGTCATGTCATTAGCAGGCATAACAAGTTGTGTTGTGTTGCTCATGTCATATAGAAAAAATACCATCTGCGAGAGACTTGATTGCCAACCTACATGATTCAGTTTGATCTGTAGTTTCCAGTTTGATTTTAGCCATTTTCTTCTACAAATGCTTTTCGATTTTATTTTGAAAAAAATGATATATTAGTAATGCGAGGGATCCCCTCCGTACATGGAAGACAGAAACGCTTCCAGAGCAGCAAGAGGCAAGATCAGACAACGCATAGGTGATTTCCAAAGTAATCAATCTCTTCGTACACTACACTCAATGATTGTTAGATGTATGACTCGGTTATCTCTTATCATTGGTATACGAATCAATACTCCTTCAGCTTGCCAGTTCGTTTTTCTTATCATAGATAGATATCAAGTTCCCCCTTTTGAAAATAAGTTAGATATCAAGTATTTTCTCTACGAGCTAAATCTACAGTTAGACCAACCAGCCGGTTTGAGATATCTGCATCCAACCACGGTACCCGCCACCCCGCTTTGGAACCTGGCATAGCACGACGATAATGGACGACAACGTATATTTTTCTGGGCGAGCTTGATCATCGGCGTCACGCTGATGATCCGTGACGAGGTATAGCTTCAGTTTAACTGTGTCGAAGTTCCACAATTTTCTTCATTATATAAGCCAACCAAGATTTTAATATGGATAGAGGTATGCATTAGTAACCTTGCTTTTATCTGTGCCTCAGAATTATTACCTCCAATATATTTCTTCATGATTTTAGATGTCAATATATTGCAGCTTTTATTCTTTTTTAACAAGATATACTTGACACCATCTCAGATAGCATATCAAATAGAAGATGCCAATGTAGTAGTTAAGTTTGATGGAGAAAACATATGGACATTAAGAAATTATACTCATCTCTTATACATTCGACTTACATTGAGAAAAATGTAGGTAGTACCGTTGCCACTTCTAACTTCCATCCTATTGAACAATGGTACCATGCTATAGTCTGTAGTTTAAGACAATTCTAATAAGCAAAGATGGCCATTTTGTTGACAAAAGGAAACCATCGAAACTCATTTTGTGTGACCAGTAGGCTTTATACTTCTTTGATATGTGTTGTGTTATCTGATATATTTGTATTCAAAACTGCAAAATTTATAGAGAGTTGTTTGTCATATCTGTAGTAGCCGCTCAGCTTTATATCTCTATCCTGCAATATGATTTAGATTTACCATGCCCATGACTATCCATAGTTCATAGCATTCCATTCTAAGTTGAGCATACGTTATTGAGCATGCACTATTTTTTAGGATACCCACCATTTAGGTTAGTAGTTCACGTCGCCATCCTCTCTAGGTGTGGCTTTATCTACTGACGGTATGTTCTTTGTTGGTGTGGTTATGTTGTTTTTTACTGTAAAGAATAGACTGCGAGGAATAGTTGCATCTGATGAATATCAGAGGATGCTAGGCGCTGCTTTGGTAAAGAGATGGTTGTTAAATTAACAATCTAAATCTAATGATCACAACCTGTTAACGCATGCCTGTCATATATACTTGAGAAATGTAGTCGACTATGCATTTACTGACCTCGAGGTTCCAGTGTGATACAAATGTAGTTAGTGAGCGTTGAGTTACACATGTATATATGAAAAAACATGCACTGCCAGTGCCATCAGAAATGTTACAGCTCGCCTCGCTAATAGCAGCATCATCGTTGTCATTGGATTTTTTTAGAGCAAATACAGTCCGTGTCTGCGTTTTTTTGTCTTTTAGACGTACAAGTGCACTTGCATTGAGTTTTAGAAGATGACTACTGCTGCATAAGAAAGTATGTGCAGCAGAAAGAAATAAGCAGGATGAGAAAAACAGAGACGCCCGGCGTTTTGTATTCAGGCATTACATCATGGCTTCTTGCCTAATAATATGCATAATTTTATACTTAGTTACATATTTATGTTGTTTTGTGATTGAACAAATGTGTTGGTCGAATATCAGAAGCCGCACACGATTCATGAATGATTGCATGTCTTCTTAATTTATACATTTTCCCTCTCTTTTTCCATTTTAATGATAATTGCGATAGGCCGTCATGCGATTTGATTGTTTTAGCGTTCTTTACTATACTGTATGTTTGGCTTGATTTCCTATTTTCCCCCCTGCCCCTGTTGTATATGGATTCTTCCGATGATGAAACTGTTGGTTGGCTCTTTATGTCTGATGGGTTTGATGATGGCGAGTCCTTACTGAATGTTGGCTCCGATCCAATGGTTGTTCTTACTCGGACCTGCCAGCTTCTAGCTGATGGACTCCTTTTCCGTCTGCTTGCTGTTCGGATTCTGTAACTTAACGTTATCATGAACATATTATTACATTCCATATAACCACACGGGTGCGGCGTGTCGCCGCGCCAAGTTGACTAGTATTGTTGTAATGCCCAATAGATATAACAATGAACATGTGCTTGTCATATATTGCATTGTCATGCGTTTGCAATTTGTCAATTGCCCAGCTGTAATTCGTTCACCCAACATGTATGTTTATTTGTCTTATGGAGAGACACCACTAGTGAACTGTGGACCCCGGTCCTTTATTCCACACTGATACAAACACCATTTTCACCACGCTCTACGTTACTTCTTGTTGCTATTTTTGTGTTCATCATCATATTCTACACCATACGTTTAATCCTTTGTATTCAGCAAGCCGGGGAGATTGACAACCTTCCTGTTTCGTTGGGGCAAAGTACTTTGATTGTGTGTATGCAGGTCCACGTCAGTGATCGGGTAACGGCGCCACTGACACCTTTCTGAAGCTCTTCCAATTTCTACTGGATCTGACAACCATGATTTTGTAATCAAGGGAAAACTTTGCTGCTGCCTACATCATACCTTCCTCTTGGGCTTTCCCAGCGCGAACGTGCGTTCCACGTCATCTAAAGTTTATATAGTTGTTGGTCTACTATCTTGTCTTCAAAATGCAAGTCTTTAAAAATTTATTTGTAAAAAATTCAAAATGACTCTCTATAAAAAGAATTACTAGTATCCAAAGAAACCAAAATGATATTAGTGGACTTTTCATGAAATATGCTTCTGTGATGTATAAGTACTATTATGTGAGCCTGCAATTTAAAAAGAAGCAGATATTGCGAAAGTACCATCTTGAAAATTGGCAAATTTTGTGACTTACAGTTATAGATATGATGAAGTAGTTTCCATAGGTTGTGCTGATGTACGCATCCACAAGTATATACTCAAAAGAAACATGCCAGAAAACTCATGGTGCTTTAAAATTGATGATGTCATATAAGCATCTTGACGTCAACATGTACAGCTTCTAGATAAATATGAAGACACGTGTGAAACTAAAATTGAGATTTAATCCTTGGAAAAAATATGCAATAATATTTACTAGCCATCCAAACAACATCGTGGTATAGGCAAATCAGGATAACTGGTAGGGAGAAACTCTCCACCTTATTCTGGTCACCAATTTGGAAAGGAAAGTATCCCCTTTACAAATTATCCTAAATGTGACAATGTCAGTGTTCAAATACAAAAACCAATTTTACTATGCGCCATATCGGGTTGAGCTATAATTTTGCCGTATTCAAATCAGAGTTTCTTTCTCAACTATGTCGATGGAATATCTTGCATACTAACCGATTTAATCTACTCCTTCCATTCACAAATATATGGGCATCTTCGGCATCGGAATAGCTATGTGGCTAACGCTTTTATGTTCGATACTTGTCCAACGGTTGCACTACGTGGTTGGATGTTGCTCATGGACGGTATGCCAACATCGTCGGACGAGTGTTGGACGTAAAAACGTCATGCGTATAGCATCTCTCCTTCAATATTAATATGGTCTTCAACATGTATATATGATTATGAAAATTACTAGTTTTGTTTATGTTAGTACAAAACTATGAAATTTTATGCTCTAGTATGATTTTTTTTATGAAAAATCTAATGGAACTATTTATACCGGTCTAACTATTCTCAAAATTACAAGTACCCAACATTACAAAACCTTGAGAGCACCCTTTGTGAAAAGTTTTTTATTTACTAATGGATGGAGTATATATAACTTCTTATTTCGCGGGCGTGGGGAAGATATGACCAATCTATCACGGAATTCACTTTGGCACATGAGAGCATATGCTCCTGCCACTGGATAAAACGTTTTGAAATGTTACAAAGATTCGAACAAAAAATGTGCGGGTACATCTCAACATTCTATATGTGCACGCAAAATTTCGCAAGAAACAGATATTTTTTGTGCCATGTGTAAATAAGACAAAAAAGTCTTCGAAAAGCATATTTTAACACCGAATTTTTTATTTTTTACACACAACACAAAAAAAAGTGTCTAGTTTCGAGAAACAACTTTATGATCACATGGATTGTCGAAATGTATGCGGATTTTTTTACCGTGATTTTTTGTTATTTCAAAATGTGATTAAATAAGAGCATATACTCCGGATGCCAAAACGCCCCTCCCTACCTATCGACCATGGTATTTTTTTTTCTGAAATAAGCCAATCTCCGCTAGATGGTGTGACCGTGTGACGCCTCAAACACGTGACCTAAATTTGTGTTTGTTAATGAGGAGGCGGATTAGGCTAACATGGTTAGTGGTTGGGGAATTGAAATCGTGCGAGTTGTAGGCAATTTATCGCTCGCTTTGTAGAGCTTCTGTCGTTGCCTTGAACATCAATATTTTTTGGTTAGTGTCTCGCACGTCAAAGCCAAGCACACGACACCTCGTGATTCGAGGCGCGAGCAGTGCGTCGGCCGCCGGCGGGCGGCGCTGGATAATCGGGTGGCCGGGGTCGGTCAACGTCGGAGAAGGACGGACGGGGCTGCGGCTACGCCGCCGCGGTGGGTGCGCTGTGGACGTGCGCGGGACAGCGGGAGTGAAAGGGGTTGTGGGATTGGGACTGGGACTGGGCGTCGTGCACTCATGCGACCCAGAACGATGCGGGGAGGCGGAGCACGACGTTTTCGCCGCCCGTGGGCCGGGAGTGTTCAATGTGGGTGCTCGGCGACCGGCCGGATTATTATGGGCTGCACTGGAGAAAATTGCAGATAACACCACACTTTGTGGCACTTGTTGCGCAAAACACAAAAACAAAATCTCTTTTGCAGCAAACCACACATTTTTGTCTAATAAGTTGCACCAAGCCCAAAACAAGATTAGTCTTGATTTTTTGGTTTATTACTTGCAGCTAACACTAGATTTTGTGGCGCTTGTTGTACTAAACACGAAAATAAAATCTCTTTTGCAGCATAGCACACAATTTTTTATTATAATAAGTTGCACATGACCCAAATAAAGCATTAATATCTGATTTTTGGATACTTACTTGTAGCTAACCCCGTGCTTTGTGGCATATATTGTACCAAGCACATAAATATAACTTTCACCGGGTCATGTATTTTTTTGTCTAATTAGTTACACCTAACCCGAATAGATCGATTAACCTCGTTGTGTTTGGTGCAACAACAAATACAAAGCCTGGTGTTACCTGCAAAAATTAACCCAAAACGAGATTAATCGGTATATTTGGGCTAGATGAAACGAATTAGACAAAAATATGTGGTTTGCTGCAAAACAAATTTTGTTTTTGTGTTTTGTGCAACAAGTGACACAAAGGGTGGTGTTTGCTGCAATTTTCTCGCTGCACTGTGGTTTGAGTTGGTGGCACTGGCACGGCTGGCTAAGGCCTAGCGACGTGGACATTTCCATATGAGACGCTCTTGGAAGCATAACATTCCTTGATGGCCTTGACAATTGCATTTTAGCCAAACCTTAGAGTATTTCGTCGCCGAAGGCTGGTCTATTTGGCTCACTATATGTATTTCACTCCCACCTTTAGTCGTGGCATGACATGTGGTGTATGCAGTACCAAACGTGAAGTACTCCCTCCGTTCATAATTACATTTCGTTCTGGGTTTAGTCAAAGTTAAATTTTGTAAAATTTGAACAAATATGTAGAATAATATATGAACATCTAAAATATAAATTTAATGCTATTAGAATCATCATAAAATATTTTTCATATTAGATTTTGAAAATACAAACTAAATGTTGATATTTTTTCTTATATACTTGGTTAAACTTTCAAATATTTGAATTAAAAACTCAGATAGCGAAGTAAATAAAATAGAGGGGTATAAAAGACGCAATACAAAAGGTGTTGTATAAACTATTGAAAAATGTAGGCAATATTTTAATTTTAATAATGAACTTGAGGCATAATTCGTAGCTACTAAATGTTGGCAATAAAACCTTTTCTAGCAGCATGTGAAATAATACGAACAAAGTGATACCACCTAACATTTCTAGGCAGTACATATGAACATCTTTATGCAGTATACTAATATACGCTCATATTTTATCCACAATAACTTTTCACGTAGAACATACATGGAGTTTGTTCGTGTAGTCGGTACAACTTACATGTCTGGTTGTTGCAGACTTAAGGGCATAACATTGATGCAGTACATAGCCTGAAAATGGACTAGTCGTAATTAGTGCATCAAGCAGTAGCAATTGCGTTGCACGTAAAACTTTATGTGAAGAGCATTGTTGTAAATAAGTTTTGTTTTCATATCCTATAGGAATCCATGCTCACGTGACATACCAATCATATATTTCTACTCCACGTGATTCAAAGATGCCCAAAGTTGTATTTGTCGATTAACACGATTAAGGAAACATGACACAAATGTAGATTGGGATGTCATGTTGGCTTGACTTTAATTCTACTATATTTAGTTTGCATCCAAGTTTGTATGATTGTACCATCGCAAAACAAACAAATGACTCCAAAAGGTTCGAATTAATATGTAATGTACCATAGAGTATAGTGCAAAGGAATCCGTAAAATCAACTAACATACAAAATTCACTTCTACAAATCAAACAACCCCCTTCAACAACTACTCCCTGTTTTCCAAATTAAACTTAATTTGGAACGAAGCGAGTAGAAGATTTCACGAACCAAATAGGCCCTCAAAGTGTTATAGTAGCACTCACTAAACTGATATTACACATTTACACTTTCACAAATGGATCTAGACATAAGAAAATTCTAGTGGGCTTGGACATAGACACACAACTCTATATCGTCGCCTATGGATGTAAATAAGCCAATTTCACCATGTTTTTCTTTGCTGGTATTCTTGTCTGCAGATGGAAATTGCTAAACCGCACAATGCGTCCGCTCCATTCTGTCGAATTCCTAATATATATTCATATATTTCGACTCGTAGATTTGCGCAATAAATCACTGAAATCGCATCTCGCTAGTTGAGATTCTCAACAGCGGGGAACCGGGGAGAGGGGAGAGTAGGGGTGGTGGCACTGGGGCGATGGGTTCGGCCGTCAGCAGTCTGCTCTAAAAATATTCACAAAAGAACGCAGCAGCGAATCATACGAGCAGAAACAATGGCCGGCCACCATTTTTTTGCGAATTTAACAATCGCCGGCCACCTGCTCCCAGACCGAGCGTCAACTCCGGTTCTACTTCTTCAGTTCTTCTCCAGAGATTCGGAGCCAAACCCCATTCCACTCGTTCCAAGAAACGCCAAGCAGCAAGCAATGGGCGCCCTCGCCGCCCTCCTCCTCCTGGCCGGCCTACTCGCCGCGCTCGCGTACGCGCTCCACCTGGTCCACTCCCTCCTGTGGGTCCCGCGCCGCCTGGAGCGCCGCCTGCGCCGGCAGGGCATCCGAGGGCCGCCGCGCAGCCTGATCCTCGGAAACGGGGCCGACTTGGGCGCCCTTCTCGCCGCCGCCAAGTCCAAGCCGCTCGCCTCTTTCCACCACGCCGTCGTCGACCGCGTCGCGCCGCACTACCGAGTCTGGCCGGCGCGGTACGGCTGGCCGTTCGTGTTTTGGCTGGGGCCCCGGGCGCGGCTGGTGGTCTCCGGCCCAGAGGTCGCCAAGGCCGTGCTGACCGACTCCACGGGGGCCTTCGATAAGGCCGGTACCGGCGGCAGCAACCCGCAAGCTCGGCAGCTCATCGGCGAGGGGCTGGTAGGGCTCAGCGGGGAGACTTGGGCGCACCACCGCCGTGTGATCGCGCCCGCGTTCAACATGGAGAGGGTCAAGGTGAGAACACATTTCTTTGAATTCGAATTGAAACATAAATTTGGCGATTTTTCTTGTAACTGTAAAATCGTAGCAACCTACCTAGCGATTTCAGCACTTTGAAACGATCGAAGACTATGAAGTAGTATAAACGAGTTTCCTAAGTATGTGTGTACTTCTTGCTAAAAGCTTGGTTGATGCAGCGATCTGTGCATAAGGTATATCATGACTCATCAGTGAAATCAGGGCACCTTTTAACCCTTTACAGAACTGTCAGATTTACCATCGGCTGGTGTTTAGTTCGTTACTGAAGAGGACCGTATGCACACATACTTATTCCCCAGCAATTCCTTTCTGAAAAATGATGTTTTTTCTGCTAATTTTGATTTTAACTCTTACTAATTTGCGTATTATGCAATGGAATTTTCTGAGCTATTTAGCAACTATCAAATGGTTGTATATTGATTGGTAACATTTGCTATTAAAAGTTGAACCTTTTGTATGTTAATTCATTCACAATTTGTAGCTGGCAAAAGCTACAAGCATAGTTTGTGACCTATGGTGTCTATGTTTCTTTATTCTATTAAACATGTTGATTGATCAACAGTTGTGCTCTAGATAATGCACTTAAGCAAAAATCATTTACCACTTTACTCATTCTGGATTTTCTGTAGGGCTGGATACCAGAAATGTCAGCTATCATTTCATCCATGCTGGATAAGTGGGAAGTCCAAGGAGAAACCCGTGCTGAGTTTGAGATTGATCTACATAAAGAATTCCACACTTTGAGTGGGGATGTCCTTTCCTGTGTAGCATTTGGAAGTAGCTATGAGGAAGGAAAACGAGTTTTTCAATTGCAAGAAGAACAGATAGAACTTGTTATCCTTGCAATTAGAACCTTTTACTTTCCTGGCTTCAGGTGAGATTGGCTCATAGACTCGAATTTTGTTCACCATTTCTTCTCTGTTAATAAACATGTAGTTCCTCCTACACGTTCCTTCATTATTCATTAGAAAAGAATAAAGTTTGCCTCTCTCTGTTGCTTCTCATGCTCTTCAATCAAACTTTACAGTTCAGGGAAAAGTAATATGACCTGTTTCTCTCCTAGGTTTATACCGACAAAGAAGAACCGAAGAAGGGATAGCCTAAACCAGGAAATCCGAAATTCTTTGCGCAAATTGATTGAGATCAATGGGATGAAGTGTGAAGATTCCAAAAACTTGCTTGGCTTGATGCTATCAGCCAGCAAAAATGACAACGGGTTTAAAATGGGAGTTGAAGAGATCATTGATGAGTGCAAGACATTTTACTTTGCTGGTAAAGAAACAACTGCAAATTTGCTGACATGGGCCACACTTCTGCTGGCATTGCATAAAGAATGGCAAGACAAGGCCCGAGATGAAGTCTATCAAGTGTGTGGCAAGTACGAGCACCCAACTGCGGATAACCTGAGTGGTCTCAAAATTGTGAGTCCTTTTATTTGAATGAATACGACAGTGTTTTATATTCTTGACGCTTTCTCCTTACTGAAACATTAATGAATAACGCTGGCAATGTGAGCACGGTATCAGGTAAATATGGTGTTAAAGGAGACCCTCAGGCTGTATCCTCCAGCTGTGTTTGTCAACAGGACAGCCACTAGGGATGTCAAGCTGGGAAAACTCGACATCCCTGCCGGCACACAGGTCAATGTGCCTATTATTGACATTCACCATGATGTGGACATATGGGGCGCTAATGCGGAGGAGTTCGATCCGTCGAGGTTTGCAGATGGCAAGAGCTATCACCTTGGTGCGTACTTTCCCTTTGGGATTGGCCCTGCCATATGTGTTGGCCAGAATCTTGCAATGGTTGAGGCAAAGCTGGCGCTTGCCATGGTCCTCCAGCGGTTTGCATTTGATGTCTCACCATCCTATGTCCATGCTCCGATGATGGTGATGACCCTCCAACCCCAGTACGGTGCTCAAGTTCTTGTCCGCAAGATTTGAGCCTTCCGAGCTGCTGTATGTGGAACTGTGAGGCCTGACAACAAGGTTTACGACTGTTCATGTCTCCTGTATCCGTGTGGATTGTGAGCAACTTGGAAGAGGAGGCTCTCATCTTGTCTGAACTTTGTCTCGAAACTGTGTATAGAAAAGTATATGCTTTGCGACAGCAGTGTATATGTGTATTTGTGAGTAAATTGGAAGGAGGATCTGAACTTCGCCTTGACATTGTGTGTGCATATATACAGGCCCTGCATATATGACTTGCGACAGTAATCTTTATATTTCTCTACATTGTTGTGTCATGTTTCCAGCAAAAAATATATGTAGATAACTAGTATCTAACATTATATGTTTATAAGTTGTTCTTCGATTCAAATGTTATGTTTAACTTGCTACACCTTGTCGTTTGTCCAGTTGTCGAACATCAGTATTTTAAGATCTAGCACAGTTCTTGAAAGTGGAGGGAGAAGCACACTGAAGAAGAGGGAGAGCAACATCTGAAGCTTATGGGATCCAATTAACCACATCTAGATCACATCAAATCTTTCCGCCATATCATTATCTCTCCCTCTAGTTCTCCGGCGACGGGTTCCAGACAACAGGAGCTGGCGCACCATCGCTCCCCGCCACCCTCCGTCCTTGACAAAAAACACAGGACGATTAAGGGAGGCGGATCGGAGGACATTGCCCGGGAACGCGCCGTCGGAGAGATTGAGCCGGAGATTAACCGAAAATAATCCATGGAAGAGACCCACACGTACATCTTGATACCCTTTCTTCGTTTGCTGAATCCGTTGCCTGCCGCTTGTCAGATCGATCAGTCGATCGCGCGCGTGGTTAGTTCGTCGTGGGCCGCTCGAGGCCAAGAAGCCGCCGGAGCTCCCGCGTGGCTGAGTCGTCCACCGTGGCATCCGCCGCTGTCTTGGGGGAGCTGAACCGCGGCAGCGGCAGCGCCCGCGGCGACGGCGACATGGCACCGAACGCCGGCCCGGCGTACGCGGTGTCCGCTGCTGCCTTGACCCGGACCTCCCGCCGCACAGGCGACGACGACGCCTTCTGTGCGCGCCGCATCGTCCTCGCGGCGGGGCGCGGCGACCGCCTGGAGCCGACATGGGCGTGGTGGCGGACGCGGGCGAGGCAGTCGTGCGGGCGAAGCACCTCCGTTCCCATGGCAGGCAATCGAATCAACCGAGGAGCTAGGCGCGCGCGCGAGCTCTGACACTCTCGCCTGCGCCGCGCGCGTACGTACGTGCTACGTGTACACAGCTACGGACAGCGTAGAGGTGGGAGGAGGAGGAGGGGGATGTGCGCGAAGCGCTCGCGGCAGCTTCCACCCCCTCTCTCTCCGGCGTCCCGCTAGCTTATTGGGTTGCTTTCCTGCCATCCTCTCCTCTGGTTCGCTTTAAAGGCGCACGGAGGCGCGGGGATTGGGCTTGCCGGAGCGTGGAATTAACGGACGGAGGCGCGGGGACGAAGGGGAGTGCGCGAGCACCGCTCGTTTTTTCCCTCCCGCGGATGGCAACGACAACACGCGGCGCGGGCCGTGGAGGGAATGGGCCAGCAGAAAGTGGCCGGGTCGGGCCTGTGACTTAACAATGCGAGTTTCTAGAGAACGGATTTCTACCGTGCAAAAGGATCCCATCGTTGCAAAATGCAAAGGTTAGCATGTCTACGAATATTTTTTTAGATAAAAGTCTTTCGTCTTTTAAAGTAACTAGCTGCGGCAATGAATGTTGATGACATCCATGGATGTGATATGGAGGAAGGAAAACCAACTCCTACTAAGCAAGTGGTTCGACAACTAAGAGGCTTAGAAAGTTTGTTCATGAGAAGAGGAAGAAACCCAAGACTGCACAAGTGATGCAGGAGCAGATCACAAAGATTCGTGACATGCTCAGATGTCTCAATCATCATTTGAGTCTTTCATAAAGAATGATGACACCACCTCGGTCACCTCCGTCATGGATGAGGTGAGCTTGTGGCTCCAATGAAGGTAGTGATGAGCACTTCATTGCTATTGTTCATCAAGAGAGATCAAAAGAGAGATGTTTCTGCACATGAGTGTTGCATCTCGATTGGGTTGGCTCCAAAGAAAGTGTTGCAACAAGTATCTGAAGTAGATCCAGTTTAGGTATGAGTGATGGTTGCTTATATACTATAGTGTCGAAAATATTTATGCATAATGTGGAACAATTGTTTGCTATTTAGATTGTATGATTGCATGGATAATAATAATATATGAATTTTTATTTGTCTTGTTGCACTAATATTTCGTGACTTATTTGTTGTGTACATGCAGATGTGACAGTGACGATGACAACCACTATGAAATCAAGAAAAAAATTGATTTTCCACCATGCAAAAAACATGTCCATCATTTGCTGAGGTGCAGGAACACATAGTCGGAAAGTATTGTGAAAAATGGGTGATGAAGACCGAGCCTAGGACTTCTATATTGAGTGGTTTGGATGGTTGTAGGAGACTATTGACACGCCCGAAGAGACGTAAAAGAGTACAAAGGTTCTCTTTGATCTTTATGACATGTGAGTGGAGTGGTATGGCCTCAAATATTCCCCTTTTGTTAGAAGTTATGAGTCTCTTGCTATGTTCGCGTGAATCTGGGGGGGGAGGGGGGGGGGGGGGGGGGGGGGGGAGGGGTTGTGAATCAAATAGAAGAACCCAAAATCGTTTCATTCATGCAGCAGATACTTCGACATCAAATTTCATGAAGTACTCACTTGCATAGTCAAGACAGCTCACTACATTAAGCCCAAGGATCCCAATTTCCGCATTGTGCATCCTAGGATTAGGAATGATAGAAGGGTATATCCACATAGCGAAGACTACATTGGTGCAATAGACAGTACTCACATTAGGACTGTTATTCCCGATGATACGAAAGTAAAGTACATTGGAACATTCCTGGCTCGTCTGGAGAGCGAGGAAATGCCTCGGGAGCGAAGGGCTTTCGAACGGGCCTATATAGAAGCGATCTTGATCTGCCTCTAGAAGTATTTATATTAAACTCTTTTACATTTGTAACTCATTATCGTAACTCATTATCATTGTTCTTTTATTAAAAACTATTTTTCAGTAAACATAAATGTTTAAAATGATTATTTTCATCAACTAAAGCAAACAAAAAAATTCTTCTTGTAAAGCTTAGGAAGCTCGTTTACGATTTCTTAATATGTAATACATAGTGCTTATATGTATCCATGTCTATTTTTGTATAGAGGATTATACAACATAAACATAAACAATATCCGACCGAGCCTAAACTTCAAACATTTAGTATTGGCTAGATTTATGTAGCTGAAAAAACCAAACTAAATGGACCTACAATACTACACACTAAGCCTTTAAATTAAGGCAACTACGACCAATATATCAATGGACATATCATTATTGCGGCTGTGCCAACACAAACGTAACATATCATTTTATAATGAATCATTTTCACACATATCAGCCTATATATCTATATATATCAATAGAATATATCTACCGATATGACTGATATTTGACCTAATATCTCCACTAATATAGACCAATACATAGATCACAATGACTCTTTCTAAAAATGGTCGGCTATAAATTGGCATTTGCAATTTTATTAAATTAGCATAGTCATCATAGTGATCTTTAGATGCACATATAATTCTAGAGAATACCCGCGCGTTTGCTGCGTCTATTTGTAGCGGGTTTTATGAGTAGTATTATGCAACAAAAAAACTATTTTTGCGGGACATTAGCATGTCAAACAACACAGAGAGATTTTCATAAGAAATGGAAAAGGTTTAGAGCGAAAAGGAAATGAAGGTAGATTGGCACAATTGTTATTTTGTTTATTACATGGCACAATATCTGTCGTGGTGGGATCACGGCAGATGCCATAGGTATGGCTAAGATGGGGCCGAATGGTCGTTGGGGGAATCCGGGGAGGGTTTATGCACTCAAGAAGTGCACACGCAAGAACACGCAAGAACACGAACGAAGAACCAAGAAAGCAAGAACACAAAGCACACCACGATGTACCCTGCTTCGGGGCCCTCTTGTGGAGGTAACACCCCTACTGCAGCACTATCCTAGCCAGTGTATAGCTCAGAGTGACAAGTACAAGCTGCTCCTCGAGCTGTATGACGCTACAAGGTGAGAACTTGAGGTAAAGATGGAGCTAGACGGGAGGAAGAAGGCACTCCGAGCTGAATCCGAGGTGTTTCCGGGGTGTTCCGAGCTTCCTCTCTCTCTCTTTTCTCTCTTGATCAACTAGTTCCAGCGCGGGGGGGGGGGTCTCTCCTCTAGCAGGAGGGGGTGAAGCCCACTATATAGGCCAGCCGGGTTACCATTGTGCCCCTCGCAGAACACTGTTGCCATGCCTCTGCAACGGTCACCACCGTACCACCGTACCTCGGTCAGGGACAAGACGTGGCTTGCCCATCTCCTGTAGCCTAACGGCAGAACTAGCATGTCCCCTCTGACCGAGACAGGACGTGGCCTGGCAGAGCTACCTCGTAGCCTTTTCCCAGACCTCGCGTGGTCAGCGATCAGAGACGTGCAGGCCCGCCGAACCCGGAGCACGCCTCTGCCATGCTCCTTGACAGACGCTCCCGTGTCAGGCGCTCTTGTACCCGGCTGGAAGTGACAGGAGCATTGACTCCTGCCCGACCTACAGCCCACCACCTCGGTTAGCTCGGCACGGATGTGACGGGCTCCGTACCTCGGGTCTTGCGCTTAATATCTTTTACCAGGTCGGATCTTACTTCCTCCCACAGCTTCTCCTGCACTCACAACACAAACCACTGCACTGAGGTAGTTAGGTCGGCTGAACATAGCTCGGACAGTGAACCTCGGCCCTGGCCAACAGTATACCTCGGACCCTCTGGGCCAAAATAGGTCGGCCTGTACTCTCCAGGTCAAGATGAAGCTCGGACCTTCCCAGGCCCAAACAGGTCGGCCCTTTCCGTACCTCGGCACAACTTCGAACACCACCTTATGCCAAGCCTTGACCCTACCCGGGGATACTCCCCCGACATTAGTCCCCGAAGCTGGTGCGGTCCTACGACCTCGGAAGGAGGGCCGTAGCAGGTTCAAAACAAGCATCACACCACCTCCTAAACCGACCTCCAACATAGTCACGCCGAGGTACCTCCCACACACCACCATCCAATCCGAGGTAGATATGCGAACTGAACTCTCCGAGCTATCTGACTCAGCACCATCTTGCCTCAAGATTTTCCGAGGCACGTGGCGAAGAATCTCTGCCCGGGCTTCGGAATCCGGACCTCTGAAAACAGGTTCTGACCACACGCCGCCCTCGTCAGCCGGACCCACCGAACAGCGCACCTGCGCACTCAAGTACTTGACCGCCCCGACCCCTCGATTCTGCGCTGACCAGCGCAGGAAATCCGGGGTAGGCGGTTGCCACCTGCGGCCCACGATGTGGCCGATCGTGCGGCCACAAACCGCGTAACCGTGCGCCCACCCGCACACGATCCCGCGCCTTCCCGATAACCGCGCGGTAGTGGCGCAGTTAATGCGGCAGTTACCGCACGCGGCTATAAGTAGGGCCCCACGGGCAACTTCGCCATCTTCTTCCTCCTTCACTCGCCGTCTCGCCTCCATCGCAACCAGTGCTGCTGCTTCCGTTGAGAAGAAACGTGTTCCCGCCGCGCCGACGAGCAGCTCCTTCGTCGCCGCTGCGACCGCGTCACCGGCGCCGCCCTTCAGCACCTCGTTTTCACGGTATGCACTCCCTTTCTTGATACCCTAGGCATTGCCCTAGGTTTCTTCCTCTTGCGCTTTGGTTCTTCATATGTTCTTGAATAAAATCTATTTACCTCCTCCGGTAGATCTTACTCGCATACTTTTTTGGGTAGAAACGAGTTTCATACCTCGGACTGACGTTCGCCTAGCATATATGTGCCTCTAGTACATTAGATAGCCGTCCAACTCCTCCTGAGTTAGCCAGATATAGCCTTAGATTCCAGATTTACTTTTTCTTTGCTAAACTTCTGTGCATTCTTCTGCAGATTGATTCTGCCGAGATGTCTCCTCCTGAGACTTCGGAACAAACCGAGGTTCCAGACCTCGAACTGGAGGTCGGAGAACGAGCCGGCTGGGAAGGTTCGGATGTAACTCCGGACGAAATCCAGTGGCTCAGGGCGACTCGGCGGATTCCCGCCGGGGTAGAGTGTCGCCTGCCAGAGGGCGAACTCGAGCCTCAAGTCAAGGAAGGGGAACGGGTGGTCTTCGTCGCGCACTTCCAGCGCGGCTTCGGACTGCCCGTTAGTGATTTCTTCCGGAGCTTCCTCGACAAGTTCGGACTCCAGGTTCATCACCTCCCCGCCAACGCCATCACCACTCTCTCCTGCATCGTTTCCTTCTCTGAGGGATACCTCGGCCTCAAAGCCACGGTAGACCTCTTTTCTCGCTACTTCCAACTTAAGCGGCAAGTGATCCCGGATCCAAAAACAAGGATCTGCCCAAGCTACTAACCGCCTGCGGAGCAGCCATCGTAGCTCCTCGCCGAAACTCCATCTTCCCACGTATCGCTACTCCGGACACCGTTCGCAAGTGGCTCCGGACGTGGTTTTACGTGAAGAACTCCGGCGAAGAGGACTTCCTCAACCTGCCGGCGTTTAACCTCAGCCCTCCTACAGAACCGCTCAACTGGGACTACACTCCCCCTCACAGCGGCGAAATCAAGTCCATCCATGGGTATGTTGCGAAATGGCAGGACCCGGAGGACCCTGCGAACGACGGGAAAGTCCTGACGGCTGACGATCTGGCCTGCACATTCGTGAAGCGCAGGGTCTCCCCTCTCCAGGCGAGGACTCACAAGATCTGCCACATGAGCGGTCTTTATGATCCAACCCGCCATACGCACGTTGCACTGGACAACGCCGCGGTAGCTCGGCGAGTCCGAGCTATCACCAAGTCCAAGATCCTGACGCTTGGACATGGGGAAGGGAACCCCACTACAGGACCAAGCCACCAAAACAGGTACGCTGTTCCGACGTTTTCTTCGGTACTCCTTTACCACCGAGGTCTTGCTACCGACGTTCATCTTGACCATTTTCTTCCTAACTCCTTTTCATATGTCTGCCATATAGCTGTTCTCCCGCCAGACCGCCGAGGATGGAGTCCATCCTGCGGACCACTTCGGCAAGGATCTCCTGTCGAGGACCCACCATCCAACGTGGATCCTGACAACGAGGATTACATGCCCATTGCCTCGGCCCGCGTCACCACCGCGGGTAAGCCTCAAGCACAAGCTTCAGTTCAAGAGATTTCGGATGACGAGGAGGGATTTCTCGTCATGGAACCAATAAACGCGGTACCTATCTCCTGCCTTCCTCACCTTCCGAACTTTACTCCAGCAACCAGCCGGAAACGCGCTGGTGCCGCAACTTCGGCCGCCGAACCATCCGCCACTGGAGCCTCCGGACCCACTGAGGCTCCGGTCAAGAGACGTCGGCTGAAGAAGTCCGGAAATCCTCCTCATGCCCGAGGGGGCAAGAGGTTTCCTACTCGGATGGGTAATGCTTTGCTCTATAGCCAACATGTTTGTTGCTTAAACATATTACCTCGGTATTAACACTTAACCATCTTCCCTTCGTTGCAGTGACCCCATAGACGTGGATCAGGAGGTATCCTCCATGACTGCACCCGTTGGTGCCTCTGAAGCCACGACCACCCCGACGAACTCTCGCCCCGGATCTCCTCCACCGAGGTCTGGCCCGGCCTTGGAGAAATCTGCCCCACCCGAGGTCAGACTTCTCCGCGTCCTCAAACGGATGCGGGGACCAATCGCGCCAGAACTCCGGCTACCGCCTTGCCGGAGCCTCGACTCTCCCCCCGCAGCCAGACTGCCCGCAACCAACAGCAGCAACAGCAAAGCATCAGCAGAAGCAACAGCCCAAGCAGCAGCCCAAGCAACAGCCCCAAAAACCAGTTCGCCAGACTACCTTGCCGTTGGAGAAGGCAAGGAGAAAGAGAAAGAGACGGTGAAGTCTAAGGTCACCCCCAAACCAACATCTGGGTCTGGCACCCTGACTATCTCTTCTCCTTCAAGGATGCAACCGAGGTCTCCTCCCCGGTGACACGCCGAATTCCTCCATTCGCCGCACCCGTTGATGAGACTGCCCTCCGGCCGAAGAATATGCTCGGAGGGCATCTCTTATATTGGATAACCGGCCTGCTTCAAGCTCCGAGGCTGCTTTGGCCTTGGAGGCCTCGGTTAGGGGCATCGAGCAGGGCGGACCGTGGGGATATCCTCCTCTGCGCACTGACAGTGACCAGAGCCTCGGCTCCTTGGAACACTACAATGCAGACTGGAATTCTGCAGACGAGGTCTCCTCGGCCTCCCTAGCTGCTCCGGTGGCTGAGCATCCTGCGGGAAACAGCGCCTGCGGCCGAAGCGTACGACCTACAAACGCTGCCCTGCGTGCTGCTCAAAACATCGACGTAAGTCCTATTCTCTTTACTTTCATGCAGTATCTCATCTAATATCCACCATTCCCAGTCCCCGAGATTCGAGGTAAACTATTGACGCTCCGCCGGAGTTAAAATTGTTTGGCTTGAATCTCAACTTTCAATTTTCATCCGACGTATCCAAACCATTTTACCTTACTTAGCATGCACCTCGGGTACGAGTCCCCGAGACTCCTGTCGAGGCATACCCCGGCAACATTTTCCCAATGATTTGACTCCGAGTCCCCGAGACTCTTGTCGAGGTATAGCCTTTCTAACCGAGCTATGTTTTTCTTCCTTGCAGAATACTATGAACGTCCGCACGGACATCTTTCATACCCTCTGTTTGACCACAAGAAACTCCACGACGAGCACAAGGCCGTCCTTGCAGAAAAGAACTCTTTGGACGAGCTCCAAGAAAAAGCCGAAGTAGCTCGTCTGGTAAAGGAACTGAAGCGCATCACTGAGCTGCGGACGTCGGAAAAAGAGCAGCTGCAGGCGGAAAAGGCCAGTGTTGTTGAAACAGAGAAGAAACTTCGGGAGGATGCCGCCAAGGAACATGAGAATGCGCTCCAGTTAGCCGAGGCCCGCGCCACCTCGGCCACCGAGGCTTATGAAGCCCTTCAAGCTTCGGTTAACCAGCTCCTCCCGACGCTGGAACGCATCAACAAGAAATGGACGGTAAGCTTCTTGCCCCCCTTATCCTTGCTTTGTCCTCAACAGTACTGGCTCTTTGCCGAACTGTTTCTTTCATTATTAACAGGCTATCCTTCTGCAGAGCACTTCACCTACACCCAAATCTCGGCTCGCAATATCACTGATCAGCACAGGAAGAGGCGTAACGAGACGAACCCCGTCTGGACCATTGAGGACCACATCGTGGCCATCAAAGCTCGGATCCATCCCTTGAAAACCATTGGGTCCGAACTCCTCGATGCAGGTGTGTCTGCTTTCCGAGCCTTGTGGCCTCTTGCCGATGCTCCCAATACTACGCCTGAGCTCGCCGCCAAGCTTCGTGAAGCCGAACAAAGACTTCGAGAGTGGCGCTCATCTTCGGCTCGCGCTGGAGCTGATGCCGCTCTCAAATTCATCATGACTTGGTGCGAGAAGATCGACCTCGAAAAGATGGACACTCTTCGCCGAGGCTCGCCCTGGTCCACGGACCCAATTCTCATCCAGCGGCGCGAAAAGATGGCTGCCTTCTTCGCTGGATATGCCAACACCAAGAACTTGAGCGAGGGAGACACCTACTCCGACGCCGAAGATGACGAGCCAGAAGAGGATGAATACGAAACAGAATCCGACGTCGAAGCCGAGCAAGGTGACGATGGTGACACCCGCGAAGCAGAAACCGAGGCTTCTCCACAACCTGGTGCCGAGGTTACTGCCGACGTTGCCAGCACCTCCCAGGCTACCTCGGCTCCGGACGAAATCCCTGCTGCATCGGCTGCTGCCGACGTAATTCCTGATGCCTCGACCTGAACTTATGCTTGGCCAAAAAACTTCATTAAATCCCCGGTATGCCGGGACGCAGATGTAATCAAACTTAAGTAGTTCCTTTTGCTACCTCTGTTACTATCATGCTTATCGAACCATGCTTTTCTAAGCTTTACGTCGAATCCTTTTGAATGATTGCTCGAGTTTACTTTCGTGTTTACTATTTTGGCATTCTTTGCTCTTGTCTGCCATTTGGCGTTCGACAGTCGAGTCACAAGATTGTTGTTCATAGCATACAGTACTTGGTAAATTCCGAGGTATGTTTCAAAGTCATCCGACATAAACGAAAGGTAAAGACAGGGGTTAGTAAACGACACATGCCGAACTATATTTTGGACCGAGTCCCCGAGTTCATTTTCATGTCTCCCACGTTTTTTCCTCTTTGCTCTTGACTACCTTTTAGGCAGATGCCAGTCGAGTCACAAGATTAGTTTCATAGCACACATTACTTGAAGTTTGAGACGAGGTTCAAAATAGTTCGGCATATGAACGAAACTGACAAACAGAGATAAAACATAAGCACAAGAGCGAGGCAGTCCCCGAGCTTTAACCTCGGAGTGCCGACATTTTTATTAAGGATTAACCGAGGTACATACATTGCGCCTTTCATGAGTAGAAAGGTCGGAGTAGAGCTACGTTCCATGGTCGCCTGACCTCTGACCGGGGTTGTCCAGCCCATCTTCCCTTGGTTCCTGCGCATCTATAAGATAGTAGGAATCATTGAGCAGAGCTCGGCTCACAACGAACGGTCCCTCCCATGGAGGTGACAACTTGTGCCGGCCTTTCTTGCGCTGCACCACCTCAGCACCAAATCTCCCTCGTGAAACACACGAGGGTTGATACTCCGGCTATGATAACGTCGGAGACCTTGCTGGTAAATTGCTGACCGAGATGAGGCCAATTCTCTCGCTTCCTCAAGCAGATCTACTGCATCCTCCCGAGCCTCTTTTGCCTCGGCTTCAGTGTACATTGCCACTCTGGGCGCATCATATTCGATGTCAGTGGGTAGCATAGCTTCTGCCCCATAGACCATAAAAAATGGCGTATAGCCAGTTGATCGATTTGGCGTGGTCCTTAGACCCCACAGTACTGCTGGTATCTCATCTATCCAACACCCCGGCGTTTTCAGCAGTGGTTCAATGAGCCGAGCCTTGATGCCGGCCAACACTAGAGCATTTGATCTTTCCACTTGTCCATTAGACTCCGGGTGTGCCACCGAGGCTATGTCCAGCCGGATTCCCTTGTTCATGCAAAACCGAGCGAACTCTCCAACAGCAAAGTTAGTGCCGTTGTCCGAGATAATGCTATGGGGGTAGCCATATCGCAGAATAATCTCCTTCAAGAAAGTCACTGCTGAATGACCATCCAACTTCCGGATTGGTTTCACCTCGATCCACTTGGTGAACTTGTCCACCATCACCAATATGTGTGTCATGTTACCTCGGGCTGGTTTGAACTCTCCCACCATATCCAAACACCATACCGCAAACGGCCAAGTGATAGGAATTGTTTTGAGCGCCGAGCTGGCATATGCGTTTGCTTGGCAAACCTTTGGCATCCTTCACATCTCCGGACTATGGCCTCTGCATCAGCAAGAGCAGTGGGCCAATAGAACCCATGCCTAAACACCTTGGCCACCAGAGCTCTTGTGCTGCAATGATGACCACACTCTCCTTGGTGGATCTCCAAAAGCATCTCCTTGCCTTCAGCTGGCTCAACACACCGTTGCAACACCTCGGTTACGCTTCTTTTATAGAGCTCCTTGTTGATGATGGTGTACGCCTTGGCCCTCCTTTGAATCCTCCTAGCCTCGGTTGTGTCACTTGGCGTGCTTCCCTCCGTTATGAACTTCATAATTTGCTCCGCCCACTCCGGCACCGGGTGCAAAGGAAAAAGTTCCTCATCCACCTCCATTGGCTCGGCCACCATAATCTCCTCCATTATTTCCTCCACCATCCTGCGACCAGTCCCCGAGTCTGGATGAGCAGTCCCCGAGCTCTGCCACGCAGTCCCCGGGTCCGACCAAACGCATCCGACGTCTACCTCCATTGGAACAGGTCCGGGCTCTTGCTCCGCCGGGATGAAAATAGATTCGGATTCAGGAGAAGGTTTGATTGAAGGAGTTCTCAAGTGATTCAGGGCTACCCCTGGTGGTACTGCCTCTTTGATGAACCGAGCTTTGACAACACGTCGGCAGCATCATTTTCTGCCCGAGGTATATGCCTGTACTCACACCCTTCAAAGAACCCGGATATCTTTTGCACATGGAACCGATATAACGCCATGTTGGCATCCAGAGCATCCCAAGTTCCAGAAGATTGTTGCACCACCAGGTCGGAATCGCCGAAGCACTCTACACGCCGGATACCGATCTCCTTTGCCACCTTGAGGCCATGGATTAAGGCCTCATACTCCGCCACATTGTTTGATGCTGAGAAATGAATCTGCAGCACGTACTTCAGCTGATCTTGCTTTGGCGAGGTGAGGACTATTCCAGCCCCCAGCCCGATCTTTGTTTTGGACCCATCAAAATGCATTTTCCAATAATTATAGTCCGGCCTGGGTGGCTCATACTGCATCTCGGCCCAATCACAAAAGAAGTCCGGCAACGCCTGGGATTTAATTGCGTCTCTTCTCTCATAATGTGGTGCATATGGAGACACCTCAATCGCCCATTTGGCAACTCGGCCAGTTGCATCTTTGCACCCGATGATCTCCGAGATTGGAGCTTCGCACACCACCGTCATGGGATGCTCCTGGAAATAATGCTTCAACTTCTTGACCGCCAGGTAAACACCATACGTCATCTTCTGGTAGTGAGGATAGTTCTGCTTCGAGGTAGAGATCACCTCGCTCAAGTAATACACCGGTCTCTGCACCGACCTGCCACCTTCTTCGCGCTCCACCACCACTGCCACACTTACAACTCGGTTTGTGGCCGCAATGTAAAGTAACATCGGCTCATTGTGCAATGGTGACCAACACCGGGGCAGTGGACAACATCTTTTTCAGCTCACCAAACGCCACGTCGGCCTGCGGGGTCCATGTAAACCCGGTACTTTTCTTCATGAGCTGGTACAAAGGCAATGCTTTTTCTCCTAGCCGAGCTACAAATCGGCTCAACGAGGCTAGGCACCCTGTGAACTTCTGCACATCTTTCAAACACTTCGGTAACTTCATGCTCTCAATAGCTCGGATTTTGGCCGGGTTAACCTCGATACCTCGGCTAGACACCAGGAATCCGAGCAACTTTCCAGCCGGGACACCAAAGGTGCACTTGTCCGGGTTAAGCTTCAACCGATACTTTCTCAAATTCACAAATGTCTCCTCGAGATCCTCGAGGAGAGTATGTTTCTCCTTAGTTTTGATGACAATATCGTCGACATACACTTGCACATTTTTGCCCATCTGAGAGTGCAGGCATTTCTGCATACACCTCTGATAAGTTGCCCCGGCATTTCTCAGACCAAAACACATGACACGATAGCAATACGCCCCATACGGGGTAATAAAAGCAGTCTTTATTTGATCCTTTGGGTTCAGTGGTATCTGGTGAAAACCAGAGTACGCATCGATAAAAGATAACAGTTCACAACCAGCAGTGGAATCGATCACTTGATCAATCCGAGGTAATGGAAACGGATCTTTTGGGCACGCCTTGTTGAGGTTAGTGAAGTCAATGCACATGCGCCACACCTTGACCACGGCTGGCTCGTCTTTCTTCTTTTCCACCAGACCGGATTGGATATCCAGTCCGGATGCAGTACCTCCATTATGAACCCGGCTGCAAGCAACTTAGCCAGCTCGTCCAGCACCACTTGTCTCCGGTCGTCTGAGAGACGACGGGTCGGTTGCCTCACCGGTTTCACCTCTGGCCTAACAAATAAAGAGTGCTCTGCCAACTCCCTCGGAACACCTGGCAGGTCCTTAGCCGACCATGCAAAGATATCCCGATTCTCACGGAGGAAGTGACAGAGCTCGCCTTCCTATTTCTCGCCTAGCCCGGTCCCAATGATGGCCACATGCTCTGGGTGCTCCGGGTCAATGGGGATCTTCTTGGTCTCCTTGGGTACCTCGAACGCCGCAGTTGAGTCCGGGCTCATCAGTCCGGACAGGCCGAGCTGTGTTGACTGCGCCATTGCCACCACTTGATGCAGCTTCTTCTTCTCGGCTGCGATCACCAAAGACTCGGCAGGTTAGATCCCGCCGAGGCACACTGAATGCTCGCTTGTAGTCACCCGAGATGGATATGATCCATTAGGCCCTGGCATTTTCATCTTCAGGTATGCAACATGGGTGGAAATCATGAACTTGGCCAAAGCCGGCCTTCCAAGCAGTGCATGGTATGCACTCTCCAAGTCCACCACCTCGAACTCGATACTCTCAACTCGGCAATTTTCCTTGGTTCCAAATGCTACATCCACCCATATCTTGCCCATGGGTGCACAGGAAACGCCGGGCACAATCCCATGAAAAGTACAACTGCTTGGCATCAACTGATTAGGCGAGATGCCCAATTTCACCATTGTGTCTCGGTACATGATGTTGATGGCACTGCCATTGTCCACCAGAACTCGGGTGAACCTCACATTGTTGGTAGGCCCACACAACGTTGGATCTACCACCAGGGCATACTTTCCAGGGCTCGGCATGATCCGAGGTGTGTCCTTTCTGCTCCAAGTGATCTCCTGCTCAGACCAGTTCATATAGGTCGGCACCACCGGCATTACTGCATTCACCTCCATGGCACGCCTCTGCACGCTCTTCTTGTCAGTGGGCTCGGTCACAAAGACCACATAGCTCGCATGAACCTCTCTATAGTCATTTCCGGGGTATTCATACTGCTGACTTGGTCCGGCACCATTGTTGTTGTTATTACCTCGGACATTCACAACATTCACGGGTCTTGCTGCTGCAGGCCTCGGAAGAGGTGCAGTGGTTATCGGGGTAACATTTGCTCCGGACAGATTAGGGTGGGACCTCGGCTGAAATCTCTGAGGTGGTGGTCCTGTTCTGATTCCTCCGGCCCTTGCCCCCTCTTCTCTGATTCTGCGGTTCCAGCTGCACTGCCGGGTTGAATGGTTGGCTGGCTTGCGCGGGTCAGTCGTATGGTAACAGCACGGACCATCTATCATTGATTCATAGGTCATGGGTGGCTCCGGGTTCGGACTAAATGCCGGACCATTGATTTTTGGCCTCTGGACACCTCCAGCTCCGGGCTGATCCGGGTTCACCGCTGCAACTTGGTTGGAGGGTATGGATAGTCCGGCTCCCTCCTCTTCTGTCCGAACTCCTGACGGTCATTACACCTTGGTCCGAGCCGGTTGTTTATTGGCTCCCTCCTTCTGTTACGTGCTCCTGCCTCTGCTGCTGGCTGCATCGGATCACCCAGGGCATAAGAATCTGCAACCCGGATTGTTTCTGCTAGGGATCTCGGCATATCTCTCTGGAGCCTCTGCCACAGCATGCTGCCATGTCGACACCATCTGCAAACCAGGAAATGGCCTGTGCCTCTACCACTCCTTCACAGGAATTCCGAACATTGCTCCACCGAGTTAAGAATTCTCGGTCAGTTTCATGATCATCTTGCTTACATGCCGCCAGGAGCTGAGGTCGGTTTGGCCTCTTGTATGTACTAGCAAAGTTGCTGTTAAACGCCAGCTCCAAGTCTATCCAGGAGTTGATACTATACTCCGGCAAATTATTCAGCCAGATCCGAGCTGGACCTTCCAACATGTGCGGGAGATACCGGACCGCCCATCGGCGATTGCCCCCCGCAATGTGCACCGAGGATACATAATCTGTCAGCCAATCTTGTGGCTTGGTGCTCCCATTGTATGGCTTGGTGTTCCGACCTAACTGGAACTGAGATACTGGTGGTGGTGGCTCCTTCATGATCCGAGGTCCAAAACACGCCGGACCAGGAGGGCCTTCCTCCTCCAGTTGCTCAGACAAGTAGATTCTATCCAGCTTGTTACGGACATCGCCTGGAGCTAACATCCGACCTCCTATCCGAGGTCCCAACGCCCCATCCACTCTGTGGTATCCAGCTCGTGCCATGGCCGAGTCTCCATCATCATATCGGTCATCGCCTTGACCGACGTTCTGAGGTTGCTGAACATACTCCGGCTCTCGCTGATATTGCCCCTGCTGCCGAGGTTGTTGCTGATACCTCGGGGGCGGAGGTGGTTTACCTCGGCCAGCCGATGCTGCTTGACCGCCGTTCTGATTTCCCTGACCGGAGTTACCCTTAGCCGGCTCGCATTGCCTGGGCCGGGGTTTCCCTTAGCTCGGCTAGCATTGCCCTGGCCCACCTTCTGCTTTGCTGCTAGGACTGGATCATACATCTGCAGCTGCTGGTTCTGACCCGAGGTGACACTCCGGGCTCGATCGGCTCCTCCGACGAGTGGAGACGAGGCTTGCCCCTTGGACACCTGACTGACTGGCCTAGCTGAATAAACCATCTCTGAATCACCAGCCCCGGCATATGCTCTGCGGAGAGCCTCATTCTGCTGGTTAGCCACATATACTAACTCATTGACTCGCTTCTGCTGCGCACGCCATGCATCTCCAGATAATCCGGATAGCTCGGCCCTGCCTGCCTCGGCAGCTCTGAGGTTCTTAGCAGGGGAACTATACACCGGCCTTCCAGTTGACACGCGACTCCCACTCCTAGCCGAGGTGGTAGGTCGAGCCTCCCTGTTTATCTCATCGTTGAGCCCCTTGCCTCTCTGCCGCACCTCGGCTCCCCTATGTGTATCAACCGCTACCGGGGTGAAGCCATTCGCTGCATTGTACTCGCGCAGATCTCTATTGAACTCATCTCTAGCTGTTATCATTGCTACAGCCTCCTTCTGCAACAGGACACGCTTTGCCTCTAGGTCGGCCACAGTCACTACTATGTCCACTCCTGGATTTACTGGGTCTGCCAGTGTATCCACTATCTCTACCAGGGTCGCACCTCGGCCCGCAGCTCTGGGGTGCCAGGCAAGTCCTTCTCTAGCCTGGGCTTTGCAGATCTCACCTTAGCAACCTCGGCTGCCTTGGACTGGCTGGCATCTACTTTGCCACGGCGTCAACCGGCCTGTCATCATCACCTCTACGCAGCTCTCGGGGCGAGTGATACGCCGACCTAAAGCCGCGAGGAGAGGAGTTTCGTCGTCCACGAGCACCTGCTCCGGGTACCCGCGAACAACCTCGACAGCAACGTACGTGACGAAGCTGCCGAGCATCATGGTGAAGCCGTCCTCGGGGAAAGGCTTGCCGGCGAAACACCCCGCGTTGTCGCTGATGAAGGTGAACTCTCCGATCTTGGCGACAAGCCCGGAAAGAACACGCTCGCCTGAGCCCGTCCGGATGAAAACTCCCTCCAACGCCTCAATCTGCCCCACGGTGGGCGCCAACTGTCGTGGTGGGATCACGGCAGATGCCATAGGTATGGCTAAGATGGGGCCGAATGGTCGTTGGGGGAATCCGGGGAGGGTTTATGCACTCAAGAAGTGCACACGCAAGAACACGCAAGAACACGAACGAAGAACCAAGAAAGCAAGAACACAAACACACCACGATGTACCCTGCTTCGGGGCCCTCTTGTGGAGGTAACACCCCTACTGCAGCACTATCCTAGCCAGTGTATAGCTCAGAGTGACAAGTACAAGCTGCTCCTCGAGCTGTATGATGCTACAATGGTGAGAACTTGAGGTAAAAGATGGAGCTAACGGGAGGAAGAAGGCACTCCGAGCTGAATCCGAGGTGTTTCCGGGGTGTTCCGAGCTTCCTCTCTCTCTCTTTTCTCTCTTGATCAACTAGTTCCAGCGCGGGGGGGGGGGTCTCTCCTCTAGCAGGAGGGGGTGAAGCCCACTATATAGGCCAGCCGGGTTACCATTGTGCCCCTCGCAGAACACTGTTGCCATGCCTCTGCAACGGTCACCACCGTACCACCGTACCTCGGTCAGGGACAAGACGTGGCTTGCCCATCTCCTGTAGCCTAACGGCAGAACTAGCATGTCCCCTCTGACCGAGACAGGACGTGGCCTGGCAGAGCTACCTCGTAGCCTTTTCCCAGACCCGCGTGGCCAGCGGTCAGAGACGTGCAGGCCCGCCGAACCCGGAGCACGCCTCTGCCATGCTCCTTGACAGACGCTCCCGTGTCAGGCGCTCTTGTACCCGGCTGGAAGTGACAGGAGCATTGACTCCTGCCCGACCTACAGCCATCACCTCGGTTAGCTCGGCACGGATGTGACGGGCTCCGTACCTCGGGTCTTGCGCTTAATATCTTTTACCAGGTCGGATCTTACTTCCTCCCCACAGCTTCTCCTGCACTCTCAACACAAACCACTGCACTGAGGTAGTTAGGTCGGCTGAACATAGCTCGGACAGTGAACCTCGGCCCTGGCCAACAGTATACCTCGGACCCCTCTGGGCCAAAATAGGTCGGCCTGTACTCTCCAGGTCAAGATGAAGCTCGGACCTTCCCAGGCCCAAACAGGTCGGCCCTTTCCGTACCTCGGCACAACTTCGAACACCACCTTATGCCAAGCCTTGACCCTACCCGGGGATACTCCCCCGACAATATCAGTTAGAAATCAACGTACACAACTGATATGACCATTTGTTCATCAATTGACCATTTGCTCAACAGTCATGGACAATATCGGCTAATAGGTTATCGTGTGTTCCAAAATTTTTCTGACATGTACGTGGTTTTTTTTTCATGTGATGCAAAAACTGGTAGAAAACAAGAACTGACACTTAATGCTAGGTTAAAAGGTTAGTCCAATAAAATGATGTAAAATAATATGAGATAGTAGCAAAAGTACGTAGCAATGATATAATAATAGTATGGATCAATAAAAAATGAGAGGTATGTTTTGGACGTACCAATCCTCCAAATCCATTTCGCATCTTGCATCTGGCCCGAACGAATGGAATCAAAAGAAATGGAGATTACCGCCTCCGCTGCGAGCATCGTCGTCGCTGCCTAAGTCGCCGCTGCCATTTTCAGTCAATGTAGCTTTCTTTCGTGCGTAGGAGAAAGTGCGGGAAAAAATGATAGAGTGAGAGGGAAACAAGATCGTCTGGAGATAACTGAAACCCCTAACAGTCTTCTCCTCCAAAATGTCTATCTATGCCACTTCGACCCGATATGGTGGCCTGGTCTGTTACAAAACAGTTTTAACCAAGAAAATCCTACAATTAGTGCTATTGGTTATACACATGCCCCAATGTTTGGGGATTTTTTAGAGTTTTGTCAAAGGAAGTGGTTCCTGATACCCCAGCCCATTTATTTTTGTAATTGCCTCCTTTTATCAAGTAAGGGCTACTATCCAAGATAGTAAGCACTCATTTACTTAAGAAATTGGCGGTTAACCCCATATCACAATTGGCATTGTTCCATGGATATCTTACTAATCGAAGATGGTTTGTCGATTTTTCTTTCCATGGAATAGACATCCAGGGTCATGATACGTCTCAAACGTATCTATAATTTTTTATGTTCCGTGCTGTTATTATACCAATTGCTACATGTTTTATTTACACTTCATAGCATTTTATGCATTTTCTGTGACTAACCTATTAACAAGATGCCACAGTGACAGTTCCTGTTTTCTGCTGTTTTTCTGTTTCAGAAAAGCTAGTCGGGAAATATTCTCGGAATTGGACGAAAATCAACGTACAACCCTATTTCACCAGAAGACTCCACGCCAGGCCTCGGCGCGGCCTGGAGGGGGGGGGGGTGGCGTCGAGGGGTCACCTCGTTGACTCGAGAACCTTCCGACGCCGCCCTTTCGCCTATTTATTGCCTCAGTGGAGAAAACCCTAAAACGTTCGACGATTTCTCCAGAAAAGCTCTGTAGCGCCGCCGCCACCAAAAACCCTAATTCGGGGGACAGAAGTCTCTGTTTCGGCACCCTGCCGGGATGGGGAAATGCCCCCGGAGCCATCTCCATCGACGCCACCGCCTCCATCATCGCCGTTGCTGCCTCCATGATAAGGAGGGAGTAGTTCTCCATCGAGGCTGAGGGCTCTACTGGCAGCTATGTGGTTCATCTCTCTCCCATGGTGTGATCTTTATGTGATCATGAGCATTGTAATCTAGTTGAATTCATAGATGTTTCCCCTTCATTGTTATAGTTATGCTACTTAAGTGGTTTTATCATTATGATCTTCGGAGTCATGTGACAACACAATACCAAGGTGACAGTGTGGGTGGCGTGTATGGCTCCATTAATAAGATTAGAGGGATATTTACCATGAGTTATTCTTATGTTGGATGTCACTATAAAATTGTGGTGTTTGTTTACTCAGACTTTAAGGTGTGCTCTTTGTAGCCCTACGCAGTAGATTGGTATTTCTATCCAATGGGAAAATAGTTCAGAGTAGCATAGTGAAGGAAGTATTTATGTGTTCAATTATGTTATTAATGTTGAGAGTGTCCACTAGTGAAAGTATGATCCCTAGGCCTTGTTTCCAAGCATTGAAAACACCGTTTACTCTCAGTTCTGCTGCATGTTTGTTTGCTGCCATTGTTACTACAGATTGCAATTACTACTTGTAATCATCCATACCACTTGTATTTCACTATCTCTTCGCCGAACTAGTGCACCTATACATCTGACAAGTGTATTGGGTGCGTTGGGGACACAAGAGACTTCTTGTATCTTAATTGCAGGGTTGCTTGAGAGGGATATCTTTGACCTCTACCTCCCTGAGTTCGATATACCTTGGGTTATTCACTTAAGGGAAACTTGCTGCTATTCTACAAACCTCTGTACTTGGAGGCCCAACACTGTCTACAAGAATAGAAGTTATAGTAGACATCAAGCTATTTTCTGGCGCCGTTGCCGGGGAGGTAAGGTAAAAGGTACTCACGTCCTCCGTCTACTAAGCTATTTCTAGCACTGTTGCCGGCGTGTGAGTGCTTGAAGCTATCTCCTTTAGATCCTGCAGTTATATCTTTTTGTTTCTTATTTTTATTTCACTAGTTAGGCTTAATGGAAAACAACAAAAAAATTAGAGAGCTCTATGAAATTTATCTTGAGTTAGGACATGATGTGTTTGAACAGAAAATTAAAAAACCTATGGAAGTTTGTTTGCATAATAGTGATAGCAATGTTATTAGCATGAACTCTTTGAATACCATTATTGCTAATGCCATGGAAAGCTCTAAGCTTGGGAAGCTGGTTTTGATGAATATGATATTTTTAGTCCCCCAAGCTTTGAGGAGAAAATTTGCTTTGATGATACTTTGCCTCCAATTTATGATGATTATAATGATAGTGGTATTTTGGTGCCACCTACTATGGAGGAAAAAGTTTATTATGATTATACTATGCCTGCAATTTATGATGATTACAATGATGACTGTGATAGTTTTACTCCCACTATTACTAATGATTATGCTTATGTGGAGATTAATGATACTTTTATGCATGTGAATCATGATAAGAATTCTTTATGTGATAGCTATATTGTTGAGTCTATTCATGATGCTACTGAAAATTATTTTGAGAGAGGAAAATATAGTCATAGAAATCTTGATGTTATTAAATTTCCTCTTTTATGATGAAAGTTTTGAGCTTTCTCTTGTGTTGCTTTTATATGTTGGTTGCTTTAAGACCTACTGGTCATTATGAGAGAGGGAGACACGGTTTCATATATCTCAATAATATTAAGTCTCCTCTCTTTTTGTTAATTTTTTTGAAGTTGTACTTGTTTTGTCTTTCTATGCTAGCAGCTTCAAACTTTAATGATTTGTTTTCTTACAAGATTCCTTTGCATAGGAAGTGGGTTAGACTTAAATATTTTTTATATTTGCTTCTTGATGTTCTCTTATATTCAACTCTCATATTTATGAGAGCATCATTAAAATTGGCATGCCTAGCTAAAAGGCTTTAAAGAGAAGCGCTTATGGGAGGCAACCCATTGTTTTTACTTTCTGTTTTTTTTGTGTTTTTTTGTGTCAAGGTGCTTGTTTACTTCTGTAACAACATCTTTGTATCTTTTATTTACTGCTTTGTTGTGCCAAGAAAAGTCTCTTATGACAAGATGGTACCTATATTTGGATTACTGCACAGGAACAGATTTCTGGACGTCACCGTCTCTTTCGGTAGAAAATCATAAAAAATAGTTTTGATCTGCAATTTTTTGTTCGTGTTCCTGAGATATGTACGCAACTTTCGTACGACTAGCATTGTTCGATTTGAGGAACTTAAGTGCCTCGAAAAAATCCGTCTTTACGGACTGTTCTGTTTTTGACAGATTCTGTCTTCATTTTTGCATTGCTTCTTATACGAATTTTCTTTGTGGTTTCTTTTTGTGGAAAGGTGCTACAAAGACCTGGTATACATTAGCTAATGTTAGAATGAGTTCTTGATTGTATCTTTACAGAACCAAGTGAGATTATTGTTTTGATGCACTAACCTGCTAATGCGAATTATGTTGAGTTTTAATGTGAAGGAAGTTTTCAAGTGTTAAGAGAGGAGGATGATATAATAGGATCAAGAAGAGTGAAAAGCTTAAGCTTGGAGAGGCTCCCATGGATCTCCTCAACATATTTTAAGAAGACTCAAGCATCTAAGCTTGGGTATGCCCAAGGCATCCCCTTCTTCATCAACAAACTATCAGGTCATCTCTAGTAAGACTATATTTTTATTTCTTCACATTATATGTACTGTTCTTGGAGCATCTGTATGCTTTTACTTTCAGTTTGTTTATGTTTTGTCCTCTGGTCATTACAATGCTTGATCACAACTCTTGTTTGGGAGAGAGACACGCTCCGCTTTTTCATTAGAATACTCCTATTCTTCACTTATATTTGTTGAGTATTCCTGTCTAGCGTTGTTTAGCTTTTAGCTCTTGTTTTCATGTATCTCTTGTCAGAGCTAGTAGTTCTTTTGAAAAAAGTACTCTCTTGCTTCACTTATATTTGTTTGGAGAGTTGTTTAAATAAGTTGATTGGTGTTTGGTTGGAACAGAAAATGCTATGCATGTGGTAGTGGTATAAAAATGCTTACATAGTCTTGTAGATCACTGTCTTGAGTAATTTGATACTTGTCAATTGTTTTGAGTTACCAAGTAAGTAATGTTTAGACTTGTGCATCATGTAAGTAAAGGCTATTAGTGAAGAACTACTGTAAATCTTGTTGATATTTGATTTGTATCATTGGTAGTTCCAAAGTCTAGATATTTTCTAGTGAAAGGTTTTGGTTAACAAGGAAGACAATGTGGACTCTTGTAATTTTTCAAGCATGTTTTTTTATATGAGTTCTTGCTGTACCGATTGACAGTCCGTGTTTTCTTAAATAACCTTGCTAGCCTAAAACTCTGTACTAAGCGGGAATGCTGCTTGTGCATCCAAAACCCTTGAGCCAAAATCCATGCCATCTGTGTCCACCATAACTACCTATTATGTGGTATTTTCCTGCCATTCCAAGTAAATTTTTCATGTGCTACCTTTAAAATATTCAAAACTGTTACAACTCCTTTTTGTGTCACTGTTTACAAGCTCATGAGGATGTGGTAGATGGTCTTTATTTCACTTGTTGATCAGACTTTACACCTGGACTAGTGGCATATACATCCGCTTATCCAATAATTTTGCAAAAAGAGCTGGCAACGGGGTGCCCAGTCCCAATTAATTACAACTTTAACCATTAATTATCTTCACATCTTTTTGCCCTGAGAAATCCGTCAAGCAATGTTCATAAGTGTGTAAACAAAAGAGAACGAGGGATGATCTACCCGCTGGTAGAAATAACGTCCTTCATGGGAGCCGCTCTTGTAAGGTCCGGTTAACTTGTGACTTAAAGTATTGTCTATTTACTGATTCATTGACCATTAACACACACCTCTCAAAATATATTTTTATACCCTCTATATGCTTTCAAAAACTTAAAAAGCTCTAGCACATGATTTAATCCCTCATTCCCTCTGCGAAGGGCCTTTCTTTTACTTTATTGTTGAGTCAGTTTTCCTACTTCTTTCTATCTCCACAAGCAAACACTAGTGTCAACTTTGGTACAACAGTTGTTATATAATGATATGTTTGACTTATTGCATTACTTTGCCTTGACAATATCCATGAGATAAATATGTTAAAGTTGAAGCCAGTGCTGAAACTAAATCTTCCTTTGTGTTAGTCAAACATTTTCATTTAGAATCTATTGTTTTGTGAGCTAACTTTTATGCAAACTCTTATAGCTCCATTGTCTCCAAAGTATTATTCATGAAAGTTTGCACTTGTATGATTCATTTTTTTGCTCCTTGTTTACTTGTTAGCAAACTATAGACCATTGACTTGGATCACTTCATTCAGTTCATGTGCTTTGCATTACTATTTGATCAAGATTATGTTGGTAGCATGTCACATCAAAAATTATGTTGTTTTTATCGTTTACCTACTCGAGGACGAGCAGGAACTAAGCTTGGGGATGCTTGATACGTATCGAACGTATCTATAATTTTTGATGTTCCATGCTGTTATTATACCAATTGCTACATGTTTTATTTACACTTCATAGCATTTTTATGCATTTTCTGGGACTAACCTATTAACAAGATGCCACAGTGCCAGTTCCTGATTTCTGCTGTTTTTCTGTTTCAGAAAAGCTAGTCGGGAAATATTCTCGGAATTGGACGAAAATCAACGTACATCCCTATTTCACCAGAAGACTCCATGGGCCAAAAGGACACGTCCGGGGGAGGCACGAGGCCTCCACGCCAGGCCTCGGCGCGGCCTGGAGGGGGGTGGCGCCGAGGGGTCACCTCGTTGACTCGAGAACCTTCCGACACCGCCCTTTCGCCTATTTATTGCCTCGGTGGAGAAAACCCTAAAATGTCCGACGATTTCCCCAGAAAAGCTCCGTAGCGCCGCCGCCACCAAAAACCCTAATTCGGGGGACAGAAGTCTATGTTCCGGCACCCTGCCGGGACGGGGAAGTGCCCCCGGAGCCATCTCCATCGATGCCACCGCCTCCATCATCGTCGTTGCTGCCTCCCATGATGAGGAGGGAGTAGTTCTCCATCGAGGCTGAGGGCTCTACTGGTAGCTATGTGGTTCATCTCTCTCTCCCATGGTGTGATCTTTATGTGATCATGAGCATTGTAATCTAGTTGAATTCATAGATGTTTCCCCTTCATTGTTATAGTTATGCTACTTAAGTGGTTTTATCATTATGATCTTCGGAGTCATGTGACAACACAATACCAAGGTGACAGTGTGGGTGGCGTGTATGGCTCCATTAATAAGATTAGAGGGATATTTACCATGAGTTGTTCTTATGTTGGATGTCACTATAAAATTGTGGTGTTTGTTTACTCAGACTTTAAGGTGTACTCTTTGTAGCCCTACGCAGTAGATTGGTATTTCTATCCAACGGGAGAATAGTTCAGAGTAGCATAGTGAAGGAAGTATTTATGTGTTCAATTATGTTATTATTGTTGAGAGTGTGCACTAGTGAAAGTATGATCCCTAGGCCTTGTTTCCAAGCATTGAAAACACCGTTTACTCTCAGTTCTGCTGCATGTTTGCTTGCTGCCATTGTTACTACAGATTGCAATTACTACTTGTAATCATCCATACCACTTGTATTTCACTATCTCTTCGCTGAACTAGTGCACCTATACATCTGACAAGTGTATTGGGTGCGTTGGGGACACAAGAGACTTCTTGTATCTTAATTGTAGGGTTGCTTGAGAGGGATATCTTTGACCTCTACCTCCCTGAGTTCGATATACCCTGGGTTATTCACTTAAGAGAAACTTGCTGCTGTTCTACAAACCTCTGCACTTGGAGGCCCAACACTGTCTACAAGAATAGAAGTTATAGTAGACATCAGGTCACAATCCCACCCATGGCAACAAAACATTCTAGGTTAAAATGCTTTTCTTAAGAACCAACCATATGAATGTCTTAATACTCAATGAGATTTTAACTTTCCATAGAAAAAGAAGTGAGAGTAAAGTGGATGTACAATCCAGCCACACCCAGGTTCAAGTTCACGGACGCTGATTTGTTATTATTATAAAAAATTTGATGTAGGGGCTTACCCTACCGCATTCCTTTCAGAAAAAACTCTCCATCGAAACTTATGAGGCATAGTACCAAAGTGTTGCATATGTAAATAACATGATTTCATAAAATATTCCCCTAATTCAGCTAAGATCTTGATCAGTCTATCCGTCCCATCTATGAGGGTCACACCTTCAAATTTACTCTTTCGCTCTACCCACATCCCCGCTCTCGTCCACACATGGTTTTCCGAAAGAAATATGTCCAATACCTCGAAATATGCTTCTTGTGCAATATTTGGTTAGATAGAAGTAGAAAAAGTTTAGGATAATGTTTTGCTGCAAACAAACCAACAATCCTAATAAAAATTGGGTTTCCTGCCTTTCTTAATTTCAGTTTTTGAACAACTCAAGAAAAGATTCTCAGTCGGATAACAAGGATACTGAGATAAGACTTTACTTTCCCCACTCGTGTTTGCGACGCTAGGGAATAGTCCTCGTCTCCTCTAGGCTCTGTAGGTGAGCATGTGGTTTTGCCTCACTCTGCTTCCGTTTTGGCTGGTGATACGTCTAAAATGTATCTACTTTTCCAAACACGTTTGCTATTGTTTTGACTCTAGTTTGCATGTTTTGAATGGAACTAATACAGACTAACGCTCTTTTCAACATAAATACTTTGGTGGTTTGTTTTTGTGCAGAAAGTCAATATCCTCAGAAAATTCCAGAAATATAAGAAAATGAGTTTTGGGGTAAAAAGATGCACAGAGCCAGGAGGGGAGCTGCAGGGGACCCCACAGCCCCCACACGTGCTCTGGGCGCGGCCAGGGGTGGGGCCGCGCCCCAAGGCCACGCCCCAAGGCCACGCCCCTCCATCTGGTCGTTGCCTGGTGACGCCCTCTGGACTACATATTCCCTGTGACCTAAAAATGCTGGGGGAGAGAAGAAATACGCGAATAGTTCCAGAGCGCCGCCGCCTCCTCGAAACCTATTTCGAGGGCATAATTCCTGTTCTGGCACCCTGTCGGGACGGGGATTGAGGGAGATCATCGCCATCGTCATCACCAATGCCTCTCCATCGACCATCCATGTTTCCCCCATCCATGTATGAGTAATGCCCCGATGTAGGCTGAAGGGGATAGTAGGGATTGGATGAGATTGTTCATGTAATAGATGTCAGATTGTTAGGGCAAGGTGCCTAGTATTCATAGAGTGTGCTACTTATCATTGTTGCAACTTGGAGTGCTTAATGCTTGACACTTAGGGCCCGAGTGTCATGTTTTCAGATCTGAATATGTTATGTTTTCATGAGTATAATAATTGTTTTAGATCATATCTACAAGTTATATGCACATGTCATTGTCCGGAAACCGAGACCCCCAAGTGACAACAATTGGGACAATCGGAGGGGATGGTCGTGACTTGAGGATCACATGTATTCACAGAGTGTTAATGCTTTGCTCCGGTGCTTTATTAAAAGGAGCACCTTAATTATCATTAGGCTTCTATAATGGCCCCGCTGAAACGGGATGGTTGGAAAAAGGATGTCATGCCTATGCTTGATTAGTACCTGGATATTTTATTATCATTTACCTGCATATTGCCCTGTGTTATGAGTTATGACTATTACATGAATTATCTTATCCATGCAACGCCCGCTCATCCATCCCTATGCCTAATGTGTTTTAATCCCGTTGTTTACTACAATTGTTACTACTGCTGTTTTTACTTTATTACTGCTCTTATTTTATTGCTGCTACTATTATATTACTGTTGCTACTGATAAATTGTGCCAAGCAAGTGTTCTTTTAGGTGTGGCCGAATTGATAATTCTGCTGCTAAGACTTATAAATATTTGTTGGCTCCCCTTGTGTCGAATCAATAAATTTGGGTTTTACTTCTCTCGAAGACTGCTGCGATCCTCTATACTTGTGGGTCATCAGCTGGCAGCAGGGAGGGAAGTCCTGATGCCTCGCCCCGACTAGTAGCTTACGTAAGGATTTTTTTGGTCCTCGCAAGGGTGCGCTCGGGTGGATGACAATGCTTCATCTTTCATCTGGTCTCGCGAGCTCCAATCCTCCTCGAGTACATCCGCCGAGACGGAGGCGATGGAGCTCTGGCGTAGATTCTTGCTGTCACCTTTGGGCGGCGAGGTTAGAGTTTCTCCTAGTACGTGTAAGATGGCGATATTTGGTCTCAGTAATCTCAGATCAATTCAAGGTTTCAATGACGACGACTTCGACTCTAGGAGCAAGTTCTTAGGGGCACATGCACGAAGATTTTCCGACAGTCATCAACAAAATCAGACGGGCTCCGGTAGGGGAGCAATACAACGACTCTTTCTGGAGACGATAGTGGTTGTTCGGTGGTTCGGAGATCTCGATGTAAATTTTATTATGTTTTGGGGTATTTGATACTTATGGTCAACCTTTATAGCAGATCTGGATATTTTCGGGAAAAAAGAAGTACAAACTCCATTAGTCATTCCCAAATGTGTGAATCTATCTCTGCGAAGTAGTGTTTTTATACAACCGACGATTTTTTTTTTTGCGAATATACAACCGACAAAATTGATGTACATTTTCTAGAGAGGGACAGAGACCTTGTTGGGCCTCGAGCTTTCAGTTTCCTGGATGCATATATGGACTCAGTTATTTCCTACTCCGTATCATCTAGAGCTGGGGCCGTGTCTTTGTGTTGGATTGATACGTTTTTTTAACATGGGTGATGACCCACAAGTATAGGGGGTGTATCGTAGTACTTTCGATAAATAAGAGTGTCGAACCCAACGAGGAGCAGAAGGTGTTGACAAGTAGTTTTGATCAAGGAATCACTGTAAATACTAGCAGACAAGTTTTTAGGGGTTTTTGATATTGCATATAAATAAAATATGAGTAAATAAAAGACAGTGATAATAATTGCAGCAGGTGGCCCAATCCTTTTTAGAGCAAAGGATAAGCCGGTTGGTTTACTTATGATGGCAAAATGTTCTTGAGGACACACGGGAATTTCGTCAAGTGTTTTCGCTTCCTTACAGCTGGTTAATCTTTATTGTTTTGATAAGTGTTGTGTGGGTGAACCTATGCCAATGCACTGCCCTAACTTGGACTAATACATACTTGTGATTAAACCCCTTGCAAGCATCCGCGTTACAAGGAAGTAATTAAGATAAATCTAACCACAGCCTTAAACTCTGAGATCCTACACTCCCTCATGCACCGGTTTACTAACGGAGGTTTAGGTTTTTGTCACTCCGGCAACCCCACAATTAGTAGCCGAATACACAATGCATTCCCCTAGGCCCATAAAGGTGAAGTGTCATGTAGTCGACGTTCACACGACACCACTAGAAGAATAACACCACAACTTAAATATCAAACCATTAAATATTACTCAACATAATTCCACTACTAACAGCATGACTTCTCCCATGTCCTCAAGAACTGAACGAACTACTCACAAGACATCATATGGATCATGATCAGAGGTGATATAATGATGAATAACAATCAGGACATATACTTCAATTCACCGATAAAACTTAATAGCATCAACCACAAGTAGTAATCAACACCGGGAAAGTTTCCCCTATGAACTACACAAAGTATAACCCCAGATGTTACAGCGGAACGGAGTGGAGCGGTGGAGATGATGGTGACGGCTGTGGAGTTGATGATGATGATGATCCCGATGAAGTCCAGCGTGATGATGATGACGATGGCGATGATTTCCTCCCTCCGGGAAGGAATTTTCCCGGCAGATTTCTCCCTGCCGGAGAGCTTTTTCTCTCTCTGTGGTTTCCGCCTCGTGGAGGCGGCGGAATATTTCCTCGATGGCTCCCCTCGTCTTAGGGTTTCTGGGGGATTAAGTACGCGAAGGGGGAGCGCCAGAGGTGGGCCAGGGCGGCCACACCATGCCCCGGCGCGGCCATGGTGGGCCCGCGCCGTGGGGTGGTGTGGGCCCCTCGTGGCCCATCTCAGCCTCCCCTTTTGGCTGGCTCCGGCATCTGATAAAATAGGAGCTTCATCATAATTTCCCTGAATTGACGATCTTCAGAAATAGGGTGTCTTGACGATGCTTTTTCCAGCTGAATCCTGACTCCGGCAGTTAATTCTCCAATAATCATCAAACATGCAAAACAAGATAAAATAACATAAGTATATCATCCAAATATGAAATATATCAATGAATAGCAGTAAATTATGATATAAAATGGTGATGCAAAATGGACGTATCAATGGGCGGCCCCAGAGGGACCTAGAAGCTTTCATTCATTGCAGTGGCGAAATACAGGAAGGACCAGAAGAATTCGAAAATTACAAACAAGTCCTTACATTTTGCACCAAGGACCCTAGGTCTAGTATTAGGAACGCAATCAGGTCCAGCTCCAATTCCACTGCATCGGAGAAGCACGGCACAGTCAAGCAGCCCACCGCTGGGGACGAAACCACTTGGGGTGGGTTGCCGGGAGCGAACTGCACCAACGCCAAAGGGCCTCCATCTTGGCACGACGGCCTGGAGGTTGATTATCACCGTCAATCGCCGGCCGGAAAAAGCCGTTGCCGACGAAGAGGGAGGGAGGGGTCGCCTTTCGACCATCTTAGATGGCGGCCGACGAGTAGCCACCATGGATAACCTCCCGGGAGCGGCTTCAACACTCCCCTGGCGCAGAGACGGCGACCAGCTAGCAAGAGAGTGGGATCGGCCTTCTTTCTCGCCACCATGACGAGGAACAGGAGCGAGCACCACCCGCTCACCATGACCATCGGATCTGCAACAACCAACGAGTTTTATTGAAGGGGCCAGCCCGGTGTTGCCGCTCGACCTATGCTCTAACCTCCAGAGCCTGGTCAACAGCCACCACCGTGCGCTCTGCGAGGAGCAGCTCGAAAACTCCTGCAGCCACACCCCGATGCCAACTCTAGATCCGGCGAGCTGCGCACCACCCCAGCCTCTCCCTCGCCTCCTCGGCCGGCCAGAGAGTCGGTGAGCCCACAGCAGCACAAGATCCACAGAGAGCCAGATCTGCCTTTATTGGGAAGAAGGACTCCAACCACCGCACCACCACCGTCAACTGATACGTCTCAAATGTATCTATAATTTTTGACGTTCCATGCTTGTTTTATACATATTGCTACATGTTTTACATACACTTCATACCATTATTATGCATTTTCTGGGACTAACCTATTAACAAGATGCCACAGTGCCAGTTCCAGTTTTCTGCTGTTTTTCTGTTTCAAAAAGGCTAGTCGGGAAATATTCTCGGAATTGGACGAAAATCAACGTACATCCCTATTTCACCAGAAGACTCCATGGGCCAGAAGGACAAGTCCAGGGGAGGCACGAGGCCTCCACGCCAGGCCTCGGCGCGGCCTGGAGGGGGGTGGCGCCGAGGGGTCACCTCATTGACTCGAGAACCTTCCGACGCCACCCTTTCGCCTATTTATGGCCTCAGTGGAGAAAACCCTAAAGGAGTCGACAATTTTCCCGAATACAACCCAGAGCTCCGTCGCCACCAAACTTCGTTTCGGGGGTCAGAAGGTCCTGTTCCGGCACCCTGCCGGGACGGGGATTGACCCCCGGAGCCATCTCCATCAACCACGCCGCCTCCACTTTGACTCCATGACGGATTGTGAGTAGTTCCCCCATGGACTACGGGTTCTAGCTGTATCTAGTTGGTACTCTCTCTCCCATGTACTTCAATACAATGATCTCATGAGCTGCCTTACATGATTGAGATTCATCAGATGTAATAGGTGTTGTGTTTGTTGGGATCCGATGAATTGTGGAATTATGATCAGTTTGTTCATCATGTTATCATACTTATGTTTTATTTAAGATCTTGCATGCTCTCCGGTACTTGTGGTTACCCTGATCAAGTAGTTGCTTTTATCTTCAAGAGGGAGTATTTATGCTCGATAGTGGGTTCATACCTCCAGTAATCTGGGCTCGAGATGACAGAAACGGCTAAGGGTTGTGGATGTGCTGTTGCCACTAGGGAGTAAACAATGATGCATTGTCTACGTGTCTTTTGCATTGTTTACATTACACACTTTACTTAATGCAATGATCTGTTGTTTGCAACTTAATACTGGAGGGGATGCGGATGCTACCCTGAAGGTGGATTATTTAGGCATAGATGCGTTGGATAGCAAGTCTATGTACTTTGTTGTAATGCCCAATTAAATACTACAGTGAACTTTATCTTATCATAATATGCATTGTCATGCCCACACAATTTTATCAATTGCCCAACTGTAATTTGTTCACCCAACACATGCTTTGTTTGGAGAGTTACCTCTAGTGTAGATAGCTGGAACCCCGGTCCATATTAATCATCATTGCTCTCCTATCAACACACCACCAACTATTTTCTGGCGCCATTACTGCTGTGTTACTGTCACTATTGCTCTCATATTACTGCTGCTATCACATCACCCCTGTTACTAGTGCTTTTCCAGGTGTGGCTGAACTGACAACTCAGCTGCTAAGGCTTATAAGTATTATTTGGCTCCCCTTGTGTCGAATCAATAAATTTGGGTTTTACTTCCCGCGAAGACTGTTGCGATCCCCTATACTTGTGGGTCATCAAGACTATTTTCTGGCGCCGTTGCCGGGGAGCATAGCTCTACTCATAAGTTCACCTAGGGAGTACACTCTACCTCTCTCTCTGTTTTTTATTTTATTTTATTTTGTTTTGTCTAGTTTACTTTTGTCTAGTTTTATTGTGCTTAGTTTATTTCTGTTTAGTTGTGTTTTGTTTGGTTTACTTTTGTTTCGTTTGTTTTGTTTTGTTTTTCTTATATATTCAAAAATCCATAAAAATTTAAAAACTAAAAAATCTAAAAAAAACTGTTGCTATGGAAGAACATGCTAGAACCTCTATGTTTATGGAAGCTAAAGAACTATATATAAAGTATATAGAATCAAGAGAGGGTAAAATCTTGAGAGGCATGTTAAAAAAGTTAAAGCAAATTGCTAAAATTTTGCTTGAACGCCATGATATAAATTATTGCTCTGAACAACATGATAAACATCTTAAATTCCAATGTGGCTTTAGTGAAGAAGTTTTAATTATGAACTATCATTGGAATAACTATATTCATTTTGGAGTTGAACAAGTAGAACAATTTGTTTTATTTATGGGAGCTTCTGAGATAGATTCCTTCATGGCTAAAAATTATGAAACTTGTGTTGCTTGTAATAAACTTAAAGAAACAGTCTCTTTTATCCTTGATTATTGCTTAGAAAATTTCAGCAATAATTTGTATATCATTGATTATAAAGAGGGACTCATTAATGCACAAGAATGTACTCACATTTGCAGGAACATGTGGAAGAAGAAACTGCTGAAGCTGAAATCTCATTGGATGAAAAAGAGGAGGAGAGTAATGAACAAAAGGAGGAAGAATGGATTAGCTACCCATGCCTACCTTCTAATGAGAGTAACTCTTTAACTCCTACACTATTTGATTGTCCTCCATGCGTATCAAAGGAGGATGAATGTTTTGTTCATGTAGATTCTCTTGAAATAGTCCCTATAAATGAAACTTGTGGAAATAATTATGCTACTGTTATTTATGATAATCCATGCTATTTTGATAAATCTTATGATAATCCTTTATATGTGCCTAATTTCGAAATGTATGGTAATGAGAAAGTTTGCTTAGAAAATGTTTATGATAAAGCTCTAGATGATGGTCCTATGTTGCTTGATAATATTATGTATTCTACTATTGAGAGTGATCAATCATCTTGTTCTAATATTTTTAAAAGTGGGTTTGAAAATTTTGATCCTACTATCTTGGAGCTTGATAAAAATTATGTGTTTGTAGTTCATGAAAAACATGCTTTATGTGATAGTTATATTGTTGAGTTTGTTCATGATGCTACTGTAAATTATTATGAGAGAGGAAAATATGGTTGTAGGAATGTTCATGTTACAAATACACCTCTCTTTAAGATGCAAGTTCTTAAGTTACTTTTATTTTACCTTCCTATGCTTGTCACTATGTTCTCCATGGATTTATTTGTTTACAAGATTCCTATGCATAGGAAGTGGGGTAGACTTAAGTGTATTTCGAATTTGCTTCTTGATGCTCCCTTTTGCTTCATGTTTCTGTTCTTATGTGAGCATCATAGAAAATCTCAAGCCTAGCTAAAAGGCATTAAAGAAAAGCGCTTGTGGGAGACAACTCATGTTATTTTTACTTCCTATTATTTTATTTTGTTGAGTCAAGGAATTTGTTTACTTCTGTAACAATTCATTTGTATCTTTTATTTGCTGTTTTGTTGTGCCAAGAAGAGCCTCTAATGACAAGATGCTGCTAAAATTGGGGTTTTTGCCCGAAACAGATTTCTGGACGTCACCGTTTATGTCGGTAGAAAATCAGGAATAATCGAAAACATCTGCAAGTTTTTGTGCATACTCCTGATATATGTACGCATCTTTCGTTAGTCTATCGTTTTCTGATTTGAGCAACGGAAGTGCCTCGAAAAAATTCATCTTTACTGGCTGTTCTGTTTTTGACAGATTCTGTCTCTGTTTTTTGCATTGTCTCTTTGCAGGTTTTATACGAGGTTCTCTAACGTGGAGGGCCACAAATAAGCTTAGTAATTGTAGCTGATGTTTTATTGAGTTCTAGAAATGTGTCTCTACAGAACCAAAGTGGATTAAAAAAATTGAGTACTAACCCCTCTAATGAAGTTTATGAGAAATTTTGTGTGAAGGAAGTTTTCAAGTATTAAGAGAGGTGGATGATATAAAAGATCAAGAAGAGTGAAGAGCTTAAGCTTGGGCAGGCTCCCCTGGATCTCCCCAACATATTTCAAGAAGACTCAAGCATCTAAGCTTGGGGATGCCCAAGGCATCCCCTTCTTCATCAGCAAATTATCAGGTCATCTCTAGTAAGACTATATTTTAATTTCTTCACATATTATGTGCTATTCTTGGAGCGTCTTGTGTGTTTATTTTCTGTTTTGTGTTTGTTTTGTTCTCTGATCATATCAATGTTGGATCCTAACTATCTTGTTTGGGAGAGAGACACGCTCCGCTTTTTCATAGAATACTCCTATTCTTCACTTATACTTGTTGAGTATTCTGTTTGGGCTCTGTAAAGCTTCTAGCTCTTGTTTTTCATGTATCTCTTGTTCAGAGCTATTAATTTCTTTTATAGAAAGAACTCTCTTGCTTCACTTATATTTGTTTGGAGAGTAGGTTAATATGTTGGTTCAGAAAATGCTATGCATGTGGTAATGGTATGAAAATGCTTGCATAGTCTTGTAGATCATTGAACTTTGATAACCTGATTCTTTGCAAACGTTTTGAGGTATTAAATAATAGATGGTAATGCTTGCTGGTTACTTAAGTTAAAATTATTAGTGGATTGTTGCTTTAAAACTTGTACCGTACTACAAACACTGCTATAACTGTTGAAGGTGTAGTTGGTCTTGATAGCTTTCCATTCTAAAGGTAATTCGTAATAACATAGTTGTGTGCTAAGGTCGAGGGATCTAACGGGGTACTTGTGCCGCCGTGAACGGCCTTGTACCATACTACAAACACTGCTATAACTGTTTTTGATAGCTTTCCATGTCTAAAGGTAATTCGTAATAACATAGTTGTGTGCTAAGGTCGAGGGATCTAACGGGGTACTTGTGCCGCCGTGAACGGCCCTTCTTGGAGTAAATTTTAATCATGCTCTTAATGTTGAACCTGCTAGTTGTTTGCAATAAGCTTGTGAGTTCTTTTTGACTAATGTTAAGCTATGATTTTTGGCACTTCCACCATCCAAATTTGCTAGCCTCTTCGGTGCTGTGCATTGCCCTTTTCTCACAATGAGAGTTGGTTCATACTTCGCCAGTACATCCAAAACCCGTGGGAGGACTTCATCTTGTTCTCCTACACATAAGCCCATACATCTTCCTCAAAACAGCCACCATAACTACCTACCATAGCATTTCCATAGTTGTTCCGAGATATATTGCCATGCAACTTCCATCATACATTACATGACTTGTTGTCATTCATCATTTATTTATTGCTTTGCATGATTCTATGCAGCTGATGTGTGGTTTACCCATGTTACGCTAGATTATTGCACATCCTGCTACACTGGCAGAGGCATACAGTTTTATACATCATGTTCTGTTGTTATGAGTTATTTGAACAAAAAGTGTGTTGTCATTTTAGAGTGTTGAGAAATTAAAATAAAAAAAGAAAAAAAAGAATAAAGAAAAGGGGGGGGGGGGCAACACTACTATCTTTTATTAAAGTTGTGCTCATGTTTAGCACCTGCAGTTTCATAGTTATCATATTTGTGCTCATGTTTAGCACCTATGCTCCATTTGAGAGAGTTCTCATGCTTCATTAGTATAACTATGTGGGGAATTTACACTATAGAACTTGGGTTGTATATTCCAATGATGAGCCTCAAAAGTGCTCTAGGTCTTCATGAGCAACCAAGTTGGATGCACCCCCACTAGTTCCATTGGAGAGCTTTCATATACATATAGCTCTATGTGCATCCGTTGCGTGGCAATCACTACTCCTTACATAGCTTCGATTATAAGACTTCCTCTTGTCTAATGATCACTTTTTAGCTTTGTAAGAATTTCTTCCATTGGCCTTCCAAACCCCCATTAATGTTCTCTTTGCCATAACATCCTGGTGCCAATACCAAATGCTCACGCTCACCTGTTGAGTAGGCTTCGAAACAGTTGATTAATGACGTTCATGTTTATTTTTACTTGACTGGATCCTTTCTATGTTGTGAAAATTTACTTGATGCTTGGAATTGATGGATAGAACTCCTACACTGAATACTTCGAAACAGACAATTCTTTACCAATGATTTCATTCTCTCTCAAGCTTGAGCAACATGCTCATTATCAAATTGTTTGAAATTCATAATGCTACTTCTCAAAGATATAATCTTAGCAGGAGGATAGTATTTTCCTATGAAAGCATTTTTGCATTTAGTCCATGAATCAATACTATTTCTAGTCAAAGATAGCAACCATTTTTTAACACGTCCTCTCAAAGAAAAAGGAAAAAGTTTCAGTTTAATAATATCACCATCTACATCCTTATACTTTTGATGGGGTTCGTAGCAGAAAACAATAATTTTTCTAACTATCGCAACACCGAAACTAGCCAGGATCTATCTATCTAGTAATGCGGTAACGGAGAAGTCATCGGAAACATACCCTTGTAGACCGATAGCGGGAATTACGCTCCCGCACAAGCGTTGCCGATGAAGACGTACGTAGCCGACCTCAAGGTCGCGGAGAACTTGGCGCGATGAAGAAGGAGACGCGGCGATGAAGAAGCTCCTAGTGCCGAACTCGTGAGAGAGCAGCACCTCCGAGTACTCGCACACGTACGGACCTTGACGATGACCTCCGTGCTCCCCGATCCAGCCGGAATAGCGGAAGCGAGAACTTTGGGTGGAATCCCGCAGCACAACGGTGCGCTGCGGTTTATAGGTCTCCCGTATACGCTGTCCAGACTTGGGACCGCGCACGTCGAGAGATGGGGAGGGAGGAATTGGACTAGGGAGAAGCCTGGGCCAACCGGAATTAATTCCTGAATTTTTTGTGTATTTTTCCAATTAATCCGGGTCCCTATTTATTGAAGGAAAAGGGTGTGCACCTTCCCTCAACTCTCCATGTGGGACTAAAGGAGAGAGGGGGGTGGTGCGGCTGCCTACATGGGCCAGCCGCACCCCACAGCCCAGCCGCACCCCCTCTTGTGGGGGGAACTTCCCCTCTTGGGCCCTAAAGGCCCATTAAGGTGTGCAGCCCCTTTTTCTCCTTTTTATTTATTATTAAATTAATATAAATATATATAATTCCATAATTAATATATTTACATACTATTTAATCTCCCGTGACTCCGAAACAATTTCCGGATCACTCCGAACTCACTTCGGTCTCTCCGGAACTCTTCCGGTCTTCCCGGAACTCTTCCGTTCTTGCCGGAACCTTTCCGAAACCTCCTATCTCTATACCTAAGCCACTCCGATGTTTCCAAAACGTTCTCCTAGCGTCGTCAAGACCTTAAGTGTGTTACCCTCGGTTCGAGAATACTCCGGACATGGTCGAGACCCTCCCGCCAATGACCGTCAGGGAGCCCTGGATGACTATGACGGCCCCCGTGCATTCTAGAATAAATCATCCTTGAATCATCTTTGAACCGTTAACATGATATGATCATTCCCTTTGTTCGTTGATACTTCCTTGTCCGAGATACGATCGTCAACATCCGATGTTGTGTTTTATCTCGTTACCGACAAGGTTGCTTTACTCGTTCCCATGAAATTATATCTTCAATGACCTAGTCATATGCTGCGCAGCTTTACAGATATAATCTCACCGAGTGGGCCCAGCATATCAATCCGTCACATGGATGAACAAATCCCGCTCTTGATTACTCGCCCCGACTACTTCCTTCCAATACCCGAAAGTGTCACCTTTATTGTCAGCTTATGAGGCATGACGTTTGATGCGATCAGCCGTATCTTTCAGAAGCAGCGACTTGATGTAATCTCACGGTCTAAGGAATAAGCTACCACGTTATAATCCTATTGCAGTGTTGAACTATGTGATACGATCCTAACTGCAATACTTTGGGTAATGTCCATCAAATTATTCTCCCAATAAAATGACTCCACCATCAACTGTTAATGCAATATGATCGGGAAATCACGATCATCCATTGACTGATGGACTAGTTTATCTAGAGGCTTAACTAGGGACTCTGGTTTGTTTACATACCACACGTGTATTAACAATTCCGATTAATACAGTTATAGCATGGTACAAAACTATTTATAAACTTAAAGAGATAATGCAATAAATCTTATTATTTATTTGCCTCTAGGGCATATCTCCAACAGTCTCCCACTTGCACTAGAGTACAAATACACTAGCTGCATTTTCTATACCAATCATACAACCTTATCTTTTATAAGTGTTTATGATAATGCTCGCTCGTGGAAGAGGTTTCCTTCGGCCTGAACCTTTCATAACCATAAGCTCTTTGCAAACCATTGATATCACCTTATTTGATATCAACATGCTATCCTAATAACAAATATACATATTTGGCAACTAAGTGAGACTTTTGTTTCCCTGCGCTTACTCTGATCCAATATCAGTTAATTGCATTAAACACACTCAGTTTTAGAGAATACCTTTTCTCTACCAACTCTATGTACTTTTGCAGTATCTTTATACTTCTATATTTACCTAAGTAGATCCTGACATTCCATTGTCAGCCTAATGCCTTTCGTTTATCCTACAACGACTTGATCCTTATTTGATTCTGTCATTTAGGTTGATCTTTTAACATAATACTTGTTAAAATCATCATCCTTTGCAGACATGGAACAACCACATATCCTCAGTTTCTTTTAAACATGAAGGATACTTTTGGTTCCACTAATAGTGAATCACAAATTCATCTCAGCGCTTATTCTTCTTGTAAGAATACTAATCATATCTTTTCGAGTATATAATATGGTTAATGTGCTGCCACCTTATCATAGCATAGAAGTGCAGCATGTTTTTCAACCATGATTACTTTATCCAGATTTACAAGGACCAATTCCTCGTTACGTCTTATTCTGACACATCAGAATCTAATCTGGAAAAACACCTCGACTTCTTTAAAATGATCTATTCAAAACAGATGCTCACATTTTAAACATATATGATTTTATCGTAATTCAATAATTACTTCTAATTCATTTTCCTAGTACCTATCTATTATATGTCATTTACATATAAACACCTGTCTAAGCTCCCACTCAAAATGTCAATTATATTTGAGATTGTGTAACTTGTAATGCTCCCACTCAAAATGTCAAACACATTTCATATTGTGCAGCCCACAAGCTCCCACTTAACAATATGTCACTTACATATTATTCCGGTAAGCTATCCTACTCCCACTTAAATTATACGGATATAATTTCCTTCGATATTTCGGTCATAACCGAAATCCTTGATCATGTATCAATTCGAAAATTCCAAATACGATGTATTATACTTGTTAATACAAATCCAAAAGACTTAGGCATGTCTACATCCAATGTAGTCAAAACAATTTTGATTTTGTCAAAGATATTCTTCATGACAAAATTAGCTTTATGTCCTTCTCACAGTTTCATTCTTTTCACACAACTTGTCATGTGAAAAATCAAGTAACCCTTTTACTTAATAAGATTCAAGCAACATTTACTAATACAATCTTGAATGCAACCTTTTGGATTTATGATTCTATAGTCACAATTCGAATTTGGCATCACCCTAATTTCTTTGTATTTCGTAGGTATCCCTTGTTCTAGTAACAAGCTTATTAAATCATGAAATATTAATCTGTGACCAGACAGAAAATATTCTTTAATGCCTACTATTTATAAAAAGCTCCTTGCATGAAAACACCATGATCAAACGTCATCATTTTTCATTTCAACTTGTGGAGTTTTGTTGTCGGAGCAAATTCCAAAAACAATATTTCTCTCACAAATCGAGTGAGGTCAATTACCCCTTTTAAGCTTTTCTTTATTTCATATCCTTACTTGAAACTTGTTTTCAATAAATTACCAAATTAGCAATACTAGTTTTGCCCTTGTTGGTGCTTGCCATATGAAACATATATTCATTCCTATGAATATTTTTCAAAGAACTATTTTGTACATAGTTTCGTATTATCACATAATCTATGAACCATGACACACAACTTATTGTCGTTCATACGAATTTAGGGTGAAGTCTTTCAAAATAGGGAGTTTACTAATTCTAACAGAAAAACCTTCTACGTGAGTTCTAAAAAACTAAGAGATGATTTTTAGAACTATACTTTATTCAAAATAGAGTATGATCATAATGTCTACATCAACATGTTTGATAATAGCATCATAGTTTTGTGAACCAAATTTCACAAGTCCTTTTGTGAACCGAATTTTCACAAACCTTCATGATAAAATAAATCCTTAAAATCCTTGCTATTATATTCCAATTACAATGACTTGATTTTATATCCTCCTTTTCTATCCGAAAAATCTTTCTTGATCATATCAAATAATTTCAGATTATTGTATTTTTAGTAAATACTTATTATTTACTTAGACATACAACAAAGGTTTCAATAATAATTTCCACTACACAATTTAATTTAACAATCATCTTGCATGATCTCAAATCAAATTTCTTCTCATATTGACTTATCAATATTTTCAATCATCATGTCTCATTAGACATCACGCATGCAAATACACATGATCAAAATATCCAAAAATATTTGCAACAATAATATGATTAAATATTTCGGTAGTGCTATTTTATTATGGGTCATTTAATGGATTGCCCCTACCAGCCTTGTTGGACTCATTTTTGCCCCTTGTTGCGAATCGTCCTCAGTTTTGCCCCTAGTTCATTCGCAGCTACAATCGTTTGCCCTAAACGGCAAGTTTCTAGTCTATTCCGTGTGATGGTGTTACTGACAGTGGGTCCGCAACTTACAGGTGGGACCGCCTGGGTGCAGGGCTTAGAGGTGAGACCGCCCAACGGCCTGATGCCCCAATCTGTCCATGCGTGCCTGCTCCCGACCGGCCGTTGTGCGCCGCCGCCACCACCACCTGCGCCGCCACGGCCGTCCCGCGTCACCACCAGATCCACCACCACCAGCAGATCCGCCGCCACCGTCCTGCGACGACACGGGTGGGGCGCTCGTTCCGCCACTGCGGCCGCCACCTGCTCGACCCGCGGCGGGGCTCCTTCCGTGCGCCCGGCCGGAGCGCTGATAGGTGAGGGGCTGGTGCACCCCACCAGGACGTTGGCGGCGAAATGGCGAGCGGCAGCGACCCCGGAGTAGCTGGCGAGGCAGGCGTCGGGCCGGAGACCCGCCGCGTCCACGACTGGGTTCCCCAGGGGTAGGGCTTCCTCCAATTTAGCTTGTTTGTGCATTTCAAGAGTCGATCGACATAGGACGCTATTTATTTCTGCAATTGGACATAGCTTGGTTGTGCATTTGAGGTTAATTCTGCAATTGCGTCTCTGTTTTTCTGCAATTGGAAAATGGGTTCCCGAGCTTGCTTGTGCTGATTGCGTCTCTGTTTTTCGTGGGTTAGGATGGAGTTGCGGTTTGCTTTCTTGGTGAGCATTAGAAGGGACCGGTACATCCTGGATGAAGACACCCAGAAGACGAAATTCCAGGGAGGTTTCGATTATTCAGTGCCAATGGATTGCAATTGGAGTTTCAGGCAATTTGGGGAGGTCCTTTGCAGCCCATATCCTTGGGGTTTGCATGACGAAGTGGAATTCAAATACTACGATGGGGGGAAAAATTGGGTGAAAGTTAGCAATGATGCAGAACTCGCTACCATGTTTGCTAAGCAGAAGGAGAAAGATAAATTCAATGTGAGGCTGCAAATTGATGTGGTTGTGCCGGAAGTTGGACCTAGGGTGACGGGTTCATCTTCTCGGACAGAACCATCTCGTCGTAAAGCCAATTCTAGCCAGAATAGTTCAGTTCATCCAAAGCGACGTGGTGGCTCGACAAGCGTGGGCCCGCAGAAGGGTACCTGTTGAAGTGGAGTCTGATGCTGACATATCTGGGGATGATGAAGAGAGGCTATATTCTGATGTTGTTCAGAATTTACGACGGACATCTCGTGCTGCTGAATCTCGTGCTGCTGAAATCCCAGATGAGGCTGACAGTGAGCAAGAAGATGAGGAGGAAGACCTTCCAGCTGTTGAATGGGACCCTGAGAACCCTCATATGGCAGAAGGTACCATTTTTTCATCCATGAGTGAGTGTAGAAATGCACTTGTGACGTACTGCATCAAGGCAGAACGTGCATTCGTTGTTGACAAGAGCGATAAACAACGTTACACAGTGCATTGTGTGACTGAGGGTTGTCCATGGAGGATGCACGCATCTAAAATGCGAAAAAGCACGAATATTCAGGTCAAAGTGAACCCTTTTAGCCACACATGCCAAGAATCAACTCTCAGGAAGGAAACAATCAGTAGAGCCAAGTCAAAATGGGTGGCAGATGAAGTAAAGAAGTGGGTGGCAGAAAACCATCAAGTGGGTACAAAGGAATTGCAGAAAAACATCAAAGACAAGTTCAAGATAGATTTACCATACATGAGGGTCTTCAATGGTAAACAAAAAGCTATGGAATCTATCTATGGTAACTGGCATGAAAGTTTTGAATTGTTGTATTCATTCAAAGCTGAAGTGGAGAGGACAAGCCCAGGTAGTATTGTTGAAATTGATCACCACTCAGTGGAGTACAGACTGAAGGGAGTGACAAGGACCAAGGAATGCTTTAGAAGGGTTTTTGTGTGCTTTGAGGCTTGTCGCCTGGGTTTTTTGGCAGGCTGCAGGCCATATTTGGCTATTGATGCTACTTTTCTCACAGGCAGGTTTAAAGGACAGTTAGTAGCAGCTTGTGCAGTAGATGCACACAATTTTGTATTTCCAGTTGCATACGGTGTGCTGGAGACAGAGTCTGAGGAGAGCTGGACTTGGTTTTTGCAGAATCTGCGCCGGGCTATTGAACATCCCAATGGGTTGGTAATTCATACAGATGCCTGCAAGGGTTTAGAAGTGGCTGTGGACAATGTGTTCCCTGGAGTAGAGCATAGAGAATGCATGCGTCACCTTGCTGCAAATTTTGTGAAGAAATTCAAAGGAAAGATATATACTGACAATTTATGGCCAGCATCTTTGACTTGCAGTGTGAGGAAGCATAACTACCACATGAGGCAGTTATACATGAATGCCAAAGTGAAGGAATACTTGGAAACACACCACTCCAAGTTATGGGCCAGAAGCCAATTCAGTGAACTGAGCAAAGTTGAGTATGTGCACAATAATCTTGCAGAGTCTTTCAACTCAACGATCCGGAAACTAAAGGATCTTTATTTGGTGGATTTGCTTGACAAGATAAGGATAGAATACGCGCAGAAGTTTCATTTTCGTGATGGAATAGCTGAGGCAAAATTCATGGGCCACATTATCATCCCTTCCGTGATGACTGAACTGAAGAAGAAAACAGAAGGCTTGGAAATGAACATGATTTTATTGTCGGATACCACTGCAGAGGTATCAGTATTGGATAAAGAGCAGAGAGCCTGGAGATATCCAGTGGATTTAGAAGCTAGAACTTGCAGTTGTAGGAAATGGCAGATAACTGGGTTGCCATGCATTCATGCTTTGTTTTTCATCACTTCTCTCTCAGGTCCAGCAGGGAACATACAACAGTATGTTCATGAGTACTACTCTGTTGCAAAGTTCAAAGCCACATATGCACATGCCTTGCCTGCTTTGGAGGGAAAACAACAATGGGACAGAGTGGACCCTGGATTCAAGCTTTGCGCTCCAGTTCTGAAGAGAGCAGCAGGTAGACCGAGGAAGAGTCGGTTCAGGCGTCGCAGCGAAGGAGCTGGACTTGGAGCAAGGAAGCGTAAGTGCACAAGGTGTGGTGGGTCTGGTCATTTCGGTAAGTATTGTGATAATGCAGTAGATCCAGCGTTCGGAGAGAGTTCCGATGAAAATCCTGGTCAGCAGCCGGATGCAACAGATGATGATGCTCAAATGATGATTCAGATGATGATGCTCCAAATGATGATTCAGATGATGATGCTCCAAATGATGAGTTTGATGATCATGCTGCAAATAATTATTTTGATGATGATGCTCCAAATAATTATTTTGACGATCATGATGCAAATGTTGAGCCAAAAGATGCTCCAGATGTTGAACCAAAATATGCTGAAAATGATTTCACTCCCCTTGCTGTGGTTCTGCCTTCTGCTAGGTATGTAAATCTTGCCAATATTGGTGTTTTCGAATTTGTTGTACATTTATCACTTTATGTTCTGCTCCAAATGATGCTTCGAATTTATCACTTTGTACAGCTCTGTGGTCTGTTCGAAGAAGACAGTTAAGGTACCGACACCCAAGAGGAGAAGAGAAGAAGCAATGAGCACAGTGATCACAAGGAGCACAAGGAGCAAAATGATGGCAAGTAGCACAAGGATCACAAGGAGCAAAGTGGTGCCAAAAAGCACCAAGATTCTATGAAACATTATGAATGATGTTGTATTTCTATGAAACAACCCTTATGAATGCTGTTGTATTTCTGTTGAATGATGTGGGATGTATGTTAGAACTATTTTTGTTGTATTTCTGTTGAGTAATGTCAAAATCCGAGACCTTTTGGGAAGTAAACTCACATTCATGAAAAATGTGCTAGAAAAGAGCTCCGAAGGTAGGGTAAACGGCCTCATTTGTAAGCAAGATTTTTTTCGACCTTGTCTAAATCAGCCAAATAACTTACCTAGACATCTATTCTATATATGAAGACTATGTGCGCAGGTTTTTCTGTTTTTTGATTTTTTTTGAATTTATTATGATTATTTTAAAATTGGTCAAACCTAAGGTTTGACCAACATTTAAACAAGTTCAAAACATGAAAATGAAAAATTAAGCCTGCATTCTTCTTATTCACTCCAAAATGAGCTTTGGTGAGTTTAAAAAAAAATTATGTTGCAAATGCAAAGCCACTTCTCTTCAACTTTAGATTTCGTAGTTTGAGATTTGAGATATGACACCACATCCATGCATGGATCGTTTGAATGTACCTACACCTTGTTTATCAACTAGAGTCGTCAGTATATGACATATGAAGACTATGTGCGCAGGTTTTTCTATTTTTTGATTTTTTTTGAATTTATTATGAATATTTTAAAATTGGTCAAACCTAAGTTTGACCAACATTTAAACAAGTTTAAAACATGAAAATGAAAAAATAAGCCCGGATCCTTCTTAGTTACTCTAAAATGAAGCTTTGGTGAGTTTTTTCAAAATTTCATGTTACACATCCAAAACCACTTCTACTCAACATTGGACTTCATAGTTTGAGTTTCGATATATCATGCATTCATTTCGTTGAAATGTATGTACACAATGTTTATTGATTTGAGACGTTAGTATATGTCATAAGGAGACAATGTGCGCGAGTTTTTTCATTTTTTGGATTTTTTTTGTATTTTTTATGCTCAAGTCAAATCTTGGTCAAACCTTCTAGAAGGCACCGTCGATCCAACCCAAGCCTACTGCACCCGTCCGATCCAACCGCGATCCGCGAGATGCCTCCTTCTGCAACCTGATTGGCTGGAGGAATGTTTTTTTAAAACGGAGAGGGCACGCACGATGAACCGTTGGGCCGGGCCGTGCTGCACCGCGCTCGTCTCAGCCTTTCCAAGGCGGCGCTCGTCTCAGCGTTTGCAGGCCTCGTTCGTCTCAGCAGTGCAGGCCGTCGGTCGTCTCAGCAGTGCATGCGCCGTCGGTCGTCTCAGCGTCTGCATGCACGCGCGGGAGACCACGCCATTTGCATGCATGCGCGCCGCGCCTCGTTCACTCGCCACGCAGAAGCTGATGCACCGCTTGATACAGAGCCATTAAACACCACGCGTGATACAGATGCGGCAGTGTTTCAGTTACGACGCATATGGATCGACACGCCTCGTTTGAACGCATACAGATGCGGTGCTCTATCCCTACTTAAACCACCCAACCCTCCGTCTATTCTCCACACCTTCCATCTGCGCCGCCCTTCTCTCTTCTTCACCCAACTCCAAAGCACTCTCGAAGCGAAGCGAGGATGCAGTTCAACGCCCCCACCTTCCGCTTGCCAACCACCGTGCCGGAGGGGCGGTACCCACCCGGAGTCATCGTCGAGAACGAACTCCGCGTGTGGGCGATCTCACCCTGGAGGGGTGCTCGTGACCTTGCCGAGGGGTTCCTCCGTGCGGGCTTTCACCACCTCCCGGCGGGCTCTCCGAGGATGTTCCGCCTCGAGGAACTGCGTCCCCACGCCGGCGCGACGACGACAGGCTACCGCGCCATCTTCACCAACCGCTTCGATGCCTACTACCTGCTCGGCCAGGTGTTTTTTGGTGGGCAGGAGTTCATCGCTTTCACCACGTACAACTTCTTCACCGACGTGGCGAGCATCTTCCCCAACTGCAACATCCACAGCCTCCCGTACTATCTCGGAGAGAACGGCCAGGAGAGGAGCAGGAGTGAAGACGGTGCTAAAGGCATGCATCAAGCCGGTTGTCGTGAAGATGGAGTTGCCCTAGTGTGTTAGGGCTTTTAATTTCTACTACTATGTTGATGTTGTGTCGTTTGTTAACTTTTTATCTATCTAGGGCTTTTATGTTTGTCGTGTTATATGTAAGAGCTTTTATTTATATATCTATGTTATGGTCGTGTATATGTGTTTTCCTATGTACTCGTTTGCATCTATCAAGTCATTATATGTGTCAAAAAAGTTCGTGCCCTAAGGTTTTCATAGAGCAAGTGGTTACGCAAAAAAAAAGAGTTGTTTCAAAAAACACATGCCCAAATATCAAACTAAACGTGCCCAAATATCAAATTAATAAAGAAAGACTTGTTTCAAAAAACTATGTGTGTTCAAAGATTGAAGTACACATGTGGTCAACCAACCTGCCCAAATATCAAACTAAACATACCCAAATATCAAACTAAACGTGCCCAAATATCAAATTAATAAAGAAAGAGTTGTTTCAAAAAACAATGTGTGTTGAAAGATTAAACTACACATGTGGTCAAGCAACCTGCCCAAATATCAAACTAAACGTGCCCAAATCTCAAATTTATGTGTGCCCAAAGATAGAACTACACAAGTGGTTAAGCAACGTGACAAAAAAATCAGTACAAAAATGCGTAGTCAAATCCAAAACCAAGTCATATACTAACTATACATAGCTTCGTTCCCTCTACTTTTCAATATCTCTTCATCTCTCCCACCGGTTACCAGCGCAGCCCTTCAGGCAACCAACCCAAGCGGTCGTGGGTTCGAGTCCCAGCCACACCATTTTTGTTCATTTTCTACCCTTCTCACCTTTTTTTTCCAGAGAATCCATTTGCCCACTACGAATGGGCCTAATTGGATGCAGTTGGCCCATTAGTCTGTTCTCACTTTTTTTTGACAGAATCCTATTTTGTCTTTTAAGGATTATCAGTATTCAGAGCTGCATTTCATTGATAAATGTTCTGAATTTCAAACATTTCATACAATTTCAAACTTACAAATTGCTCCCAACATCATGTCGTGGGTTCGAGTCCCAGCCACACCATTTTTGTTCATTTTCTACCCTTCTCACCTTTTTTTTCCAGAGAATCCCATTTGCCCACTACGAATGGGCCTAATTGGATGCAGTTGGCCCATTAGTCTGTTCTCACTTTTTTTTGACAGAATCCTATTTTGTCTTTTAAGGATTATCAGTATTCAGAGCTGCATTTCATTGATAAATGTTCTGAATTTCAAACATTTCATACAATTTCAAACTTACAAATTGCTCCCAACATCATGCCTTTCCATACAATTTCAACATTTCACCTAGTGCGATTACCACACCTACAAATGCCCAAATGTAATTGCAAAGGGGAATTTGTGCTTGATCTTCGAGCTTCTTAATCTTCTGGTTCAACCTCCTAAGCTCAACAGCATCAATGCGTGCTCCACCCTCCGTCTCTTCTTCCGGAGCTCGCGCTACGGCCGCTGCCTTTTGTGGCACGATGGGCAACCATTCTTCGTGCTCGTCTAGCAGTTCAATCATCAGCGTCTTGGCCAGAACATCGACCCAGAGAAAGAAACATTTTATCTGCAATAACGCCAAACACATCAATTTAGTGAAATTGCTCTGATTCTTACCCCATTCTCGCAGCACTAAAATAGTGAAATTGCTCCGATTCTTACCCCATTCTGCCCGCACACATAGAACGGACGATTAGTGTTGTTCGCTGTGCGTGAAATCCTCCGAACAACGTCCGCCCGGCACCGTGGACAGAGGAAGATCGGCATCTCCATGCGCGCCGGAATCTCGATCCGCAAGGTGGCGCGGGAGCTAGAAGAAGACATCGAGCTCGATTCGCGACCGCCCGGAGCCGAAGGGGATCTCAAAGCCTACGCGCGCGGCCCCTGTAGCTGTACCAGACGGCCGCGCCCTCCACGGCAATCTTCGCACCGTCGGCGGCGCTACCCGTGGACGCCGCCTTCTCCGTCGCCCGCGCCCGGCTCCTTCCTACCAAAAAGGGTCGCCGCCCACCTCTGCGCGTGGCCGCTCTCCCGCTCGGCTGATTTTTGTGCTCACCGCTGCGAGCTCTGGGGTCGCGCTCCGCCACTTTTACAGCACACGCCGCCGCCAGTAAACGGTCAACAACTGGGTCCCACAAGCCACGCCAACGGTTCTATTCTGGGTCCCACAAACCGCGGCCAACGGTTGTCTTCTGGGTCCCACATGTCAGCAAGCCTAACGGAGACGGCAAGAGTCACGGAATGAGTCCTTGTGCACAGACTAGGGGCAAAACTGAGCACGATTTGAGACTGAGGGCAAAACTGAAGTCATAGACACAACTGAGGACAGCCTGATAATTAACCCTTTTATTATTGATTTAGGATATTTATTTTAACATTCAAATCCACTTTGCTATCAAAATATTAATACATGAATAACTTATTCATAATCGAAATATGATCATAAGAAAACTTTATTCATAATAAAACAACTTGCTTGTCTCTTACAAATATGAATAACTTGTCTTATCGAATATAAGACATACTTATTACAATCACTCTCAAATTCGACTACAAAACTCTTATTCAAAAACTACTAATCAAAAACTGATAACTATGGGCGTGAAACTCCTTGGCCATCAACTACTTTGCATTGTCATCATTCCGCAGCATCATGTCGAACTCTGCAATTTTCCTGTTATATTCTGGTGCTGTTTCAATAAAACAGAACATAAGTATCAAATACTTCAATATCAACAAGTGTAAGAAATAACAATTATAACTTTGTATATCAAATATACCTTGCGTGTCATCAATCTCTTCTTCAATGGGTTCCACCTCCACGTCCTTGATTTCAACCAGGAAATCATTGAAGAGGAGGAAATCACTTTTAAGTATATACTCATCGACAAGCTCCTCATAGCTAGGAGGTAGAGAACGCAACACCGCCTGTATTGCAAAAGTATCCGCCATCCAGTAATCGCATGTGTTTGTGAGATCATCGTGAATGTCAAACATCTTACACAAATGTGTCTCCAAGAAGGTCTGTTCTTCCATCTTGAGTGAAAGAAACTTGTCCAGCTGCTTGTACCGCTCATGCTTCATTCGGCTCAAGAACCGAACTTTAAGAGCACCTATCATCACAGCGGGTTCCATATGGCGAAACTCATTTTTCAGCTCATGATCCATGCAGACATACATCGTGATTTGAACACTTCTCCAAATCTCACGACGCTGACGAAAATCCTCTTTCGCCTCTGCACTTGCGGAGTCTCCTGATTTATCTCCTAACAATTCTCCTATCACGTAAGAAATGTCGTTCTGGTAGAGGATGTCTTTCAGGTTTCTGTACCACGTCATGAAGTTGGATCCATCGTTCCGGAGACTTTCTTTTCTAATAAAATGGTTGAACTCAAGACTTTCTTCCTTAGGATAAGGCATGATCTACAGAGATAATTTGCAAAGACTAGATAAGGCTAAGTTTATAAAATTATGAGTTTATTTTATAATCACATTATCAAAATACACTCCACTAAGAAATTCATCCCAAACAAAATAACTTAGTGACTACACGATCCTAATCCATTACACTACCCCATCGATCAGGCGGATAGAATAATTTCAAAGGTAGGCAACGAATTACCAATCGCAACAATCATGCGACTCATGCTCGATCTTTCGATCTTCCCGTGTTCCGAGGCTATGTATGTACATACTAGGCTCGCCAATCTGACCTTAGTGTATCTGCGTGTGCAACGTGGCTTACACCCACTGTATGCGAACGAAGAGACAAGTGTAACCGCAAGCGGCGTACCCCGTAACGTAGAACTTTATTGGTGGTGCACACTAAGGGCGAACACAATTTTTGGCATTAATTTGGGATCATCCTAATATTGCTACCGTTGTATATATACTTAATATATAAGCAATCAAATAGGATGCACACACAACAAACAATATCAAATAATGAATGAAGTGCGATATGACATGGCCCATGCGCCTTGGTCTTCATGGCGCGTCCCGACGGTGCTCCGAGTCTACGGTGCCACCTTTTGCCTTCGATAACATAAACCTTACCGTAACCATGTCATATTAAAATGCCCCACTGCAAAACAAAGTTAGACGCTCTCTACTTTTACTTTTGCATGTTTTACGTGGCTTCTAGGGCTTTCGTAAAAGAACCGTTTCTTACCTACGAACATAGAACCACAACATCGATTAAATAATTGTCTCTATTACACCCTTTTCAGGGCCCTCCATTGAAAATGCTAAGCCGTCTAAAGAGAGAGAGACAGACACCCGCTAGCCGCATATATGGTACAAGCCATATGTTAGTTGCGGAACCAGTCTCGCGTAAGCGTACGCGTAACGTCGGTCCGGGCCGCTTCATCAACTCGATGCCGACAACATTAGCAAGTGCACGCGAGAGGGTAACAATTATAGAATCGATGCCCACATTCAATATGTGTTCTAACCGTACCAGCAATACTACACATAGATCGGCTCTGATACCACTGATGGGGTTCATAGCAGAAAACAATAATTTTTCTAACTATCGCAACACCGAAACTAGCCAGGATCTATCTATCTAGTAATGCGGTAACGGAGAAGTCATCGGAAACATACCCTTGTAGACCGATAGCGGGAATTACGCTCCCGCACAAGCGTTGCCGATGTAGACGTACGTAGCCGACCTCAATGTCGCGGAGAACTTGGCGCGACGAAGAAGGAGACGTGGCGATGAAGAAGCTCCTAGTGCCGAACTTGTGAGAGAGCAGCACCTCCGAGTACTCGCACACGTACGGACCTTTGACGATGACCTCTGTGCTCCCCGATCCAGCCGGAATAGCGGAAGCGAGAACTTTGGGTGGAATCCCGCAGCACAACGGTGCGCTGCGGTTTATAGGTCTCCCGTATACGCTGTCCAGACTTGGGACCGCGCACGTCGAGAGATGGGGAGGGAGGAATTGGACTAGGGAGAAGCCTGGGCCAACCGGAATTAATTCCTGAATTTTCCGTGTATTTTTTCCAATTAATCCGGGTCCCTATTTATTGAAGGAAAAGGGTGTGCAACTTCCCTCAACTCTCCATGTGGGACTAAAGGAGAGAGGGGGGGGGGGGGGGGGGGGTGGTGCGGCTGCCTACATGGGCCAGCCGCACCCCACAGCCCAGCCGCACCCCCTCTTGTGGGGGGGAACTTCCCCTCTTGGGCCCTAAAGGCCCATCAAGGTGTGCAGCCCCTTTTTCTCCCTTATTTATTTATTATTAAATTAATATAAATATATATAATTCCATAATTAATATATTTACATACTATTTAATCTCCCATGACTCCGAAACAATTTCTGGATCACTCCGAACTCACTTCGGTCTCTCCGGAACTCTTCCGTTCTTGCCGGAACCTTTCCGAAACCTCCTATCTCTATACCTAAGCCACTCCGATGTTTCCAAAACGTTCTCCTAGCGTCGTCAAGACCTTAAGTGTGTTACCCTCAGTTCGAGAATACTCCAGACATGGTCGAGACCCTCCCGCCAATGACCGTCAGGGAGCCATGGATGACTATGACGGCCCCCGTGCATTCTAGAATAAATCATCCTTGAATCATCTTTGAACCGTTAACATGATATGATCATTCCCTTTGTTCGTTGATACTTCCTTGTCCGAGATACGATCGTCAACATCCGATGTTGTGTTTTATCTCGTTATCGACAAGGTTGCTTTACTCGTTCCCATGAAATTATATCTTCAATGACCTAGTCATATGCTGCGCAGCTTTACAGATATAATCTCACCGAGTGGGCCCAGCATATCAATCCGTCACATGGATGAACAAATCCCGCTCTTGATTACTCACCCCGACTACTTCCTTCCAATACCCGAAAGTGTCACCTTTATTGTCAGCTTATGAGGCATGACGTTTGATGCGATCAGCGTATCTTTTAGAAGCAGCGACTTGATGTAATCTCACGGTTTAAGGAATAAGCTACCACGTTATAATCCTATTGCAGTGTTGAACTATGTGATACGATCTAACTGCAATACTTTGGGTAATGTCCATCAAATTATGCTCCCAATAAAATGACTCCACCATCAACTGTTAATGCAATATGATCGGGAAATCACGATCATCCATTGACTGATGGACTAGTTTATCTAGAGGCTTAACTAGGGACTCTGGTTTGTTTACATATCACACGTGTATTAACAATTCCGATTAATACAGTTATAGCATGGTACAAAACTATTTATAAACTTAAAAAGATAATGCAATAAATCTTTATTATTTATTTGCCTCTAGGGCATATCTCCAACAACTTTTGCATCTCACAAAGTTCAACAAAATTATTAGGGTGAGCAGCAGCATCATCAGTACTAACACCAGAGAATTGCTCTTTCATAAAAAGATTTAAAAGCGCAGGTTTAATTTCATAGAATTCTGCGTTAGAAGATGGTGGAGCAATAGGTGTACTAATGAAATCATTGTTGTTCGTGCTAGTGAAATCACACAACTTAGTGTTCTCAGGGGTACTCATTTTAGCAGAAAAAAACAAAACAGAAAGATAACAACTTGAAAATAAAAGTAACTAATTTTTTTGTATTTTTGATAAATAAAGCAAACAAGACTAAATAAAAATAAACTAAGCAAGACAATAACAAAGTAAAGAGATTGGAAGCGTGAAACTCCCCTTGCAGAAATCCTCTTGCTCCCCGGCAACGGCGCCAGAAAAAGAGCTTGATTGCGTGGATCACACGTTCGCTGGGAGACCCCAAGAGGAAGGTATGAAGCAGTGTAGCAGCAGTTTCCCTCAGTATGAAACCAAGGTTTAATCGACCAGTAGGAGCAAGAAATCACTTCTGAAGGTTGTTGGTGGCGCGTTACTCGATCACCAACGGGAATCTGCACACAACACAATCAAACTACTTTGCCCCAACGAAACAGTGAGGTTGTCAATCTCACCGGCTTGCTGAAAACAAAGGATTAAACGTATGGTGTGGAAAACAGTAGTAAATTGCAGAGAATGAAAAGGAACAGTGTTTGCAGTTGGTTGTATTATCAGTGTAAAAGAATGGACCGGGGTCCACAGTTCACTAGTGGTGTCTCTCCATAAAAGATAACTAACATGCTGGGTGAACAAATTACAGCTGGGCAATTGACAAAATATTGAGCGCATGACAATGCATATATATGACATGATGATTACTATGATATTCATGTGGGCATTACGACAAAATACATAGACCGTTATCCAACAGCGTCTATGACTAATAATCCACCGCCAGGTTGTCATACCGAGTTCCCCGTTGGTATTAAGTTGCAAGCAACGGATAATTGCATTAAGTAATGTGCGTAAAGTAAACAAATGCATTAGACCTAACGGCGTACCCTTAAGCTAAGCATCGGTTATTTTATCCCTAGTGGCAACAGCACATCCACAATCTTAGAAGTTATTGTCACTCTCCCAGATTACCGGAGGCATGAACCCACTATCTAGCATAAATACTCACTCTTGGAGTTACAAGCATCTACTTGGCCAAAGCATCTACTAGTAACGGAAAGCATGCAAGATCATAAATAACATATAAGATAGATTGATAATCAACTTGACATAGTATTCAATATTCATCGGATCCCAGCAAACACAACATGTAGCATTACAATAAGATGATCTTGATCATGATAGGCAGCTCACAAGATCTAAACATGATAGCATAAAGTGGAGAGACAACCATCTAGCTACTGCCATGGACCCGTAGTCCAAGGATGAACTACTCACGCATCACTCCGGAGGCAGGCATGGTGATGTAGAGCCCTCCGGTGATGATTCCCCTCTCCGGCAGGGTGCCGGGAAGAGCTTCTGAACCCTCCCGAGCTAGGGTTGACGGCGGCGGCGTCTCTGGAACTTTTCGTGGATAATGGCTCGGGTATTTAGGGTTTTCGCGTCGGGAAGAATAAATAGGCGAAAGGGCGGCGGCTGCGGAGCCACGAGGGCCCCACACCACCCCACGGCGCGGCAGGGGGCCCGCGCGGCCCCATGGTGTGGGTGCCACGTGGCCCCCTCCGTCTCTCCTCTGGACTCCGTCTTCGTGTTGGAAAAATAGGAGGTTCTGTCCAAGTTTCGTCCAATTCCGAGAATATTTCCAGACTAGCTTTTCTGGAATACAAAAACAGCAGAAAACAGGAACTGGCACTGTGGCATCTTGTTAATAGGTTAGTCCCAGAAAATGCATAAAAATGCTATGAAGTGTATATAAAACATGTAACAATTGGTATAATATCAACATGGAACATCAGAAATTATAGATACGTTTGAGACGTATCAAGCATCCCCAAGCTTAGTTCTACTCGTCCTCGAGTAGGTAAAACGATAAAAACAAAATAATTTCTGAGGTGACATGCTACAATCATAATCTTGATCAAATAATATTGTAAAGCACATGTTATGAATGAAGTGATCCAGGTCAATGGTCTATAGTTTGCTAGCAAGTAGATAATGAGCAAACAACTGAATCATATAAGCAAAAACTTTTCATGAATAGTACTTTCGAGACAAGCATCAAAGAGTTTTGCATAAGAGTTAACTCATAAAGCAATAGATTCTAAGTAAAAGGTATTTAACCAACACAAAGGAAGATTTAAGTTTCAGCAATTGCTTTCAACATATATATCTCATGGATATTTGTCAACACAAAGCATATAATAAGTGCAATATACGAGCATATAAAAATTGTTGCACCAAAGTTGACACTAGTGTTTGCTTCTAAGATAGAAAGAAGTAGGAAACTGACTCAACATAAAAGTAAAAGAAAGGCCCTTCGCAGAGGGAAGCAGGGATTAAATCATGTGCTAGAGCTTTTTAAGTTTTTGAAATCATATAGAGAGTAAAAATAAGTTTTGAGAGGTGTTTGTTAATTGTCAACGAATCAGAAAATGGAAAGTACAATATGACCCCTGCCAACCAGACTTTTAAGAGCGGCTCCCATGAAGGACGTTATTTCTACCAGCAAGGCAGATCATCCCTCTTTCTCTTTTGTTTACACATGCAGATATTTCACTGTTTGTCATTGCTTGACTGATAAATCAGGGCAAAAATGTGAAGAGAATTAAGCGGTTAAAGTTGTAATTAATTGGGACTGGGCACCCCATTTGCCAGCTCTTTTTGCAAAATTAATGGATAAGCGGATGTATATGCCGCTAGTCCGGTGGTAAAGTCTGTTTGACAGTTGACATAAAGACATCCACCCCGTCCTCATGAGCTTGGTAAACATTGACACAAAATAGGAGTAATAAGTTTGAATAGTTTAAAGGTAGCACATGAAAAATTTACTTGGAATGGCAAGAAATACCACATATAGGTAGTTATGGTGGACACAGATGGCATGGATTTTGGCTCAAGGTTTTGGATGCACGAGAAGCATTCCCTCTCAGTACAGAGTTTAGGCTAGCAAGGTTATTTGAAGCAAACACAGGATATCAACCGACACAGCAAGGCTTATATGAAAACATATTGCAAGCATTATAAGACTCTACACTGTCTTCCTTGTTAACCAAACCCTTTTACTAGAAAATATCTAGACCTTAGAGATACCAATCATGCAAACCAAATTTCAACGAGCTTTACGGTAGTTCTTCATTAATAGGTTTTAACTACATGATACAAAAGCTTAAACATGAACTACTTGATAACTCAAAACAATTGACAAGTATCAAATTATCCAATACAATGATCTACAAGAATATGTAAGCTTTTTCCATTATACCATCTACCACATGCAACATTTTCTGTTCCAACCAAACACCAATCAATTTATTTCAACATAAACTCTCCAAACAATTATAAGTGAAGCAAGAGAGTACTTTCTTTAAAAGAACTAACAGCTCTGAATAAGAGATGCATGAAAAACAGGAGCTAAAAGCATAGCAATAGCTAGATAAGAATACTCAACAAGTATAAGTGAAGAATAGGAGTATTCATATGAAAAAGCGGAGCGTGTCTCTCTCCCAATCAAGAATGCTGGGGTCCAATCAAGTTGACCATAAGAAAAATAAAATACTGAAAATAAAAGCACACAGACGCTCCAAGTAAAGCACATATGATGTGAAAGAATTAAAATATAGTTTCACTAGAGATGACCTGATAAGTTGCTGATGAAGAAGGGGATGCCTTGGGCATCCCCAAGCTTAGACGCTTGAGTCTTCTTGAAATATGCTGGGGTGATCCATGGGAGCATCCCCAAGCTTAAGCTCTTCACTCTTCTTGATCACATTATATCATCCTTCTCTCTTGACCCTTGAAAACTTCCGCCACACCAAACTCAAAGTAATTCTCATTAGAGGGTTAGTGCACAATCAAAAACTCACATGTTCTATAAGGACACAAACATGACCGTTACTTTTAACATTAGCTACTGCCACTGATGTTATGTGAAGCTCTTCACCCTAAAAAAGAATTCCACTCAACACTAGTAAAAGAGAGAATGCGAAAAATAAAAGACAGAATCTGTCTAAACAGAACAGTCCGCAAAGACGAATTTTTTCGAGGCACTTACGTTGCTCAGATCGAAAAACTTTAAACTAACGAAAGATGCGTACATATCTGAGGATCACGCACAAAAATTTCAGATTTAAATAATTTTTCTGTGATTTTACAGAATTAAAACGGTGAACAGCAGAAATCTGTTCCTGCGCAGAAATCCAAATCTAGCATCATCTTCCTATTAGAGGCAATACTTGGCACAACAATGCGATAAAATAAAGATACAAAGGAATTGTTACAGAAGTAAACAACTCCTTGACTCAAAAAAAAGAAAAATTGCAGAAATAAAATAATGGGTTGTCTCCCATAAGCGCTTTTCTTTAACGCCTTTCAGCTAGGCGCAGAAAGTAAGAATCAAGTGTTTCCAAGTGATGAAGCATCAACAGAATAATTTGCTCTAACAATAGAATCAAAAGGTAACTTCATCTTCTTTCTAGGGAAGTGTTCCATACCTTTCTTGAGTGGGAATTGATATTTAATATTCCCCTCTCTCATATCAATAATAGCACCAACAGTTCTAAGAAAAGGTCTTCCCAAAACAATAGGACAAGAAGCATTGCATTCAATATCCAAAACAACAAAATCAACGGGGACAAGGTTATTGTTAACCATTATAAAAACATCATCAACTCTCCCCAAAGGTTTCTTTATAGTATTATCAGCAAGGTGAACATCCAAATAACAGTGTTCCAAAGGTGCTAAATCAAGCATATCATAAGTTTCTTAGGCATAACAGAAATACTAGCACCAAGATCACATAAAGCATTGCAATCAAAATCATTCACCTTCATTTTAATGATGGGCTCCCAACCATCTTCTAACTTCCTAGGGATAGAAGCTTCATGTTTTAATTTCTCTTCCCTAACTTGCATGAGAGCATTAGTAATATGTTTAGTAAAAGCCATGTTTATAGCACTAGCATTAGGACTTCTAGCTAGCTTTTGCAAGAACTTAATTACTTCAGAAATATTGCAACCATCAAAATCAAAGTCATTATTATCAAAAGTAATGGACCATTGTCTCCCACATCTCGAAAAATTTCAGCACTTTTATCAGGAACAGTTTCAGTGTTTTCAGGCAATTTTAAACGTTTTGCAACAGAAGTAGAGACATTGCCAACACCAATTACTTTACCATTGATAGTAGGAGGTTTGTTAACACTTGAGTTTACAGCATTTTCAGTAGTAGTAATAGTATAAACTCTTGTGATACTATTCTTTTTAGCAATTTCATCCTCTCTTGCCCACCTAGCATGTAAATCAGCTAACATCCTCACATTATTATCAATTTTAACTTGTATAGTGTCGTGGGTTTGTCACGTCAGGTGTCATAGATGAGTTCGTAGGTGTGGGATTACGCGAGTCAAGCATCTCCGAGCTTGGGATCGCAGGAACAAAGATCAACACAGATTTACCCAGGTTCGGCCCCCTCAATGTGAGGTAAAAGACCTACTTCCTGCCTACCCTAGATTGGTATTGATATGATAATCGAGGTGTTACAATGGAGGCGATCCGATCTGGTACTCGCCGTATGAGCTAGGGTTTAGGGCTTGATAGCTTGACCCTCTAAGTCCTGCGAGTCCTCTTTATATACACAGAGGCTCGTCAGGTTACAAGAGTTCTACACGAAGCCTGATTATCTTTCTTGTCTTCCAAGGCAAGTTTGCACCGACCTTCTGGAACTTTCCTTTATCGAGTCGCGATGCGAGATTGGCCCATCTTTCACGTGGCCCAACAATGATAGCGCAGCCTTAAGTCGCGGGTTAATCATTCCCCCGACATTAGCCCCCAAGCGTGGCCTGAACTTCATAGTATTTCTTGATCTTGAATGTTTAGGCCGCGCTTTTCCTTATTTCGCGACTTATAATTGTGCAGGATTGGCCTTGACTCGCACCTGGAAGATCATCTGACTTCGTGAGCTTCTTTGTTAGAGTAGCCTGATAGCTTCAGAACTTGATGACGATCCATCTTCAAATTTTTGATGATAATATGATGTAGCCCCCAAGGATTGAGAGGATGTAACGTGGTAATCATCTCAATTCTTCTCAGAGAATTCTGAAGGTCATCACCTGTAACTTGATATCATGAATAAAACAATTGTTAAGATACAAGTAATTGTAATTGGTGTTGCCGTACTATAAGCAGTACATCGACCTCTAGTTAGGCCATCTGAATCCTTAAGTGGGCACTCGCGCGACTCAGTATTTCCTAGGAACATGTGTGTTCAGGGTCGAGAGCGGCCATGATAGGCAATCAAGCTCGATTGACGCCACACCCCAGTACTTTGGCCACATAATGCGAGTAGCAATCCAACTTAAGGTAAATTTGATAATTGCCAATAAATTGGCTGTTTCAGGGTAACAAAGACCCCAAGAAACATAATGATATTGCCATGATAGGCTAAGCTATGATAAGCTTTGATTATGATGACACATAAGGTCGCGCCTTGGTGGCAACCGAGTGTTATACATAGGGTTGGATCGCGCGTAGGTGGCGATCCATGGTGATACATGGGGTCGGTCGCGCCTAGGTGGCGACCAGAGATGATACAAAGTTTACGGCCGCGCCTAGGTGGCAGCCGGTTTCTGATACAAGGGTCGATCGCGCCTGGGTGGCGATCAGATGTTGCATAGGTCGCGCCTAGGTGGCGACCAAAGTTGAAGTTCTAGCCCTGAGTGGCTGTGATGATACTCAGCTATAAAGCTGGAAAGGATGATGCTTGGCTCTGATTAGCCTTTTCTTATGTATAGTACGGTCGCAGGTGTGCGACGTTCCAAGGGCGAGGTGCCTCGAGACGATCCTCGAAATCATGGCGTTCGCTGCTTTCTTCCCTTACATCCAGCAGATAGTACGACCCATTGTTTAGCTTCTTGCTGATGATGTAGGGTCCTTCCCATGGAGAGGACAGCTTATGCATTCCCTTGTGATCTTGTTTAAGTCGCAGTACTAGGTCGCCTTCTTGAAAGGTGCGGGTTTTGATGCGTCTGGCATGATAGCGTCGCAAGTCTTGTTGATATACCGCTGACCTTGATGCTGCCAAGTCTCTAACCTCTTCTAATGTGTCCACCGAGTCTTGCCGAGCTATCTCATTATCTGTCTCGATGTAAGCCGCAACTCTTGGTGAATCATGTATGATGTCGCTGGGCATGACTGCTTCTGCTCCATAGACCATGAAATATGGTGTAAATCCTGTGGATCTGTTAGGGGTTGTTCTTAAGCTCCACAGTACTGCTGGCAATTCTTCCACCCAACATCCTGGAGATGCTTCGACCTTTTCAATAAGGCGCGGCTTAATTCCATGGAGAATTTCCTGGTTAGCTCGCTCAGCTTGTCCATTGCTCTGCGGGTGTGCTACTGACGTGAGGTCCAATCTTATCCCATTGTCTGCGCAAAATATCTGTGTAGCCCCTTCAGAGGTGTTGCTCCCATTGTCTGTAATGATACTATGGGGGTACCCGAAGCGGAATATGACCTTCTTCAAGAACTTGACTGCTGTTTCAGCCTCGCAATCTCCCACAGGTTCTGCTTCTATCCACTTTGTGAATTTGTCCACCATGACCAGGAGGTGAGTTTTTCCGTTTGAAGACCGTCTGAAGGGCCCTACCATGTCAAAACCCCATACGGCAAAAGGCCATGTGATGGGTATTGTGCGAAGTGCTTGAGCTGGCATATGATCTTGCCTAGCGTATCTTTGACATCCATCGCACACTCTGACAATTTGCTCTGCATCTGCTAATGCTGTTAACCAGAAGAATCCATGTCGGAACGCCTTTGCCACCAAAGATCTTGACGAAGCATGATGGCCACAATCGCCTGAATGAATTTCGTGCAAGATTTTTCGTCCCTCTTCTGGTGAGACACATCTTTGGAATGCTCCTGACACGCTGCGCTTGTATAATTCGTTGTTGATGATTGTATAGGCCTTTGATCGTCGTATGATTTTGCGCGCCTCAATCTCATCGTCTGGCAGCACTCCGCGACTTAAATATGCCATGTATGGCTCTGTCCATCCTGGCTGTTCATGCAGGGCTGCGACTAAAGTTGAATCGTCCTCTGGCTCTGCAATGTCAATCTCTGCTGGAGGTTTGACTGATGGATTGTGCAGTTCATCCAGGAAAACATTGGGTGGGACTGACTGTCTGTTGGATCCAAGCCGAGACAGGGCATCTGCAGCTTCGTTTTGTCTCCGATCAATATGTTCAACTTGGTATCCAGTGAAATGTCCAGCAATTCTGTCCACCTCTCTCTATATGCAGCCATGTTCGCATCCTTGCTGTCCCACGTTCCAGACCTGCTGTGCCACCAAGTCTGAATCGCCAAAACAGCGTATGCGACTGATGTTCATCTCCTTTGCTATACGTAGACCATGAAGCAGTGCCTCGTACTCCGCCACGTTATTTGTGCAGTTGAAGTGTATCTGTAGCACATACCGCAGCTTGTCTCCCTTGGGAGATGTTAGAACAACTCCAGCCCCCGAGCCTTGCAACTGTCTTGACCCATCAAAATGCATGGTCCAGTATTTGGTTTCTGCCATGCTAGGAGCGACTTGGATTTCTGTCCAATCGTTAATAAAATCTGCAAGGGCTTGCGACTTAATTGATGTGCGCGGCTCGTAGCTGATGTGATGTGGTCCCAACTCGATCGCCCACTTAGCGACTCTTCCAGTAGCTTCTCGATTACGGATGATATCTGCCAACGGTGCTGAACTAACCACAGTTATTGGATGTTCTTGGAAGTAGTGCTTCAGCTTGCGACTCGCCATGAACACTCCAAACACCAACTTCTGCCACTGTGGGTAACGCTGTTTGGAAGCTGTGAGGACTTCGCTCACGTAATATACTGGTCTCTGGACAGGGTATTCCTTTCCGGGTTCTTGTCTCTCCACAACCATGACAGCACTCACAGCACGGGAATTTGCCGCTATGTATAGTAGCATGGCTCTTTATCCTTTGGAGCCGCCAGAACTGGAGCATTTGTCAATTGATGTTTCAAGGCTGTCAGAGCTTCGTCGGCCTCTGCGTCCCAAACGAAGGTGTCTGATTTTTTCAACAGTCTGTACAAAGGTAGTGCTTTCTCTCCCAATCTTGATATAAAGCGACTCAAAGCTGCTACGCAACCGGTAAGTCGCTGCACATCTTTTATCTTTTCTGGCTTTTGGAGATCCATCACGGCCTTTATCTTGTCAGGGTTGGCCTCAATGCCTCTTTCTGATACTATGAATCCCAATAGCTTTCCTGCTGGTACTCCAAGACGCACTTTGTGGGGTTGAGCTTCATGTTGTATTTTCTGAGATTTGTGAATGTCTCTGCCAGATCACTAATAAGATCCTGGCTAACTTGCGACTTAACCACAATATCATCCACGTAGGCGTGAACGTTGCGACCTATTTGCTCATGTAGACAATTCTGAATGCATCTTTGGTAAGTCGCACCTGCGTTCTTCAACCCAAAGGGCATGCTGACATAACAAAAAGCTCCAAAGGGTGTGATGAAGGACGTCTTTTCTTGGTCCTCCCTCTTCATCTTGATTTGATGGTAGCCTGAATAGGCGTCCAAAAAGCATAACAGCTCGCACCCAGCAGTTGAATCAATCACTTGGTCGATTCGCGGCAAAGCAAATGGATCCTTTGGACAAGCTTTGTTAAGACTGGTGTAATCAACGCACATTCGCCACGTACCGTTCTTTTTCATAACCAACACTGGGTTTGCCACCCATTCCGGATGGTATACCTCCGTGATGAATCCTGCAGCCAGCAAGCGAGCTATTTCCTCTCCTATTGCCTTTCTCCTATCATCGTGGAAACGCCGTAGTGGCTGCTTCACTGGTTTAGCCGCAGGGTTCACTTTGAGGCTATGTTCTGCTAATTCTCTTGGTACCCCTGGCATATCTGACGGCTTCCATGCGAAGATGTCCTTATTTTCCTGGAGAAAAGCGACGAGGGCCTTCTCCTGCTCTTCTTCCATGTGTGCTCCAATGCTGGTTTGCTTGGATGAGTCGCCAGGAACAAGATTTATCTGCTTAGTGTCCTGGGCCGCTTTGAATTTCATTGGTGGCTCGGCAGATGGCGTGGTAACTACACTCATGTCGTTTGGGTCCACCTGCGACTTATAACCTTTTAGCTCTTCCGCGGCACAGGCGGATTCTGCGAAGGCCGCATCTCCCTTTTCACATTCTATCGCTTTTTCTCTATCTCCGTACACTGTGATGACCCCTTTTGGTCCTGGTATCTTCAACTGTAGGTACACGTAGCATGGCCTGGCCATAAACTTAGCAAAGGCCGTTCTTCCAAACAAGGCGTGATATGGGCTTTGGAATTTTACCACTTCGAAGCATAGGAATTCGCTTCTAAAGTTCTCTTCTGTCCCAAAAGTTACCCCTAGGGTTATTTTCCCCGCTGGCCGTGCGGACCTTCCTGGGACAATGCCGTGAAACACTGTTGACGTGGGCTGCAGGCTGGAATCCTTGAGTCCTAGACGCTGGAACGTATCGTAGTACAAGATATTAATGCTGCTTCCTCCATCCATAAGCACTTTGGTCAGCTTGTATCCTGCAACGTACGGTGCCACAACCAGCCCAACTTGCCAGGTTCCCGTACTTGTGGCGGGTGATCGTCGCGACTCCAGGTTACTGCGTATTCTGACCACCTTAACCAATTGGGTGTTGCTGGTATCACGGCGTTCACCTGCTGACTTCTGCGGCTCAATTTCTCTTCCCTTTTGGAGGTATCGATAACTATTGTGTGATACTGCCCCGTTTGCCTGGGGTTACTCGCGCCGTGCTGCCCAATATTTGTGTTATGAGCCGCACTAGGGTTTCCTTCATGGGAATTCCCCCCGTTGTGTTGGCTCTCTTCTTTCCACTTCTTGTAATAGTGGCATTGCGCCTTGGTATGGTCCGCTGGCCGTCCATCACCTGTCGCATGAAGGTCGCATGGCCGGTTGAAAACTTCTTGCATATTGATTGGACGGGAGCCGTATCCTCGACCCCTTCCACGCTGGCCTCTGAATCCTCCACGCGCATTGGCGACGAGCCCTGAGTGACCATCTTCGTTTTTGCGTTTGTTTTGATTCGCGTTGTTGTGGCTTGTTTGCTGCTGCTGGGGCTTGTTGGAGTTTTTCTTTCCTTTGGCAGCAACCTCCTCTTCTTCTCCGTCTGACGCGTCTCTGGTTTTATCTGAGCCGGCATATTTGTTAGCCGCAGCCATCACCTCGCTGAGGCTCTTGACTTTATCCTTCATGCGACCCAGCTTATGAATCAGCGGCTCGAACTTGCAGTTTTTCTCCATCACCAGGACGGCTGAGCTTGGTGGTATATTATCTGAGGAGTGTATTATTTCTGCCACCCTTTTCATCCAATGGCGACTTGACTCGCCTTCCTTCTGGACACAACGCTCTAGATCTTCTATATTGCAGAGTCGTTTGCAAGTTCCTTGGAAGTTCTTAACGAAGGCATCCTTCAGTTCCTCCCAAGTATTTATAGAGTTGGGAGGCAAATTTTGCAGCCATATGTGCGCTGCACCTTCTAGCATCATGTTGAGGTACCTTGCACATATTTCCTCTGAGGCGTTCAAAATGCTCATCCCCATCTCGTAATTGTTCAGCCAGGTGGTTGGATCCATGCTGGCGTTGTAGTTTGCCACCTTGCGTGGCCCTTTGAAATCTTCAGGAAAAGGTTCCGATCTGATCCTTTCAGTGAAACACGCCGGTCCCTTGAGTCGCGAGGACAGGGCTGTGGGTGCTTCTTTCTGCTGCAATCCTGTGATTGGCCGGTACGAGGGGCAGCTGTGCTTCGGCTTCCGCCCTATTGGCTTGTTGCAGGACTGCCGTACTTAGCATCTGAATCGCGCGCCGCGCCTCAGCATTGACCGGGTCATCGCCTGTTGGTACCATCTGAGTCAAGATATTAGCCGCAGCATACATATTATCGACAGGGTTCTGGTAATGGCCCTGCGGGTGCGAAACCTCCTTGGTTGTTGCTGGGTCTCTTGATTTGGTGGTACCCTTCCTTCCGCAGTCGTCTGGATTCCCGTTCCCGCGGCTGGAGTGAGCGGGATTTCCACTGTTGGTTGAGTCGCGCGCAGTTGTGTTTGCGGTCAACCTGTCGTTGAGTCGCAGCCAGCGCGGCTACTCTCTGCCGCTCCTGTTGGATTCCTTGGTTTATCTGATCGGGCTTGCGGCGCTCTTCTTCCATCCTTCGAACCTCATACAGGAGCTCGGCCCTGGCGGCCTCAATTTCTGTTGCACGGAGGGCGGCGTTCGTGGCTGACACGGGACAAGAAGTGGGTTGCTTGGGGGTGCCGATGCCTCGGTTTCTCCAGCAGTTCCTGATGCGCCTGCTCCTCCAGTCGTGTAAACCGCGACTTGCGCCGTCTCTCGATCTGGTGATAATGCGATTTCTAGTGGGTAACCCCAGCAACTTTCTTCAAAGGCAGGTATAATGGACCCAAACTCTTGCGAGTCCATGCTTTCCACGGATTCTTCCCCATCATCGGCGACTTCTTCTACTGAATCGCCTTCTTGGACCGATCTAATGGACCTGCCACCGATGAAGCCAACGAAGACGTTGATGGATCCAAACGGGATGACGTGGCCGGTCTCCAAGTAATCTGCTTCCGGCCCCCAGCTTGAATCGTCGATGAGGGGTGTGCCATTGACCATGATGATACGGCCAACAACAAGATCTTCAGCTCCCTTCATGGATCCTGCGCGGAACGTGACGCTCTTGACCGCAGGCCCCACGGTGGGCGCCAACTGTCGTGGGTTTGTCACGTCAGGTGTCATAGATGACTTCGTAGGTGTGGGATTACGCGAGTCAAGCATCTCCGAGCTTGGGATCGCAGGAACAAAGATCAACACAGATTTATCCAGGTTCGGCCCCCTCAATGTGAGGTAAAAGACCTACTTCCTGCCTACCCTAGATTGGTATTGATATGATAATCGAGGTGTTACAATGGAGGCGATCCAATCTGGTACTCGCCGTATGAGCTAGGGTTTAGGGCTTGATAGCTTGACCCTTTCTAAGTCCTGCGAGTCCTCTTTATATACACAGAGGCTCGTCAGGTTACAAGAGTTCTACACGAAGCCTGATTATCTTTCTTGTCTTCCAAGGCAAGTTTGCACCGACCTTCTGGAACTTTCCTTTATCGAGTCGCGATGCGAGATTGGCCCATCTTTCACGTGGCCCAACAATGATAGCGCAGCCTTAAGTCGCGGGTTAATCATTCCCCCGACATATAGCATTGGCAGTAGCAAAGGTATTGTTATCAATAGTTTCAGGTTTAGCTGCCATTCTATTAATCAAAGAAGCATGTGCTTCAGACATGGATGAAATGCAAGTTTCAGCATTAGAAATCTTAATCTGCAAACCAGAAATTTCCCTATTTAAGTTCTCAAGTTGATGTCCTATATTCTTCAACATAGCAGATTGTTCATTCATAGTTTTAGTAAACAATTGGTTTTGCTCATATTGCGTTTGCATAAAGTTCTTAGTAGCCTTTTCAACTTCTAACATCCTTTCCTCACTAGGCATTCCAGATCTACCATAAGAATTAGCATAACCATTGCCACTATTAAAAGGATAGGGCTTATAATTGTTATTACCAAAATTATTCCTATAAGCATTGTTGTTGAAATTATTATTTTTAATGAAGTTCACATCAACATGCTCTTCTTGAGCAACCAAAGAAGCTAAAGGAACATTATTTGGATCAACATGCATTTTTCCATTTGTAAGCATAGACATAATAGTATCAATCTTATCACTCAAGGAAGAGGTTTATTCAACAGAATTTACCTTCTTACCTTGTGGAGCTCTTTCGGTGTGCCATTCAGAATAATTTATCATCATATCATCAAGAAGCTTTGTTGCAGCACCCAAAGTGATGGACATAAAGGTACCTCCAGAGGCCGAATCCAATAGGTTTCTTGAAGAAAAATTTATCCTGCATAAAAGGTTTGGATGATCATCCAAGCAGTCAGTCCATGGGTGGGACAATTCTTTACCAATGATTTCATTCTCTCCCAAGCTTGAGCAACATGCTCATTATCAAATTGTTTGAAATTCATAATGCTACTTCTCAAAGATATAATCTTAGCAGGAGGATAGTATTTTCCTATGAAAGCATTTTTGCATTTAGTCCATGAATCAATACTATTTCTAGTCAAAGATAGCAACCATTCTTTAGCACGTCCTCTCAAAGAGAAAGGAAAAAGTTTCAGTTTAATAATATCACCATCTACATCCTTATACTTTTGCATCTCACAAAGTTCAACAAAATTATTAAGGTGAGCAGCAGCATCATCAGTACTAACACCAGAGAATTGCTCTTTCATAACAAGATTTAAAAGTGCAGGTTTAATTTCATAGAATTCTGCGTTAGAAGCAGGTGGAGCAATAGGTGTACTAATGAAATCATTGTTGTTCGTGCTAGTGAAATCACACAACTTAGTGTTCTCAGGGGTACTCATTTTAGCAAAATAAAAACAAAACAGAAAGATAACAACTTGAAAATAAAAGTAACTAATTTTTTTGTTTTTGATAAATAAAGCAAACAAGACTAAATAAAAATAAACTAAGCAAGACAATAACAAAGTAAAGAGATTGGAAGCGTGAAACTCCCCTTGCAGAAATCCTCTTGCTCCCCGACAACGGCGCCAGAAAAATAGCTTGATTGCGTGGATCACACGTTCGCTGGGAGACCCCAAGAGGAAGGTATGAAGCAGTGTAGCAGCAGTTTCCCTCAGTATGAAACCAAGGTTTAATCGACCAGTAGGAGCAAGAAATCACTTCTGAAGGTTGTTGGTGGCGCGTTACTCGATCACCAACGCGGAATCTGCACACAACACAATCAAACTACTTTGCCCAACGAAACAGTGAGGTTGTCAATCTCACCGGCTTGCTGAAAACAAAGGATTAAACGTATGGTGTGGAAAACAGTAGTAAATTGCAGAGAATGAAAAGGAACAGTGTTTGCAGTTGGTTGTATTATCAGTGTAAAAGAATGGACCGGGGTCCACAGTTCACTAGTGGTGTCTCTCCATAAAAGATAACTAACATGCTGGGTGAACAAATTACAGCTGGGCAATTGACAAAATATTGAGCGCATGACAATGCATATATATGACATGATGATTACTATGATATTCATGTGGGCATTACGACAAAATACATAGACCGTTATCCAACAGCGTCTATGACTAATAATCCACCGCCAGGTTGTCATACCGAGTTCCCCGTTGGTATTAAGTTGCAAGCAACGGATAATTGCATTAAGTAATGTGCGTAAAGTAAACAAATGCATTAGACCTAACGGCGTACCCTTAAGCTAAGCATCGGTTATTTTATCCCTAGTGGCAACATCACATCCACAATCTTAGAAGTTATTGTCACTCTCCCAGATTACCGGAGGCATGAACCCACTATCTAGCATAAATACTCACTCTTGGAGTTACAAGCATCTACTTGGCCAAAGCATCTACTAGTAACGGAAAGCATGCAAGATCATAAATAACATATAAGATAGATTGATAATCAACTTGACATAGTATTCAATATTCATCGGATCCCAGTAAACACAACATGTAGCATTACAATAAGATGATCTTGATCATGATAGGCAGCTCACAAGATCTAAACATGATAGCATAAAGTGGAGAGACAACCATCTAGCTACTGCCATGGACCCGTAGTCCAAGGATGAACTACTCACGCATCACTCCGGAGGCAGGCATGGTGATGTAGAGCCCTCCGGTGATGATTCCCCTCTCCGGCAGGGTGCCGGGAAGAGCTTCTGAACCCTCCCGAGCTAGGGTTGACGGCGGCGGCATCTCTGGAACTTTTCGTGGATAATGGCTCGGGTTTAGGGTTTTCGCGTCGGGAAGAATAAATAGGCGAAAGGGCGGCGGCTGCGGAGCCACGAGGGCCCCACACCACCCCACGGCGCGGCAGGGGGGCCGCGTGGCCCCATGGTGTGGGTGCCACGTGGCCCTCCTCCGTCTCTCCTCTGGACTCCGTCTTCGTGTTGGAAAAATAGGAGGTTCTGTCCAAGTTTCGTCCAATTCCGAGAATATTTCCAGACTAGCTTTTCTGGAATACAAAAACAGGTGAAAACATGAACTGGCACTGTGGCATCTTGTTAATAGGTTAGTCCCAGAAAATGAATTAAAATGCTATGAAGTGTATATAAAACATGTAACAATTGGTATAATATCAACATGGAACATCAGAAATTATAGATATGTTTGAGACGTATCAACCTACTCGAGGACGAGTAGGAACTAAGCTTGGGGATGCTTGATACGTCTCAAATGTATCTATAATTTTTGATATTACATGCTTGTTTTATACATATTGCTACATGTTTTACATACACTTCATACCATTATTATGCATTTTCTGGGACTAACCTATTAACAAGATGCCACAGTGCCAGTTCCTGTTTTCTGCTATTTTTCTGTTTCAGAAAAGCTAGTCGGGAAATATTTTCGGAATTAGACGAAAATCAACGTACATCCCTATTTCACCAGAAGACTCCATGGGCCAGAAGGACAAGTCCGGGGGAGGCACGAGGCCTCCACGCCAGGCCTCGGCGCGACCTGGAGGGGGGTGGCGCCGAGGGGTCACCTCGTTGACTCGAGAACCTTCCGACGCCGCCCTTTCGACTATTTATTGCCTCGGTGGAGAAAACCCTAAAGGAGTCGACGATTTTTCCGAATACAACCCAGAGCTCCGCCGCCACCAAACTTTGTTTCGGGGGTCAGAAGGTCCTGTTCCGGCACCCTATCGGGACGGGGATTGACCCCCGGAGCCATCTCCATCGACCACGCCGTCTCCACGTCGACTCCATGATGGTTTGTGAGTAGTTCCCCCATGAACTACGGGTCCTAGCTGTAGCTAGTTGGTACTCTCTCTCCCATGTACTTCAATACAATAATCTCATGAGCTGTCTTACATGATTGAGATTCATCAGATGTAATAGGTGTTGTGTTTGTTGGGATCTGATGAATTGTGGAATTATGATCAGTTTGTTCATCATGTTATCATACTTATGTTTTATTTAAGATCTTGCATGCTCTCCGGTACTTGTGGTTACCCTGATCAAGTAGTTGCTCTCCAAGAGGGAGTATTTATGCTCGATAGTGGGTTCATGCCTCCAGTAATCTGGGCTCGAGATGACAGAAACGACTAAGGTTGTGGATGTGCTGTTGCCACTAGGGAGAAAACAATGATGCATTGTCTACGTGTCTTTTGCATTGTTTACATTACACACTTTACTTAATGCAATGATCTGTTGTTTGCAACTTAATACTGGAGGGGATGCGGATGCTACCCTGAAGGTGGATTATTTAGGCATAGATGTGTTGGATAGCAAGTCTATGTAGTTTGTTGTAATGCCCAATTAAATATTACAGTGAACTTTATCTTATCATGATATGCATTGTCATGCCCACACAATTTTATCAATTGCCCAACTGTAATTTGTTCACCCAACACATGCTTTGTTTGGAGAGTTACCTCTAGGGTAGATAGCTGGAACCCCGGTCCATATTAATCATCATTGCTCTCCTGTCAACACACCACCAACTATTTTCTGGCGCCATTACTGATGTGTTACTGTCACTATTTGCTTCCGTGCTGACAACTCCAGGTCACACCGTCGAATCTCCATCCTCTAGATCAACAATCCGCAACTTTCAACGTTGCTCTGATACCAATTGTTACCGTCATAGGCGCATAATTGATGTACCGATGAGCAAACAATCACAGCACGATGACGACACCGAGATTTGTTAACGCAGTTCGGCGAACTCGCCTACATCTGCGGGGTATGACTACGAGCGCTCCTCCCCTCTGATACCGCAACCCTGGCCGCCCTAGGTGCCGGCACAAGCCGCCGGCTCCCCCTGCGTGCCAGTTGCTATCAAGTCGTCATAGTTTACACGTGTGGTGCTCCCCTCATTATATGGGAGGCCCAGTGTACTAGTGTCCGACTCGAACACTACATGTATCCTATCCACACTTAATACAACTCCAACTCCAAACGTAACCTAACACGTACACAATATTTGATACAAATACAACATTTCCTACTCCGTATCATCTAGAGCTGGGCCGTGTCTTTGTGTTGGATTGATACGTGAAGGATTCTTGGTCTTCTAGCCCCTTACCAGAGCTGCATTTCCTTTTTCTCATGTCACATCACCATGTGAGAGTGGTCCTCCTACGATCGACGCTGCCGCGGGGCCGTGAGGTTGATGAACACCGATGTTCTCCACCACTTGCCGGATGGAACCGGGGTTCGGGAATTCCCTGGAGCCGGTGATTTTGGCGTCTGGAGCCACTCGTGGCGACCACACGGAGCAAGCCGGGTCCAAGCGCGGGATAAGGTGAGCTTCCGCGGCGATTGCTTCACTTGTGACCACCGTCGCGCCACATGTCACGGACAGTATATTCCACAGTCGTCTCCTCTTTCTCCGCGCGATCTCGCCTCGGTCACACGCGCTGCCGCCCATACTCGCTGAAGCACACGTACTCGGTGGTTCTCCTGTATCGTTGGAGCTCCATCGCGCCGCCTAGCTCAGCTCCGGCCGGTCAGGTAAGTACGCCGGTGTTCACTCCTCGATCGGCTCGATTCTGCTAGCTGCTTGATCGATCACGCTGTAAAGTAACATACGAATGGATTGTTGCAGGAGGATGCCGTCTTTTTCGAGGGCCGTGTGCCTGCAGAGGCCGAGCACGAGCGGCGGCCGGAGTAACAACAGGCAAGCGGCCCGATCGGTGGCGGCGCCGAGGGCTCGGCGGCACGCGAACCCGAAGATGATCCGCCCGGGATCCGGCTCGGCGCGGGGCCAGCATTGCTCGCCCGTCAGAGCAGTTGCGGCGCCGCTGCCGGCGACCAAGAAGGTAACAGCTCTCGCGAACTCATGTGTACCACTGGATCGTTATCGTTTCCGTTTGACTTGTGTGGGCGTCACACGTTTGACTCCCGTCCGTACGATCACGCGAAGAGCTCAGAAAATGCACCAGTAATCTGTGGCGCGAACGCTCCAAGCGGCGTGTAAGTTACCACATTTTTCAGGAATCATAGGGCTTTATCGCAGGATGCATGGTTGCAACTAGTACATATTATGGTGGTTTCAAGAACCATTCCATACACCAACTCAAACGTGATCGGCAGACTATGGATTATATGGTAGCGCGCGCATACCAAATCGTCCAAATGGTCACTAGTAATTTGCTATAGTGCTATAGTCACTTCCGGGTTTCAAGCATTACAAAGGATCATTGACGTGCATTTGGCAACTTGTTGCTCATATCTGTACTCCATCAGCTCATCATACATGGGCTGAAGCCCACATATACATCCCTGTGATTGACAAGGCCTGGTCTGGGCCTCTGAAGACCCTGATACAATCAAACAACACACATATGAAGCAAATCTATGGGCTCCAATCCTCCAAAATTCTTTCGCAAAACCTTTGGATCAAAACGCAAGGAGTGTTTGCCGTAGCACGAGAATTACAAGGAAATTGTAGATGAGGTTTATGGATGGAAAATTTCAAAAATAAAGTGCTTTTGAGTCCCTAGGTAACTTTCCAATTATATTAATCATGTGAATCAAAAAACAAATTCTAAGAAATCAAATCCTCCAAAAATACTCTGAATTCCATTTGAACCGATAGTGTCCTGAACATAGTTATATGCGCGACCATCTTTTTGTAGTATAACCAGCACCAAATGAGTAAAAGACATGTACTAACTAGTAATAATCATAAAATATATGTCATGTGTGTGTTAAGTAATTTTTTATTTTTGGTGTAGTTTTATTGTTGACTAAACTTTATCTAGGATTTCGTAAACATGAAATATCCTTTCTATAGACACTTGTGCACGGTGACTTGCAAAATATAAGTTCAACATAGACAATTTTTACGATAATCACAGATTGTTCTTATATACATACAAAAAAATTAAAGTAAATAGTAAAAGACAAATGGTACTTCCAGAATTGATAATGACCAAATCAGATCTTGGTTGAGTACTTTCTTTTTTCCTTCACATAATAAGGGAAATATCAAAGGATGCATCATAGCAGACAGTAGTCTCGGTGGCGATTGAGCTGGTCGTGTAGTGTGGTGCTTGGGCTTTCCCATTAATGGATTAGAATCTAGGGCATGATTTGAACAAAAGTAAAAAACTTAGAAAATTTGGAGGATTAGAATCTGTAGAATTTAGAATTTCATATGATTTTGGAGGAAGGCCTCATGTTTTCTTCCTTTTATGTCTTGATTATTTTTCAGTGTGGTGTCCAAACAACAGTTTTGTAATTTATATGTTCTGTTCTTATTGTAGAAATTCGAAATATACAAAACATCAAATTGCGCTCTTTAATTCCTTTTTTAGGTTGTTCTTCCAAAAGGGGCCGATGAAAATAAATGTGCATACACTGATGCACACACCACATGCCCGTCGTTAGAGCCGTCCCATGTAAACCCATCTTCACTCTATCTGATGGCCGTTAACAGCCTGATGATCCCTCAGGGGAATAACAAAACATAAGAATCTTGCTGCATAGCTCACTGTGCAAGTGATAGAAAATTAACTGCTACGCTCCGAGAAAAGATAAATACACATATTCTCTGGCTGCACAGTGGGGCATATAGGCAGCTCTCTGCTATTCGGATTTTACAACTCAAGCCCATGGTTTCACCCAAACCAGAAAAGCTGGCACAACTTGAGCCAGGCAAAGAGCTAAATACCTTCCACGTTTCAGTACATGAAGAATGTGAAAGGAATCGGGCCTGGTATCCACGGCCAGACAGGGCCAAATTCATTTTGTAATCTAGCAATTTGATTAATCCATTTGGCACGACCATTAAGCAACCTGCCAAGGTTGTGATCATGCAAGTAAAAAACAGAACTAAAAGTAGTTCTGAATTTTGATGCGGCTAAGTACAAGAAACCACGAGGGGTTTTGACAACAGCAGCCAAATGACGCCAGGGTAGAGCACTAGAGCAGTGCATGGCTGAATAACATTTCCCTCTGTTGCATGAGGAGGTTCATTTCACTTGGATGCATCACGAAAAAAGCAACTTATATTGGTGTATATGCAGCGCATGGTTTGGGCATCAATATGTTCCCTGTGTATTTATTTCAAACTTAACATAGCGTTAAGTTGGACAACTCTTTTCTTCTATATCAATAAAATCGCAAATCTTTTACCACGTTTCAAAAACATAGCATAACCAGAATGTCATGTACGGTAACTGACAGATCAACTTTGCGTTCAAGGTTTATTCATTTTCACATGCATGCACGGTAAATGGAAATCTATGCACGTGTTTTACTGCGAGCAGCAAGGCATTCAAATATTTCGAGGCCCCTTTGCTTCAAAGGAATTTTATAAGACGCCACTAAGTATTTGAATCCTTCGCAAATTTTGTAACAGCGATCACTTGATTTCCATGACTGGAATCCTTAGAAAAACTTGCCAACTCCTTTGCACTTTTCGAGGAATCTTTCCAGTAACTAAACTCGCGTGCTAAATTTTTGTTTGTTTTTCATGTGGAATGAATCGGTCCATTGTCTGAATTCATGTAGTTTTCTAATCCCCTAGGGAACATGAGAATACTAGAATCATGTGTTTGTTCCATTTCTATGTTTCAAAAATCCTGCGAAAAATCCAAGAGACCCTAATGTTTTGGAGGATTCTCTTTATAATAGGCTGTAACAAACCAGTGTGCCCAAAATATATGTATAAAAACAATGAAATATTATGTTATAAATACACTTTTCGAGACGAATCTAAATGTATGATGTACATCTTCTCCATATGAATATTCAAAATAATATTTATAGTCAAAGTTTTCAAGGGTTACGTAAGATATCCAAAACGTCATCTGGTCCCTTTGTCCCAAAATATAAATCATCCTTGATTTTTACCGGTCGACAATTTACAAATTTGCTATGATTTTGTACACAAAATTCGTATAAAAATGTATGAAATGAATATAGATGAACAAGTTGTGATCTGACACATCCTGTATTAATTGTTGTCTCATGGCTGCGGAAAACCACCGTCTTTCTTAGAAAACCAGAGGTTCAATTACCCACGGGTTTTGTTACCCACAGGTTAAGTTAATTATTTAGCTATAAACTAGTGCACATATGATTTTATCCTAGGACAACAACTTGTTTAGCAACGTTAGAGACGGATAAGAAGAGAGGTACCTGATGCTGAAACGTCCCGTGTCTCAGTTTTGTCAAACGTTTGTCACGCGGGGCTGTTAATTTCCAAACTTCTAATATATTCTTGAGACGATATGGTGTCACGCACGAGACCCATGAATCTAGGTTGTTCTGAGAAGGTAAATCCAGGGGCGGACCCAAGTAGAAGCTAATGGGGGCCTTGGCCCCCACTGAAAATTTGAAAATTCAATAGAATTTATTCATTTTTGGAAGAATATTACTCAAAATATTTAAACTTATACAAGAAATGCCCCCAGTCAAATATTTTGCCCCCTCTCCAAAATATTTCTGGGTCCGCCCCTGGGTAAATCTAGGTTGTTCTTAAACCATCAATTTAAAGTTGAAAGTTTTGCACTGGACATTGTCGAAAATTGTGAACCGAGAGAATAGTTGAGTACACCATTTTCAGCTGTCTCCGGAAATATAACTGTTCATTCGGCAACGTGGAAGAATATGGTAATGGAAACTATGGACCGGCTCCATTGTTACTGTGGGCGCTGCCCAAATCAGCTGAGGTTGAGGTAGTGGATCATGGTTTGTGCGGCTAAGCTCGTTTTGGATTGCCCGATTAACTGAAAACATTTAGCATTTTTTGCCGAAAAACCTCGATGTTCAGGATTCTGACAAGATTTGATGCGCAGCGCACACAGGAAATTCAGACACTAGTAGTTAACTCCCGGCGCGCACCACGGACGCGCCGCGCCGTACGTGGCGGTGGCGGAGCAAAACACCAGGGAGCCGCCGCGGGTTTGCTTGCCTGAACGGCTTGACTCTGCCGGGTAGGTAGCGTGTGCGCGCCGCCGGTTACATCGTGCGTGACAGCACGGAACCGCGGCGGCGTAGGTGCCGATACGGCGATGCTATCCGCTCCGCTCCGATCGCCGCAGGAGCAACGATCCAAAACCACAAGTGCAAGTGCAGTGTTCTGAACTTCTGATGGAGGCCACCGTTCAAGTGCGACACACTCTGCTCCAGCTCCTCCTCTGCCTTATCTTCGTTGACCGGGGCTCCTAAGATTTTCGACTCCAGCCTTTTGAGAAGACGTGGTTGTAATTAACACCCGATCATGCACGTTTTTGTTTTGCGACCAAGCACGTTTCTTTCTCACAAAATGGTCACTGACGCCATGTAATAAACTCTTCAGAAAATAAGGATCATAATCCTGCAGAGATTAGGGGGGGCGTGTAGTGTAGCTGAGCTTGCGGGTACATCCTCTGACGCGCACCCAACCCCCATCCTGCCACGACGGACATCGCTATCCGTTCCTCGCTGATCCATCGAGCTGGGGTGCCGATCGGTTTTGCTCGCCCGTTGACAGTTTCAGAGTTCAGACCATCGTGCTGACGTGCACCTGAAATTGGGGATATCATCGTCCATGGTAGCTGGTGCCGGTGGATTTTCCATTTGCATGAAAGATTGAACTGTCGGCAATTAAGGTGTGAAACTGAAATGTTTTTATTTTGAGTTTGAACTCCGAAATTTAAACAGAGCATTTAGCTCCTATTCTAACCATCTTGTTTCCGAAAATTTATCCTAACATCTACGCGTGGACTGCACATATAAGAGTTTCACATTAAAAACTAGTTCCACCGTATACCCTTTTCCATATTCTACATAGTTTACAATTTGCATGGCATTGCATATTTCGATTTCTGTATAATTAAATATAATTCATGTTGTAGTTCCCGTTGTTTCTTAGGCCCTTATCTTAGACTTCATATTTCAATTTTATACTAACTAATACCTATGCATTAATATAACTAACAAATGAACTTTCCGCGATTAAACAAAATTAGGCGTTTCCAAATGTAACCTACCTATTGACACCTTTCTACGAGTAGAAAGAAATATTAATCCACGTGTTTCATGTTCTCTATTCTTTCTAGTCCTCTCTCTCTCTCTCTCTCTCTCCACACACACCCACTTCTTGAGAATGCATCTAGGAAATGCAACTAAAAGACTACGATGCGGTGGATTATCCCATATCGCAAGTTTTCAAGTCCACATCATTCTAGCCCCGTCACAAGTGCGAGCGGATAGTTTGGAGCGGAGCGCATGATATGAAATGAATGGTGCGAGTTCATCGCCACCCTAAGACACCACATCAAAAGCTTTGCCACCTTTGAAACAAATTTACCACGTCAAGAAATGGTGGATTCACGTCGTTAACCTACAAGGCGTTCGCCATAGGTCTATTGCATCATTTTCCATGCTTATAGGCCGGGATTTGTGGAGTGAAAAAGAACACAAAGGTTATTAAAAACACCTCCAGGATGTCGTTAACAATCTTTGTTAATATCAAGAAGGAAGCTTCTCTCAAGAGTATCGTGAGAGCAAAACATTTTGGTAACAACATGCCGCGAGAGTTGTCTCTATCTATTTTAGACTTCTGGCCTTTGGTGCCGGTACCGGAATATCTCTAAATCTCGGAAAATCTCTTTGGCTCATAGGTGTAGATGCATCCACTATTTCAAAATCACATTTTAAATGTCCAAAATTTACAAATAAAACTTCGGACATATCCGCAGACATTTGATGTTTGAACACAAAGTTTTGTGAAAATTGTATTTTTTGTGGTTCTTCAAAATGAATTTTCACGAGACATTGTTTGGTTTTTTTACACCGAAAAAAGTCTTTTTTTTCACGAACATAGAATGTCCTGATGTACACCCGACGGTTTTTGTTTCGATTTTTCTGACATTTTGTAATATATTTAAAATGCATTTTCATAGAGGTGCATCTCGAGCAGAGCAGTGTCCCTAAACCTCTCACTTATTTAATAAAAATGGGCAACGCTTTTGCGTTTCAAAAAAATATTTCCCAAAAATACAAATATCTTCCCAAGTTTAAGGTGTTTTTAGTTTTTACAACACTATCAACTGCTAGTAGTTAGATTTCGCCAAAAAAAAAAGAGAAGGAAAATTAACTAGTTAAGCTCGCCACACGACCAGCCGGCCCTTCCCCGGGCTGGTCCGTCCCCCCACATGACCCGTAGGGCTGGAACTAAAACTCGAAACTCGCGAGTTAAACGAGTAGCTCGGAACTCGACTCGGCTTGGCTCGAACTCGTTACTAAACGAGCCGAGCCAAGTTTTGATTTTAGACGCTAAACGAGTTCGAGCTAAACGAGCCGAGTTCCGAGCTACTCGTTTAGCTCGTTTAACTCGGTAAAAAATAAATCATTACATTTTTCTTATCTTTGTGAATTATTTTACCTGATTATCATAGTTTAACGGCTAGATATTACTTGATATTTTCATATTGTCATATATTGTTGTGCTAATTCCATCATACATGCCCCCAATAATTAGAAAAATACATACATAAAATCAATTATAATGATGTGAACAGTTTTACCGAGTTAAACGAGCAAACTCACGAGTTTAGCGAGCCGAGCCGAGTTCCAGTTTTGGACTTGTTTGTTAAACGAGTCGAGTCGAGCCGAGCTCGCTAGTTGACCGAGCTTGAACGAGTCGAATTCCAGGCCTGACCCGAGCCGAGCGTGCAGTGACGTCTCACGGTGGGTCTTATCAGAGTGCCACGCCATTTCACGGCGCCACCTCACTTGCTATAAATAGAGCATGGCTCCCCTCCATGAGCACCCAACAAGCTCATCAGCAACTAGCTAGTACTCGTTTGTATAACTTTGCATTTCGCTAATGGCGCCTGCTCAATGCGTTCGTTTGCAGCGGGTGTTCCACTTCGGCAAGGGCAAGAGCGAGGGCAACAAGGCCATGAAGGACCTGGTAATCGATTCCTAATCCTGTTCATAAGAAGCTAATGTGCTCTCATTTTCATTGCATGTATATGCATGGATGGATGATCAATTCACTGATTTATATGCTGAAATTGTGTGGATATGCAGCTGGGTGGTAAGGGCGCGAACTTGGCGGAGATGGCGAGCATCGGGCTGTCGGTGCCGCCGGGGTTCACGGTGTCGACGGAGGCGTGCGAGCAGTACCAGGCGGCGGGGCGGGCGCTGCCGCCGGGGCTGTGGGAGGAGACGCTGGAGGGCCTGCAGTGGGTGGAGGAGTACATGGGCGCCAGCCTCGGCGACCCCGCCCGGCCGCTCCTCCTCTCCGTCCGGTCCGGCGCCGCGGTACGTGCGTTTCCCCTGTTTCGTGGCGCGCGCGGATCGATGTTCGCCGGCCGACGTGATATATGGTGGTTGGTTTGTACCTGCAGGTGTCGATGCCGGGGATGATGGACACGGTGCTCAACCTGGGGCTCAACGACGAGGTGGCGGCCGGACTGGCGGCCAAGAGCGGCGACCGCTTCGCCTACGACTCGTACCGCCGCTTCCTCGACATGTTCGGCAACGTGGTCAGTGTACTACTTATATTACTCCTGCACTTGACCAAGCTGCTAACTTGACCTGATTCGTCGTACACTCGTACTGCTTACTTGCCCTGCTCGTTGCTCGCGCGCTTGCTTGCTTGTCCCGTGCATCGACCAACCGTTGCCCTGGGAGCGACGGATACGTACGTTTGACACATCGTTTCCATCGCCGACACGGTGGCGGCTGCTGCTAGCTGATGCGTTCTTTTGTCATGGCAAAGGTTCTTGCGGGCTTTTGTCTGCTTGCGAGGTATCCATGTGGCGCTGGCAACGGTTGGGGTGTGTGCTTAACTGGTAAAAATGATCATTGGGCTAAGTACTCTTGGCCAGTAGAAAATATACACGTTCCATTCTACAAGCAAGTGCATACTCAGTTCGTACTGCACCATTGCTCATATATACAGCTCTTCTCTTCGAAGGGGTCACTGGTGAACGCGACCTGTGTCTTACAGTTTGACACTATTGTTTCACTCTGGAAAAAAGACAAAAAAGAAAGAAAGAGAAACTTTCTTCTTTAGCCCATCATATTCGTTTTCATGAAAAGAGTATTGTTTTCTGAAATAATTTTTTTGAAAGGTCTTTCTGAAAAAAAAATGAAAACCAGTCGGTTGGAATGAGGAAGACATAACAAAAATTCAGCTCCAACGGAATTGATCCATGACATTTGCATTATGCATTATTTATCCTGTCGGTTTTAATTTGTTCAGTACTAGATCTTGAGTGAAAACATTATTCAGTGATACTACCAAGCCACTACTCTAGATGTTTTCCTCAAAGGAATAAAATTTGGAATGACTAGCGACTTTCAAGTTTCGACACGGTTTGGAGGTTGAAGACGAAGGACATCTCAATGATTTCGTTGTAATAGACAACAGTCCAGTTCCACGAAAAAAGAGAGCTGAATTCAGCCTAGTTAATCTGACAACCGGATTTTCATTGCCGTTTGGATGTGCATTGCTCATTTAACAGTAGGTTCTTCTGTACAAGAAACTGGGTCAAGGTTTTGTTTATAGTACTTCGTACCAACCACCAACTAGCAAGAGCATTGTCTTAGGAAGATCTTTCCTTTTACCAGGTTATGGGCATTCCTCACGCACTTTTCGAAGAGAAGCTCGAGGCCATGAAATCGACCAAGGGGGTGTACAATGACACCGACCTGACCGCCAGTGACCTCAGGGAGCTAGTGGGTCAGTACAAGAATGTCTACGTTGAAGCCAAAGGAGAACCATTCCCCTCAGGTTTGTTCAAAATGTTTCACCCTTTTTAAATATCTGCAGTTCAGTATCTTAAAACTGAACTGGTGCTTTCTGCACACTGTTGATATATCTCTGTATGCTGCTTCTTGTGTTGGCATAGATCCAAAGAGGCAGCTGCAGTTAGCGGTGTTGGCTGTGTTCGACTCGTGGGACAGCCCAAGAGCGAACAAGTATAGAAGCATCAATCAGATCAACGGACTGAGGGGCACCGCCGTTAACGTGCAGTGCATGGTTTTTGGCAACATGGGGAACACCTCTGGCACTGGTGTCCTATTCACTCGGAACCCTAGCACCGGAGAGAAAAAGCTTTATGGCGAGTTCCTTGTAAATGCTCAGGTATGGTGTGATTCTGATTCTTCCTATTTGCTTCTGGATTCTAGCTGCCGTGCTATGTATGTGTACACTATGAGCAGCTTTAGTCAAGTTACATTACACAAGCATGGTAATACAATCTATGCATAATGCATATAAATTCGATGATGTGTACAATTCAAGGATTTTTTCTTATGCAGGGTGAGGATGTGGTTGCTGGAATCAGAACCCCAGAAGATCTTGATGCCATGAGGGACCACATGCCAGAGGCCTACGTGGAGCTTGTTGAAAACTGCAAAATACTGGAGAGCCACTATAAAGATATGATGGTATGCTATTCTAATTCATCTTGTTTTCCATTCTTTCATTTTGCACAACATGGCTTTTAGTCCATAATACGGTAAACTTATTTTGATGATACCAACATGATATTTCAACCATATTCAAGCACAATTATAGCGATTTCTTCAATAATTTGCTCACATTAGTGCTCTTTGATAAAGATCCTGCTATCAATATGTTTGAGGAAAACTATCAACTTGCATACCTACTATTTCCATGGTAACTAACTTGCATTTTCCATGTGTAATTCAGGATATCGAGTTTACAGTGCAAGAAAATAGGCTATGGATGCTACAGTGTAGAGCAGGAAAGCGTACTGGCACAGGTGCTGTTAAGATTGCTGTAGACATGGTTAACGAGGCTCTTGTTAATCGCAATACAGCGATTAAGATGGTAGAACCAGGTCACTTGGACCAGCTTCTTCATCCACAGGTATATAAATAACCATCACGCCCAAATGGTGTGCGCATAAACTACATGCATATAATTTGTTAGCACCTCTGTTATCCCAACGAATTTTCTGCTCAGATTATATGTGAATTACTTGTTCGTGTTACACAATAATTTCATCGATTGCATGCTGAGAACTCAATCACTTGTATTGGCACAACTTTATTTTGACCCTTATTTTGACACCCTCATTTGAGATTCACTTGACAACTGAGTATTGACAATACATTGACACAGTTTTATTACTCTTCTGCTATAAAAACCAGTTTGCGAACCCCGGGGCTGCTTCATACAGAGACAAAGTTATTACCACAGGCTTACCAGCATCACCTGGGGCTGCTTTGGGCCAAATTGTATTTACTGCTGAAGATGCTGAAGCGTGGCATGCCCAAGGGAAATCTGTTATTCTGGTATTTACATGTCCTTTGTATCCCTCATTTTATGGCAAGTGATCTCCTTCATTTTATATTTTTTTTTGCTGGATTTGTGCTTTGTTATTTCGTCCCATATGTTTTGTTAATCGTCCTTGGTGATAGATTGTGTATTGCGGAATATTATTGATTGATATTGGGTGATTACAATGAGCCAACCGTGGCTGTTTATATAGTAGAAAATACTTGGGGGCAAAGGAAACCTAGGAGAGATAGACTAGGATTACAACTCTTTAAACTACCAAAACTAGCCTATACGTGATATACTCTAACACTTGGAACATCTTCTTGTCTCCTGGTTCTTTGTTAGAATAATTGGTTGAATGGTTGCTTACAGGCACATGAAAAACACTGCGTTGTAATCCTGATATATTTTTGAACTTTCTGAATGTAAAGGTCAGGACAGAACCAGCCCGGAGGATGTTGGTGGCATGCATGCAGCCGCTGGAATTCTTACAGCAAGAGGTGGTATGACTTCTCATGCTGCTGTTGTAGCACGTGGTTGGGGCAAATGTTGTGTGTCAGGATGTTCAAGCATCCGTGTAAACGAAACTGAAAAGGTGATTGAACTTGTTGCTGCACGTATCCAAGAAATGCTTTGTTAGGCATAATACTTCCTTCCAGCATACGATTCATTATGCAATCATGATAATTTTGTGTTTGTCTTTTGTATTATAAGGTTGCTTACTTTTGCTATGTCTATACTCATAGGTGGTAACAATTGAAGACAAGGTGCTCTATGAGGGTGACTGGTTATCACTCAATGGATCAACTGGTGAAGTTATCATTGGCAAACAACCACTTTCCCCACCAGCCCTTAGCCCTGACTTGGAAACTTTCATGTCCTGGGTTGATGAAGTTAGGCAGCTCAAGGTAAATTTCATAGAAACAACAACAAGACATTTCTCAAGTTGAAATTAACTAATAATGGCATCAGTTCTCTTTGGTGGGTCAGCTCAAAGTATTACACAAGCTTGAACAAAGATCCTTATTATGCATATGTTTCGTGTTTTAGGTTATGGCTAATGCAGATACCCCTGGGGATGCATTGGCAGCAAGAAAAAATGGGGCAGAAGGAATTGGACTCTGTCGGACAGAACACATGGTTGGTGTTAACTTAGTTACTGTTTGTTTTCTGTTTTGTTTGGATACTCAGATTCTTAGCTTAATTCTTTTTCTGTAGCTCAACTGTTCAAAGTGAAATTTATGGATGCAAGTCTACTATTCTAAATCATGAAAAAAGCATCACGGTCTTTATATATTTTGCAGTTCTTTGCTTCTGATGAGAGGATTAAGGCAGTGAGGCAGATGATTATGGCTCCAACTCTTGAACTGAGGCAGAAAGCACTAGATATTCTTCTGCCTTATCAGAGGTCTGACTTTGAAGGAATTTTCCGTGCAATGGATGGTATGTGGAAAATTTCTACGTATTTATATATACATTTTGTCTAAATGGATCAGGTGCACCCGAGAGTTCAGTTCAAACGAGCTGACTCACTTTATTAAATAAGCGAACATTGACTGTTGAATTTATTATTGAACACAAAAGGTACATAAAATTGTGAAATTAGGATGTAAAATACTTCTACAAGAATTGTGCCCCTAACGGTAATATATTATTGGGCATGAATCATGTAGGTTAAGATATAGAATTCTGCCATGAGCCCATGACTTGTCGAGTCTCTTACAGAAAGTGCTATACTGCTATGTGCAATAATGTGATCATGTAAACGAATATCAAAACTAACCATACAAATAAGTTAAAACAATACCTTTTGAAAGGGAGTGCATAATACAATTTTTTCATACAGAACCATTTGAACATCAGTGTTTTTATTTCAGGTTTCCCGGTGACTATTAGGCTCCTAGACCCTCCACTTCATGAGTTCCTTCCAGAAGGGCATGTCGAGGATATTGTGCGTGAGCTATGCTCTGAAACCGGAGCCGCTGAGGATGATGTCCTTGCAAGGATGGAGAAACTTTCGGAAGTAAATCCAATGCTTGGTTTCCGTGGTTGCAGGTTGGTGTTTTTACCTTGTTGTTTGTTTTTTATTAAAGATCCTTTCGTCCAAGAGAATAAATCCATTTGTGTAATCTTTTCATAGCTTATTCACCTTTGAATCACGTTTTTCTTTTCATGTCCATTTACTTGGATGTTCTCTCTTATGTTGTATAGCGGTGCGCGTTAGTAATATCGATGTTTCTTCCCTTTGCTAATGTCGTCAGTGCTAATATTTCAGGCTTGGTATATCATATCCTGAATTAACAGAAATGCAAGCCCAAGCCATTTTTGAAGCTGCTATAGCCATGAGCAACCAGGGTATTCAAGTTTTTCCAGAGATAATGGTTCCTCTGGTTGGAACACCTCAGGCATGTCTTCTTTTCATGCATATTTTCTTGCTGATGTAAAGCTGCACAGTTAATGAGTTGAAAATGGCGTACATTTGATGAGAAAATTGCATTAAACATTTCATGCCTGTATAATTCCAAAATTATGCGGTAATATACACTACATTAATATCGAAATATTGACTTCACCTAGGAATCAGACGATTTCATTTCTCTTCAAATGCACTTGATTTTGTTATTGTTAATTTGATCCATCACTTGAATTTCCTCCAGATAATTGACATTTGACTTTGCCAGGAATTAGGCCATCAAGTGGCTCTTATCCGCCAAATTGCTGACAAGGTATTCACCAGCACGGGGAAAACCATTGTCTACAAAGTTGGGACTATGATTGAAATTCCTAGGGCAGCTCTAGTGGCAGATGAGGTAAACAGCTGATGATACCACTGTTCTTTCCATGAGAAAACCTTAAAATAATACGTGCACTGATTATCGGAACTCTCAATGTTACCAATGGGTTGATAAGAGGTTTCCAAGTGCAAATTAAGAATATGTTTATCAAGAATGATCAAGGGAATCTGCACATGTCGCTGTTCCTTCAAAGCTATATAGCCTGACATCGTTATGTTGGTTGCACATGCATTGACAGATAGCAGAGCAGGCTGAGTTCTTCTCTTTTGGAACAAATGACCTCACACAGATGACGTTTGGTTACAGCAGGGATGATGTGGGGAAGTTCCTCCCCATCTATCTGGCTCAGGGTATACTCCAGCATGACCCCTTTGAGGTAAATTTGTTGCGACCGGGCCGTAGCACCTCACTTGTCTAGACATTTTGCCTATTCTTCTCTTTGATGTATAAGAATAGTCTTCTCAAATTGTACTTAACGACTTCCCTTTGAATGAATATACCAGGTGCTTGATCAGAGAGGAGTTGGGGAGCTGATTAAGATGGCTACAGAAAGGGGTCGCAAAGCAAGGCCTAACTTGAAGGTTGGTATTGCACTTGTGCATAATCTCTTCTGTGCTGCACAGGATACCTCTGTAGCTCATTTGACTGATTGGTTTCTTGTCCCGGAACAGGTGGGCATCTGCGGCGAACATGGTGGAGAGCCATCTTCGGTTGCTTTCTTTGCAAAGGCTGGGCTGGATTATGTTTCTTGCTCCCCTTTCAGGTTGGTTGAGATGTTCGAAACTCTGAATATTCGTACTAGCCTGGTGATATTTATGACATTTAACATTTTGTGCGAAACGTCTTTGTAGGATCCCGATCGCTAGGCTAGCTGCAGCCCAAGTGCTCGTCTGAGTGGCGCTGCCTCATATGGTCAACCGGATCGCCTGCTGTTGGCGCATCTGGATGGAGAATAGAAATAATACATAGCCATGGACTGGTGGAACTTTGCTGCCTGACGAAGGCTGTTGTATATAGTGTAGCGTATGCGCATGTAAGCCTGAAATGGGTGGTTCTATGCATTTCCCTTGAACCGTCATGGTAATGTAACCAAACAGCAATGATGATGATGAATAGAGATAGAATAAAAAGTGGCGTTTACCTGTGCTATCTACTCAACCCAAGTATACATCTTTCCATTTCGTTGGAATATTAAAAACCAAAATATAACAGCGTAATATCAGCATCCATATGCCAAATGATCTGCAAAACATATGTCTAAGAGCATCTAACATCTGTCTAAGAGCATCTAACATTTGTCTAAGAGCATCTCTACCAGATCCCGTATATGCCCTCGGCCCGGAAAATTCTAGAGGATATGTGGCTTGGTCCATTTTACGGCCGAGTCGCATATGAGGCCGAACAGGTGCCGCATATCGGCCATCCGGGCCTCCGGATAAGCAACGCTTTTAGTAGTATATCAACTGTTACCGGGGGTCATTTAGGGTTCGACCCATGGTAACTCCACCACAATTTCTCCCCTCGGCCGCTAGGTTTAGTTTGCTTCGGTGAGCAATTACGACTCATGTTACTTTCGCCATGTTCCGCTAGATTGATGGCGGGCTCCACCATGTGCGGCAGTGGCAGGCGTGGTGGAGGCCGTTGAGGCCGTGGGCGAGGAGGAAGAGCGCCGCTGCTCGGAGGGAGCGACCAAGCGCGGCCGCGTTCGAGGCGCAAGTTGGTCGGGCTCATCCCTACAAGCTACAACAACGAACTTGCCGTGCCACTTGAAAGTGCATTTGCCCTCATGTGTGGTTTTGATAATTAATGACAATCTCTATAGACTAATGTTTTCATTGAGATATCCTTATAGATCTTGTCCATGGGAAAAGATTGGAGTTCATGTGTTGGACTCTAGAAGATAAAGTGATGACCAAATTAATATTCAAGGTGTGATCCACACAAATGGTCATCTAGAGTTGAGCTCATTGCAAGTGTGGCTTGGAAAAAAAAATTGAGTGAACATTCATGTTTATCTCCAAACCATCATATATATCAAGAGAAGAAGATGAAGTCCAAGTGGATACAAGAAGACGGAGCTTAGCAAGACTCTCCCATAATGGAGTATGGGGGAGTATTTGGAGAAGTCTTCATCAAGCATGTGCTAGCAAGCACAATCAAGAAAGGTGTTCCAACTTGAGGGAGTCAAGATCGTCATCATCTAGCTCAAGTGGAATGCGAAAGGCAAAGGTATGATTTTGATAGGGTTTCTATTTTACCGGTCTCATGGTGTTATTGGGAGACCGAGTTATAGGATAGACGGGGTACTATCAAGAGGGGCTCTCAAGTGAGTAACTTGATTGCATCTTTGTGAAGAACTCAAACCTTTGCATACTTGACATATCATCTTTCTTGCTTGTTATTTGGCCTTTATCCATGTGAGGATTTAGAGCTTGTGTTCATCTCCATACCAAGCTCTAGTTTATCAAAAATGGATTTCGTATGAAAAACTTATTGCGTTTTTTATTTTGGAGGTTTGACCGGTTGTTCTTTTATTGAGAGGTCTTACCTTTACCCATTTGGTTTTATCCTCCCTTGTTGGACTATGATGTTTCTCTGTATAATCTTGTAAAGCTCTTCTTTGTGATTCCAACGAGCTAAAGATCATCGAAAACGGAGTCCGGATGCAAAAGTTATTACCGTTTTGGTGTTTGATATTCCTGCTGTTTTACAAGGGGTGGTAGTACCGCCTCGGTACCGCCCGGGGTACCGCCGGTGCCACCCGAGGGCCGTTTTCAGCGATACCGGAAGTGGTAGTACCGCTACCTGGAGCCTGTTTTAGTGTTCTTTCTTCCCAGGGGCGGTAGTACCGCTGGGGCCAGCGCATGGTTTTTGAGTCTCGCGACTAGTCGACGACTAGTCGATGAGTCGCAAAATAAAGTCTGACTCAGTATCTCGACTCGACTAATTGGTTGAGTCGAACGACTCAATCGACTAGTCTCGACTAGTCCAGATTTTTGAGTCAAAGAACGACTTAAAGTTGGCCCCGCCCGTCATATTTTTTCTAATATTGCTTGCCCAGCTCCCCCGTGAATCCTAGATCGCCCCATTTTTTCCCCCGAGCCAAAACTTCTTGGACACTGTATGGAGATGCCCAGGTTTGTATTATAGACTATTAATAAGTATATAGTTATATACAATTATACATATAATATTGTAATTTTATAGTACCTATTGCTAAACTACTCATGTCGACTAGTCGACCATGAGTCTTGACTAGTCACGACTAGTCAAGAGTCGCTACCCCTGAACGACTCATCGACTCGCCGACTCAAAAACCTTGGGCCAGCGGTAGTACAGCCCCGGCGCGTTTCTGCACCCAACGTTGGATCTTGGGTTGACCTATTTAAGGGGCCTTCTTCCCAATGGTTCCCCAACCTTTCTTGCAAGTTTTGACCTCCATTGTTGACCTTCAAAAGCTTGCTATCTCTCAATCCCTCCAATGATTCTTGCTATTCTTGAGGGAAAAGAGAGAGGAGATCTAGATCTACAATTTCACCAATCAATCTGTCCTCTAAGTGAGGGGAAGTCTCTTGATCTAGATCTTGGAGTTATATTTGTTGAGTTCTTCTTTGTTCTTCCTCTCTTCTCCCCCCAAAAGCATTAGTTTCTTTTGGCGGATTTGGGAGTGAATGACTTGAGCACTTCTTGTGTTCTTGCCATTGCTTTGTGCTCTCCATGAGGATTCGTGGAAGTTGAAAGTTTGTGAACTTGTTACACTTGGGTCATTGGACCCTAGACACCATTGTGGTGGTTGAGACCTTTTGTGGTCACTTGTAGCCATCCGGAAGCCCCCAATCCAGTTGTGGGTTGTGCCCCGGGTTGTTGTTGTAAAGGCTCCGGTTTTCGCCTCGAAGGATTCCGATAGTTGAAGGTGAACTAATCCTTTGTGGTGCGGTTCATCGGAGAAGAAGGTGAGCCTTTTGTGGCATTGAGACCAACCTGTTGTGGTGATTTCACACCTCTCCAACGAGACGTACTTCCTAAAAAGGAGGAACTCGGGAATACATCTTCGTCTCCGCGTGCCTCGATTATTCCTATACCCGAGCTCTTTACTTATGCACTTTACATTGTGATAGCCTTCGTGCTTGAAGTATTCTATTGCTATCACCTTGTTGCTTGTCTTGCTTAGCATAAGTTGTTGGTGCACATAGGTAAGCCTAGTATATTTAGGTTGTTGGCTTGTTAATTTAAACACCTAGTTTTATTCCGCAATTATCAAGACTAAACCGAAAAGTTTTAATCGCCTATTCACCCCCCCCCCCCTCTAGACGACATCCTCGTCCTTTCACCACTGCCCCCTCCTCGCACGCCGCGGAGGCGAGTAGCTCAAATGTGGTGCCAGACGAGGAGCCGGAGGTGCTCGTGGTGGTCTCCGTCAGCGGCGGGCGAACCGGGTCATGCACCTGGAATGTGCTACTCGAGCACGTGATTCTGACCTTGAAGCGTACCGGCGATGCCGACGATGAGCTCAAGGCCGCTACGACCGCGGTGGAGGAAGGAGCAGAAGGTGCGGTTGCCCGCCTCCAAGTCGCGGTGGTGGAGCATGAGCTCGCGTGGTGCTGCGCATTATGGCGACCAAGAAGTATCTCATCTTCGAGTAGATCTGCCGGTGAAGAAGAAGACCACCGAATATCTAGTTTTATTTCCTTTTTTAGTTATATCTCCATGTAAAGCTCGGTGTGATGAACTTGTGATGAAATGTCACGCGAACTAGTTTGTTTGAATTTCTAGTACAAATATCTGGTATCTGTTTTGCCCGACTCACTTGCGAACTGGAAAATCAGTTTAGTGGGAACCGGAAACTTATTTTCGGGCAAGATTATCCGGGATCTGCTACAATTCTCTAACAGCTGCATGCTGCGTGGGCTGCTTTTCATTGGTTCTTTACAACCCACGGTAGTGGGTGAGGTCGGTTCCAATCTCCATAAGCCTGAGCGTACTGGAACTCCGAGATCTCGTTCAGTTTTGGAATTTTGAGCAGAGAACCACGCGCATCGCCCGCTCCCGCCTGGCCACGCGCTTCGACACGTTAAATTTGTGCACCCCTCCTCTGCGTCTTGAGATCTCAGAAATCTCATCTGTATGACAAGCCTGGAACTACGAAAATTTTCAAATTTGGAATTCCGGGCAGCAGTGCCATTCCAATTTTGGTCCTCAGGCGAGTTAAATAAATATAATTACGCTGTATTTTACATTTTTAATTTTTCTACCATATTACAATTTTTTAATTCTTTTCCATTATATTCTTGTAATATTTATCATCATTTTTTTGTGTTTTCTGAGATATTGTCCTTAACAAAATACGAAACCATATTAAATGTGAATACAAACAAAATGAAAAGTTCACGACTCCTTCATGTTCTACAATTGATGAATTATATGCGTATATGTATATTATTGTGTGGATGTTCTTATCAATTTTTAGTACTTTTAAATATTTTGGTAGAGATTTGAATGCATAAAACCTAGCAAATATCTTAACACATGTATGTAGTTTATGGTTATGTAAGCAAATATATAGAAACTTCTGGAATATAAATTAAACATTTGACATGATTATTTTGACTTAGTAAAATGTGTCTTATAGCTCATCGTGGATTCAGTAATAAGTTGATAGCATGTTCATGATTTATACTAGTTACTGAAATAACATCGCTTATAGTAATCACCGACGCGGGTTCTACTATTGCACACACAATTCAATCTTTATAAATGCTCACAGCAATGTGTCTCTGAATACAATTGCATTTGTTAGTTTTTCAAATAAGAAGTTGTGCATGAAATGAAAATTTGGAAATATAGCAAGCAAAACATCTAATAAAAAGTGTCGTTTGCCTGTGCTATGTACTCAACTCAACCCAAGTGATTTAATTTCTTTTTCGTTCCGTGGCTGCTATGAGATGTGACTGCAAATCAGCAAATGAATTCATCTTTCCTTTTCGTTGGAATGATAAACAAAGAGTATTTGACAGCGTATGACAAATGGTCTGCAAAACATCTGTCTAACAGCCTAACAGGTCCCAGGTGCATGTTTCGCACATTCTGGCTGAATTACAGTATGGTAAGCCAACTGGCATTCCGATCAGAGAGCCGCGGGCACCGGGTCGGTTTGGGCCGCGTACGAGCCACGCGCATCGTTAAAGTTAAACACTCGCCAGCCTGAATCTCCCAAATCCCCTCCCCACCTTCCAAACCTCTGCTCACCCCTCTCTCTCCCGCCACCCTGCGCGCCGATCCCAAATCGAATCGAACGTGGATTTTGCTCATGCGTTAGGGTGCCCATGCGCAATCTGGCCGTCGGATTCAGCGATCCGACGGCCAGGATTTACCATTGACCATTTTCAATGGTAAATCCTGGCCGTCGGATCGCTGAATCCGACGGCCCAGATTGCGCATGGGCGCCCTTACGCATGAGCAACTTCTTTTTCGAAATCAAACCCTAGCTGATCCAGAGCTCCCGCACATCCTGCCCACGGCCATGGAACCCCCAGCTCGCCCTCCCGGCGCCACCTTCGCCCCGGAAGACGGCGACCTGCTCACGCTCTACCTCGGCCCCAAGATCGCGGGCCAGCCGCTCCCCGCCGCCACGGCGACCTACATCCACGACCGCGACGTGTACGCCGCCGAGCCCGCCGCGCTCGTCTCCGGCCTCCTTCACTCAACATTGGCAGCAAGAAACGGCGGGGAGAGCAAGGAGTGGTACTTCTACACCTCCGTGCAGGCCAAGAGCAGCCGCGACACCCGCAGGTGCCGCGCCGTCGCGGGAGGCGCCTGGACCTGGCATTCGGAGAAGGCGCGGCAGGAGATCGTCGACCGAGAAGAGGACCGCGTCATCGGGTACCGTCACAGCTTCACCTACGAGACCAAGAACGGCTGGCTGATGACGGAGTACACCCTCGTCGGCCAAGAGGGCGGTCGCGGCGAGGACATGCCGGTCCTCTGCAAGATCTACCGGTCACCTCATGCCAGTGGTGCCGGACCGTCCGCCCCGAAATCGACTTCAGCGTCCAAGAAGAGGAAGGCTGCAGTGGAGCGCTCTGGTGCTGGTTCGTCGGGCCGCGTCAGGCGGCGGCTGCAGTTTCCTTTTCCTCCCGCACCAAGTCCTTGCGCCGTGGTTGCTCCTGCTGTGTGAGGACCCAAGAGGTTGGATCTCACAAACGTCGGCAATGGAGATGGTGGAAGGAATTCAAATCACAGAGCAAGGGAATGAGAAGCAGAGAAACAAGGGGTGAGAGGTTCAGAACTGTTCTATTCCTTCATGCCCAGTTCTACACGACTCTGCTGGTTATAACCCCCCAGCCACACGCACACAACATGACCCACCACCGACAGGTGGGGCCGATACAAACGCACGCCAACTCACCCGATGCCAACACACACACGGCCACCTCAGCCTGGATCGTCCACCGTGTCCGTCCACATAGGAGTAGATGATGATGGGGACGTGACACTTTCCCCTCCTGGAGACGAAGCTCCTCTCCAAATGATGGCAGTTGGATAGCGTTGTTGTAGCACATGATAATCCTCCGAAGTTGCACAATCAGTACCCAAAGATGACCAACGCACCTTGATTTGGGGCACCGCAGCATTGCCCTTCTTGACCAGTCTTCTTTCCAAGATTTCTTCTGGATAAAATGTCCCAGATGACAGATCCAAAGTGACCGGTAATTCAGAAATGACTGGAGTATAATTGGATGTGAAAGGCTTAAGCTGAGAAATGTGGAACACATTGTGTATCTTGCTTTCAGGTGGTAATTTGAGACGATAAGCGGCTGCTCCCACTCGATCCAATACTTCGTAAGGACCGTAGAATTTCAAGGCCATTTTTGCTGAAGGACGATGTACCACTGAGTGTTGCACGTATGGTTGCAATTTGAGAAGAACTTGCTCGCCCACGTGAAATTGACGATCCAAACGATGCTTGTCTGCCTGATTCTTGATGCGAAGTTGGGCTCGGAGGAGATGTTCTCGAATCAACTCCAGATAAGCTTGCCATTCTTCTATGACAACAGCGATATCTGAGGTACCTGACTCACCCAAATTTGGCATGGCACCAAAATTTGGTTCGACTCCATACAAAGCCTTGAAAGGAGAGCATCCCAATGAGGTGTGGAATGACGAATTGTACCAGAATTCCGCCATTGGAAGCCATTTACGCCACTGTTTTGGAGTATCGTGACTAGCACAGCGCAGGTACTGCTCAAGTCACTGGTTCACCCTCTCCGATTGACCATCGGTTTGTGGATGGCAAGCAGTAGAGTAGCATAGTTTCGTGCCAACAGCTTTGAACAACTGCTTCCATAATTTGCTAGTAAAAACCCTGTCTCTATCCGAGACAATGGTCTCCGGTACACCATGTAGTTTCACCACATTATCCAGAAAAGCTGTGGCGACTTGCAGGGCAGTGTAGGGATGGCGAAGAGGAATAAAATGGCTGTATTTTGTCAGTCGATCGACAACCACTAGAATTACCTCAAATCCTTCAGATTTAGGAAGACCATCAATGAAATCCATAGTGATTTGTGACCAAGGACGAGTTGGTACCGGCAGGGGTTGAAGCAATCCAGCTGGTAAGGTATTTTCATGCTTGGCTTGCTGACATAACTGACACTGCTTCACCCACTCTTCCACTTGTTGTTTCATACCAGGCCAACAGTATTGGTGTTTGACTCGCTGATAAGTGGCACGATTACCAGAATGTCCCCCAACCGCACTAGAATGCATTGCATTGATCAATTTCGTTTGCAACGCAGAATTGTTGCCAATCTACAGTCTCCCCTTGTATTTGATTAAGCCCTGTTCCAGTGAATACCCTTTTTCATTAGGACTAGTAATTGCCAGCTGAGTTAACAGGTCCTGGGCTTTCATATCAGTGGCATACGAATTTATCACCTCTTGCACCCAGGCGGTTTGAGGCTTTCAGCGAGCGTCCATGTATATGCATGTTGGAGCAGAACCGGAGCCTCTTCTGGCCTCGCCGCTTCTTCTCTCGCGTCCTTGCTTTGATCCACCGCCGGGTTAGAGTCCAAAGAGCAGGTAGCGCATCACAGTTTACCGGCAACACTAATTTCCCTGCTCGCTGCTTCTCATCGCGGTTTAGGCGCTGGCACATGCCAGGCTGAATCCACGCACCTGCAGGTACTTCGCAAGTTCGCATGCAAATCTGCATCCAATCTTTCCTGGTTTTTGTAGGTACTGCGTCCATACGAGAACAATCAATAACGACGCATGTATCATGCAGGCGGATCTGTAAAGAATTCGTTCATTTTACATGAACATTTTTTTTCTGCTTAGCAATGCAATTCAGAAGTTTCATGGATTATTAACTTTCCAAGGCTTCAGCTGTAAATAATTATATTACAGAAAGAGTGTAAACTATTTTTGGAAAATCAACTGACCGAAAGAAGGGAAGGACAGTGAACGAGGTGATGCGCCTAAACCGTGCATCGCCTCGTTCGTGAGCGCTGCTGGGCTGACCGGGGATCCGGGGCTGCTGGAGTGCGTGCACGCTGCTAGCCTGGGGATGACACCGGCACGGGGCTGCTGGCTGCTGCTACATGTGTTTGGTAAACAATGACCATATATAGCTAGCTGACATTGTTTGTGTGTTTTCTTACGAAATCTAGCCCATGTTTACTAATTTTAATTTATATCAAAGCTATTAGATATTTGTTACAAAGAATAAATAATCTATATTTAATAATACAATAATATTAATCTATATTTATGTGTTTTTATCTCTATGACACAGATTTTTTTCTCCCGTTGCAACGCACAGGTATTTTGCTAGTTTGATTAAGCCCTGTTCCAGTGAATACCCTTTTTCATTAGGACTAGTAATTGCCAGCTGAGTTAACAGGTCCTGGGCTTTCATATCAGTGGCATACGAATTTATCACCTCTTGCACCCAGGCTGGCTGACAAGAAGAAACTGAGACAGTCATCAGATGTGCCACTCTTGATAAGGCGTCGGCTGCTCCATTATCACAACCCTTTTTATACTTTATTTGGAACTGAAACCCAACCATTTTTGCCATTGCCTTAAGTTGCAAGTCAGTTGTTAACTGCTGCTCCTGCAGATTAACGAGACTTTTGTGATCGGTCAATATTGTAAAAGGCCCTCTCTGCAAGTATTGCCTCCACTTATCCACTGCCATCATCACTGCGATGAACTCCTTTTCATAGACAGACAACTTCTTGTTATTTGCACCAAGCGCCTTGCTTAAGAACGCAATAGGGTGACGCTCCTGAGACAGCACAGCTCCCACCCCGGTGTCACATGCGTCAGTTTCCACTGTAAATGGTTTATTATAATCAGGAAGCGCCAAGACAGGTGTTGAAATCATTGCTTGTTTGAGTTTAGCAAAAGCAGCATCAGCTTCCTGATTCCAAGAAAACCCTTTCTTTGTTAACAACTGTGTGAGTGGCTTTGCAATAATGCCATAATTCTCCACAAACTTGCGATAGTAGCCTGTGTACCCCAGAATCCCACGCAGTTCGGTAACATTAGTTGGAGTGGGTCATTGCACCATAGCCTGAATCTTTTCTTCATCTGTAGCCACCCCTTGTCTCGAAATAATGTGACCCAGATAAGAAATGCTCTCTTGTGCAAAAGAACATTTAGACATCTTTGCAAATAACTGATGTTGTCTCAATGTTTGTAAGACCAGACGCAAATGGGCCACATGATCATCCCAACTCTTACTGTAGACCAAGATATCATCCAGAAAAACAATCACAAATTTGCGAATCTGCTCGGTGAATATTGAATTCATCAAACACTGGAATGTAGCAGGTGCATTCGTTAAGCCTAAAGGCATGACACAAAATTGGAAATGCCCAAAGTGTGTTTTAAAAGCTGTCTTTTCCTCATCTGCTTCACGCATGCGGATCTGATGATAACCAGCTCTAAGGTCGAGCTTCGAGAAGAACTGAGCTCATGTCAACTCATCTAATAGTTCATCGACCACTGGAAGGGGAAACTTGTTCTTGATGGTGCTAGAGTTCAGACGGCGATAATCAACACAAAACCGCCACTCACCATCCTTCTTTTTGACCAAAAAAACAGGCGAAGCATAGGGACTCATGCTTGGCGTGACCACTCCTGACTTGATCACTTCAGCAACCTGTCGTTCAATTTCATCCTTCTGAAAGGGTGAATATCGATAAGGTCGACAATTGATGGGAGTACTTGTGTTATCCAACGCAATGGCGTGATCATACACCCTGTGAGGAGGCAAAGCAGTGGGTGTTGCAAACACATCAGAAAATTCCTCAAGCAAACCCGTCAGTTCAGCTGGTACTTGCGTCACCGTTGTCTGCTTATCAGAAGAAGAAAAATCAACCACAGCAAGAGCCCAAATGTTATTCCCAGCATGGGCCTTGCGCAATTGTTCGACACTGATTGCCTGCAATGTCACTATATTCGAGGATGGAGAGTGAATTCCTTTCAACACTGCGTCAGTCCCATTGTGAGGTATTTTCAGTGTTTTCCCAATCCAGTCTACTGTCATCGGACTGTGTTGCTGCAACCAGTCCATGCCCAAAACAGCGTCATAGCCTCCCAGTTCCAACACCCGCATATCAGTCACAAAACTATACCCTTGAGTGAGCCACTCCAATTGAGAGACTTGTTGATCACAGGTTACAACACTCCCATTTGCCAATTTAACTTGAGCCGCAGGTGCAGGAAGTACTTTGCATTGTGTCAACCTAGCAAATTCTTTGTTGATGAAACTATGACTGCTACCAGAGTCAATCAGCATAATCATAGTCTGATTACCCACTTGAGCCCTAAGGCGAATAGTTTCCACAGCTTCTCCTCCTGATACAGCTTGCAAGGATAAATGGCAGCACTGTCCACCAGCAGGAGCAGCCTGAGGTTCTTCCAATAATTCCAGCGCGTGAACTGTATCTTCTGTGAAAATTTCTCCACATTCCCCCAATTGAATTGTCAGTAGTTGCATGGGTTTCTTACACTGGTGTTCAAGGCTGTACTTATCACCACAACGGAAACAAAGTCCATTAGCTCGACGATAATCTTTCAGTTGCCTTTCGCAAGCATAATCATCTGTTCCAGCACGTTTCGCAGCCCCTACTACAGCATTGTTGTTTCCAGCCACTACTGCATTTGGTACTGGTGGTTTCCAAGCAGCTACAGTCCGTTGCCGAGGACGGTGTAACTCTAATTCCTCCTCCTGAATTTTGGCCAAGGAAACTGCTCTGGTCACGCTGCTAGGAGACTGTAATCTGACTGCAGCACGCAATTCATCTCTGAGACCCAAAACAAACTGTGATACAAAGAATTTAGTATTCAGAGATGGATCTAATGACAGCAGTTGGTACATAGTGGCCTCAAACGCAATGCGGTAATCAGAAACTGTTCCAGTCTATTTCAGTTGCAACAACTTGGACATATGGTTGTCATATTCATCTTGCCCAAACTCAAGTGCAATTGCTGCACACAAGATCTCCCAATTAGCCACTCTGTGCACCCTCTTATATGCTTGCCACCACAATGCTGCATGACCCGTCAGATACAGAGAAGCCACTGAAAGCCACTGATGCGAAGGCACAGTATACATCTCGAAATATGTTGTGCAGAGATCGAACCACATGTGCGGATTTGAGCCGTCAAATTTAGGGAAATCATGCCTCGGGGGTTTGGCGAAAAACTCACGCGGTGATGACGGCGCTGTGTGGAATTCCCGTCTGTTTTCCCCCAAATTTGCTCGATCCAGTGGCTCCACTCCACGAGTCGGCAACCCCACCCCCGGTGTGGTCATGAGCGGTGCGCCATTGTTCGTCAGCCATGCCGGTCCGGTGATGGAGGATCCCCCTCCGTGCTGCTCCCCATCTGGTTCAGGAGGTAACGCGGCCCGCTGCTTCTCCTGGCGCGCGAGCTCCACCTGCTTCAGGCGGACCTCATCCACGCTCTCCTGCGTCGTCACCAATTGCTTCCCAATGTTGGTGACGTCAGCAGCCATGGAATCGAAGCGGGTGAGCAGCTCCGTGAGACGGGCCTGGATTTGCTCGTTGTTCTCGCCCATCGCGCTGAGGATCTGACGGGTAGCGGCCGAAGGCTTCGACGGCGCCGTCGCAACTCTCTCTGATTCAATCCAACCCCGCGCAGGATTTTGTGCTGTTCAACCGAGGTCAAACGACACCTTTTGCGGTGGATGTTACGGATCAAACTCGAGGGAATCGAGCGCAGCGGCGAGTCTAGGCTCTGGTACCAAACTGTGAGGACCCAAGAGGTTGGATCTCACAAACGTCGGCAATGGAGATGGTGGAAGGAATTCAAATCACAGAGCAAGGGGATGACAAGCAGAGAAACAAGGGGTGAGAGGTTCAGAACTGTTCTATTCCTTCATGCCCAGTTCTACACGACTCTGCTGGTTATAACCCCCCAGCCACACGCACACAACATGGTCCACCACCGACAGGTGGGGCCGATACAAACGCACGCCAACTCACCCGATGCCAACACACACACGGCCACCTCAGCTTGGATCGTCCACCGTGTCCGTCCACATAGGAGTAGATGATGATGGGGACGTGACACTTTCCCTCCTGGAGACGAAGCTCCTCTCCAAATGATGGCAGTTGGATAGCGTTGTTGTAGCACATGATAATCCTCCGAAGTTGCACAATCAGTACCCAAAGATGACCAACGCACCTTGGTTTGGGGCACCGCAGCATTGCCCTTCTTGACCAGTCTTCTTTCCAAGATTTCTTCTGGATAAAATGTCCCAGATGACAGATCCAAAGTGACCGGTAATTCAGAAATGACTGGAGTATAATTGGATGTGAAAGGCTTAAGCTGAGAAATGTGGAACACATTGTGTATCTTGCTTTCAGGTGGTAATTTGAGACGATAAGCGGCTGCTCCCACTCGATCCAATACTTCGTAAGGACCGTAGAATTTCAAGGCCATTTTTGCTGAAGGACGATGTACCACTGAGTGTTGCACGTATGGTTGCAATTTGAGAAGAACTTGCTCGCCCACGTGAAACTGACGATCCAAACGATGCTTGTCTGCCTGATTCTTGATGCGAAGTTGGGCTCGGAGGCGATGTTCTCGAATCAACTCCAGATAAGCTTGCCATTCTTCTATGACAACAGCGATATCTGAGGTACCTGACTCACCCAAATTTGGCATGGCACCAAAATTTGGTTCGACTCCATACAAAGCCTTGAAAGGAGAGCATCCCAATGAGGTGTGGAATGACGAATTGTACCAGAATTCCGCCATTGGAAGCCATTTACGCCACTGTTTTGGAGTATCGTGACTAGCACAGCGCAGGTACTGCTCAAGTCACTGGTTCACCCTCTCCGATTGACCATCGGTTTGTGGATGGCAAGCAGTAGAGTAGCATAGTTTCGTGCCAACAGCTTTGAACAACTGCTTCCATAATTTGCTAGTAAAAACCCTGTCTCTATCCGAGACAATGGTCTCCGGTACACCATGTAGTTTCACCACATTATCCAGAAAAGCTGTGGCGACTTGCAGGGCAGTGTAGGGATGGCGAAGAGGAATAAAATGGCTGTATTTTGTCAGTCGATCGACAACCACTAGAATTACCTCAAATCCTTCAGATTTAGGAGACCATCAATGAAATCCATAGTGATTTGTGACCAAGGACGAGTTGGTACCGGCAGGGGTTGAAGCAATCCAGCTGGTAAGGTATTTTCATGCTTGGCTTGCTGACATAACTGACACTGCTTCACCCACTCTTCCACTTGTTGTTTCATACCAGGCCAACAGTATTGGTGTTTGACTCGCTGATAAGTGGCACGATTACCAGAATGTCCCCCAACCGCACTAGAATGCATTGCATTGATCAATTTCGTTTGCAACGCAGAATTGTTGCCAATCTACAGTCTCCCCTTGTATTTGATTAAGCCCTGTTCCAGTGAATACCCTTTTTCATTAGGACTAGTAATTGCCAGCTGAGTTAACAGGTCCTGGGCTTTCATATCAGTGGCATACGAATTTATCACCTCTTGCACCCAGGCGGTTTGAGGCTTTCAGCGAGCGTCCATGTATATGCATGTTGGAGCAGAACCGGAGCCTCTTCTGGCCTCGCCGCTTCTTCTCTCGCGTCCTTGCTTTGATCCACCGCCGGGTTAGAGTCCAAAGAGCAGGTAGCGCATCACAGTTTACCGGCAACACTAATTTCCCTGCTCGCTGCTTCTCATCGCGGTTTAGGCGCTGGCACATGCCAGGCTGAATCCACGCACCTGCAGGTACTTCGCAAGTTCGCATGCAAATCTGCATCCAATCTTTCCTGGTTTTTGTAGGTACTGCGTCCATACGAGAACAATCAATAACGACGCATGTATCATGCAGGCGGATCTGTAAAGAATTCGTTCATTTTACATGAACATTTTTTTTCTGCTTAGCAATGCAATTCAGAAGTTTCATGGATTATTAACTTTCCAAGGCTTCAGCTGTAAATAATTATATTACAGAAAGAGTGTAAACTATTTTTGGAAAATCAACTGACCGAAAGAAGGGAAGGACAGTGAACGAGGTGATGCGCCTAAACCGTGCATCGCCTCGTTCGTGAGCGCTGCTGGGCTGACCGGGGATCCGGGGCTGCTGGAGTGCGTGCACGCTGCTAGCCTGGGGATGACACCGGCACGGGGCTGCTGGCTGCTGCTACACGTGTTTGGTAAACAATGACCATATATAGCTAGCTGACATTGTTTGTGTGTTTTCTTACGAAATCTAGCCCATGTTTACTAATTTTAATTTATATCAAAGCTATTAGATATTTGTTACAAAGAATAAATAATCTATATTTAATAATACAATAATATTAATCTATATTTATGTGTTTTTATCTCTATGACACAGATTTTTTTCTCCCGTTGCAACGCACAGGTATTTTGCTAGTTTGATTAAGCCCTGTTCCAGTGAATACCCTTTTTCATTAGGACTAGTAATTGCCAGCTGAGTTAACAGGTCCTGGGCTTTCATATCAGTGGCATACGAATTTATCACCTCTTGCACCCAGGCTGGCTGACAAGAAGAAACTGAGACAGTCATCAGATGTGCCACTCTTGATAAGGCGTCGGCTGCTCCATTATCACAACCCTTTTTATACTTTATTTGGAACTGAAGCCCAACCATTTTTGCCATTGCCTTAAGTTGCAAGTCAGTTGTTAACTGCTGCTCCTGCAGATTAACGAGACTTTTGTGATCGGTCAATATTGTAAAAGGCCCTCTCTGCAAGTATTGCCTCCACTTATCCACTGCCATCATCACTGCGATGAACTCCTTTTCATAGACAGACAACTTCTTGTTATTTGCACCAAGCGCCTTGCTTAAGAACGCAATAGGGTGACCCTCCTGAGACAGCACAGCTCCCACCCCGGTGTCACATGCGTCAGTTTCCACTGTAAATGGTTTATTATAATCAGGAGGCGCCAAGACAGGTGTTGAAATCATTGCTTGTTTGAGTTTAGCAAAAGCAGCATCAGCTTCCTGATTCCAAGAAAACCCTTTCTTTGTTAACAACTGTGTGAGTGGCTTTGCAATAATGCCATAATTCTCCACAAACTTGCGATAGTAGCCTGTGTACCCCAGAATCCCACGCAGTTCGGTAACATTAGTTGGAGTGGGCCATTGCACCATAGCCTGAATCTTTTCTTCATCTGTAGCCACCCCTTGTCTCGAAATAATGTGACCCAGATAAGAAATGCTCTCTTGTGCAAAAGAACATTTAGACATCTTTGCAAATAACTGATGTTGTCTCAATGTTTGTAAGACCAGACGCAAATGGGCCACATGATCATCCCAACTCTTACTGTAGACCAAGATATCATCCAGAAAAACAATCACAAATTTGCGAATCTGCTCGGTGAATATTGAATTCATCAAACACTGGAATGTAGCAGGTGCATTCGTTAAGCCTAAAGGCATGACACAAAATTGGAAATGCCCAAAGTGTGTTTTAAAAGCTGTCTTTTCCTCATCTGCTTCACGCATGCGGATCTGATGATAACCAGCTCTAAGGTCGAGCTTCGAGAAGAACTGAGCTCATGTCAACTCATCTAATAGTTCATCGACCACTGGAAGGGGAAACTTGTTCTTGATGGTGCTAGAGTTCAGACGGCGATAATCAACACAAAACCGCCACTCACCATCCTTCTTTTTGACCAAAAGAACAGGCGAAGCATAGGGACTCATGCTTGGCGTGACCACTCCTGACTTGATCACTTCAGCAACCTGTCGTTCAATTTCATCCTTCTGAAAGGGTGAATATCGATAAGGTCGACAGTTGATGGGAGTACTTGTGTTATCCAACGCAATGGCGTGATCATACACCCTGTGAGGAGGCAAAGCAGTGGGTGTTGCAAACACATCAGAAAATTCCTCAAGCAAACCCGTCAGTTCAGCTGGTACTTGCGTCACCGTTGTCTGCTTATCAGAAGAAGAAAAATCAACCACAGCAAGAGCCCAAATGTTATTCCCAGCATGGGCCTTGCGCAATTGTTCGACACTGATTGCCTGCAATGTCACTATATTCGAGGATGGAGAATGAATTCCTTTCAACACTGCGTCAGTCCCATTGTGAGGTATTTTCAGTGTTTTCCCAATCCAGTCTACTGTCATCGGACTGTGTTGCTGCAACCAGTCCATGCCCAAAACAGCGTCATAGCCTCCCAGTTCCAACACCCGCATATCAGTCACAAAACTATACCCTTGAGTGAGCCACTCCAATTGAGAGACTTGTTGATCACAGGTTACAACACTCCCATTTGCCAATTTAACTTGAGCCGCAGGTGCAGGAAGTACTTTGCATTGTGTCAACCTAGCAAATTCTTTGTTGATGAAACTATGACTGCTACCAGAGTCAATCAGCATAATCATAGTCTGATTACCCACTTGAGCCCTAAGGCGAATAGTTTCCACAGCTTCTCCTCCTGATACAGCTTGCAAGGATAAATGGCAGCACTGTCCACCAGCAGGAGCAGCCTGAGGTTCTTCCAATAATTCCAGCGCGTGAACTGTATCTTCTGTGAAAATTTCTCCACATTCCCCCAATTGAATTGTCAGTAGTTGCATGGGTTTCTTACACTGGTGTTCAAGGCTGTACTTATCACCACAACGGAAACAAAGTCCATTAGCTCGACGATAATCTTTCAGTTGCCTTTCGCAAGCATAATCATCTGTTCCAGCACGTTTCGCAGCCCCTACTACAGCATTGTTGTTTCCAGCCACTACTGCATTTGGTACTGGTGGTTTCCAAGCAGCTACAGTCCGTTGCCGAGGACGGTGTAACTCTAATTCCTCCTCCTGAATTTTGGCCAAGGAAACTGCTCTGGTCACGCTGCTAGGAGACTGTAATCTGACTGCAGCACGCAATTCATCTCTGAGACCCAAAACAAACTGTGATACAAAGAATTTAGTATTCAGAGATGGATCTAATGACAGCAGTTGGTACATAGTGGCCTCAAACGCAATGCGGTAATCAGAAACTGTTCCAGTCTATTTCAGTTGCAACAACTTGGACATATGGTTGTCATATTCATCTTGCCCAAACTCAAGTGCAATTGCTGCACACAAGATCTCCCAATTAGCCACTCTGTGCACCCTCTTATATGCTTGCCACCACAATGCTGCATGACCCGTCAGATACAGAGAAGCCACTGAAAGCCACTGATGCGAAGGCACAGTATACATCTCGAAATATGTTGTGCAGAGATCGAACCACATGTGCGGATTTGAGCCGTCAAATTTAGGGAAATCATGCCTCGGGGGTTTGGCGAAAAACTCACGCGGTGATGACGGCGCTGTGTGGAATTCCCGTCTGTTCTCCCCAAATTTGCTCGATCCAGTGGCTCCACTCCACGAGTCGGCAACCCCACCCCCGGTGTGGTCATGAGCGGTGCGCCATTGTTCGTCAGCCGTGCCGGTCCGGTGATGGAGGATCCCCCTCCGTGCTGCTCCCCATCTGGTTCAGGAGGTAACGCGGCCCGCTGCTTCTCCTGGCGCGCGAGCTCCACCTGCTTCAGGCGGACCTCATCCACGCTCTCCTGCGTCGTCACCAATTGCTTCCCAATGTTGGTGACGTCAGCAGCCATGGAATCGAAGCGGGTGAGAAGCTCCGTGAGACGGGCCTGGATTTGCTCGTTGTTCTCGCCCATCGCGCTGAGGATCTGACGGGTAGCGGCCGAAGGCTTCGACGGCGCCGTCGCAACTCTCTCTGATTCAATCCAACCCCGCGCAGGATTTTGTGCTGTTCAACCGAGGTCAAACGACACCTTTTGCGGTGGATGTTACGGATCAAACTCGAGGGAATCGAGCGCAGCGGCGAGTCTAGGCTCTGGTACCAAACTGTGAGGACCCAAGAGGTTGGATCTCACAAACGTCGGCAATGGAGATGGTGGAAGGAATTCAAATCACAGAGCAAGGGGATGACAAGCAGAGAAACAAGGGGTGAGAGGTTCAGAACTGTTCTATTCCTTCATGCCCAGTTCTACACGACTCTGCTGGTTATAACCCCCCAGCCACACGCACACAACATGGTCCACCACCGACAGGTGGGGCCGATACAAACGCACGCCAACTCACCCGATGCCAACACACACACGGCCACCTCAGCCTGGATCGTCCACCGTGTCCGTCCACATAGGAGTAGATGATGATGGGGACGTGACATGCTGGGTCGGAAATCTTGATTCCCATTGATGCACGGGCAGAGAAGAAAGCAGAGGACGAGTTCTTGCTTCCCATTGAAGCAGTGGCGGAGCTGCATGTTAGCTGTGGGGTCAGCTGACCCCACAACTTTTTGAAAACCCCCTTTAGTTTAGACATATTTATGTATTGGTCTCTTCTTTAAAGACGATCTGACCCTATAGAAGTTCATTGACCCCACAAGACTTTGCGGCTGGCTCCGCCACTGCATTGAAGCACATGCAGAGAAGAAAGCAGAGGACGAGTTCTTGCTTCCCATCGAGTCCCACGCAGAACAAGAAACAGAGGAATTGCAAGAAATGCTGGCACGGGCAGAGAAGAAAGCAGAGGAGGAGTTCCAAGGCGAGTTCTTTGTTCCCATCGAGTCCCAGGCAGAACAAGAAATAGAGGAATTGCTAGGATTTGAGACGCAGCAAGAACTGCCGGCATGGACAGAAAAGAAAGCAGAGCAGTCGCAAGGCGAGTTCTTGGTTCCCATCTACTCGCAGGCAGAACAAGAAACAGAGCAATTCCAAGGATTTGAGACGCAGCAAGAACCGCTGACATCTATGGCTTCATCGAGGGCATCGTTGATATCCAGACTGCCCATGGCCGTCCGTTATGCTTTTGCAGGCGCTCTAGCCTCCATTGGCCACCCCTTCGAAGATTGGGCTACTGAACATGAAATTAAATCACATTACGGTGACGCTTCGCCATTAATGGGCGGCTTCAGCTCGCCCTACGATTCCACTTGCGAGCTGAACTGCTCCTGCGTTTGTGGCTTCCCGCCTTCCCCTCTGAACTCCTACAGCAATGGGCAGCACAATGGGCGGCTTTACGCATCCACTGGCAACTTCCTCTCAGCTTATCAAGCTAGTCCTGGATGTTATTGATGGTATGGGTACACTGCGCTCAACTTGTGCACAAACTGCTATTGTTGCATAGTCCTGGATGTTATTGATGTCATCGACAAGCCCAACATACCGAAGCCTCCACCCAAGACTGAGAGACTAGTGATTAATGAGAGGTGATATCACTAAAATGGATAGCTACTATGTCCTGCCAAATGGGAAGCGTGCAAGGACCATACGGGATGTGTAGAAGTTTCTCAACACAAATCCACAGTACAAAGGCCGCTTATCAGCTCAAAGCTTCAGTTTTACAGTACCCAAGATTGTTGAGTAGACTGTCTAGCATAGCTCTGCGTGGAAGGCAAAAAAGCAAGACGAGACAATAAAATATGGAGTGTTGCAAATTGCTTCATCTGTATGTGTTAATGAATATATTTCCTAGGACAGAGATAAATGAGAAAAAAGTGTTATGTGAGATGATGGAAAACTGTAAGGCATGTTTCTTGATGCCAATCCGGATGTAATTGTGGGATTTTCTGTAGTTGATTTTTAACTTCCTTTTGGCATGTATGAACTGGTTTGTCTCTTGTTTAGCCGTGATCAAATTTCGTGTAGCCAAGGAAACAACAACTGGAACATCTAGAGGACATAGAGCATTCATCAATCATGAACCTGATACTGTTGATTTGTGGCGAAGCTGATGGTTTCAGTTTTCAGTTAGGCAGATTCAAGTGAGAATAATCTTGGTTAAAAAATTAGAGCCTGACAAGCAACTTGTTATATGATTGTGTCAGGCAGAAATATACGAACTGAAAATATTTGTGTAATAGCTCAGTTTTAGGCAAAAAATGCCAAGCAAACGTGGAGTATATGTCTTGTTCTGCATCTGTACAAAATACCAAGCAAACATGGCCGCAAAATCCCGGTTGTTTTGTGAGTTATTTTGTACCTCGAAAAATGTTAGATGACCTGTTTAAAGACTGAAGCTATTGCAACAAATTTGTTATCATGTGTCCCTTGGATCAATACAAACGCTTGCTATTGTTGTAAGCTAGATCTCAGGGGCACTAGCCTTTTTTAAATCCATTAATTAAACGTCTGTGTACTTTCTGAACCCTTGTTGATACTGAAACCCGACCACGCTAGGCGGTATTCAATCACTGCTGGATTTGCTCGCCCTTCATCTCTCCACTATGTAATACTGTAGCCTTACTGAATATGTTTCAGAATTCTTGCTGGACTTTTTTTCGTCAAAACACAAATCTGATGAAAAGCTTGTGTTTTGTTATATAATGATTGTTTAATATTATCCCTCAATGTAAATTATTTATCCACTTTGTTTTGAGTCGATTGTGAATAGATTTTTAAACTTGAACTGTTATCATATAATTTTAAACAATTGGCTGAATTGTGTCCATTAGCTCGCCACTAACTCAGTTCTATCAACTAGGGAATCTTGAGGTAATCGGAGTCGCCGATGAACGAAAACAGTAGCAAAGATATGGGATAAACGTAGATTGAATTTAAGATACGATTAATTGATTAATTTATGTGGTTAGGTTACAATCGACCATCACCCTTACATTATATAGGGCGGCTAGACTTCCCGTGCAAGTCATGGTTTAGTAATGTTCGAGTACAACTCCTACTCTACGCTAAACTAGATTGTTCATACTAGACTCATGCTCCAAGCACTCGGTTTTCTCTTGGACCGGTAAACTTTCCACCTGCATTGCGGCGCCTCTAAATCTTAGTCTCAAGGTCGGTGTAGAATAGATCATATTGGTTCCGGTCACCACCTCCGTCTTCTGCCAAACCCAGCCCTTGCGGGCCAAGTTGGGCCTTCACACGTGGGCTAGCCTCCAGCTGTGTCGATGACAAACACCTTGTTCGAGTCGGTACCGACTCCACTTTGGTATCTGAATCCTGCTTTTGGCCCTTCAGTAGACTAATGCCAGCTGGCGCTCTAGACTTGCATCTCCTGATTCTTCAAGTCCCGGTTGCCTTGCCGTATTCACGCATTACCTCCTATTGGTTCCTCCTGTCTTAGGCTTCAAGTCGAACGCGTCGACTCAAGTCCCTATCCATCTTTAGAATGCTAACATGTCAATTATACTAGACATGTACTCATATACTCTTTTTTAGAACTATCTGAGAATTTTTGAAAGGGCTCTAGTGAGCTCAAGACCTAATAACACTTTTCAGTCATGCCACCCCATATATTTAAACAAACATGGTGCGCGAGGTTTTTATGGCACCGAGGATGACTTTAAAATGTGTTTTAAACACATGTTAAGATGCCAAAAAAATCGATAGGACAAAATTCAGTGCAAAAAATAATATTTTTCTCTCATGAAATAAAGTTAAAATTGTGTGCTATAAAGGATTTTCACGAGCGGAAACCCACTTTGGCCATAGGAGTACCCACGGCCCAAAAATGCGTTTCAAAATGTCAAAATTTTAAAACAATTACAGGTGTACATCCCAAAAATTTATATTCCCACACATAATTTCCGGGAAAATGAAAATTTTGATGGCGTGTCATGAAAATTCATTTTGGAACACCAAAATTTGTCTTTTTACATGAGCCACAAAACGTTTTTTTATTACGAAACTTTGTGTGTGAGCATAAAAGGTCTGTATGTACACCCGAATTTTTCGTCCAAAAATATCGTACATTCGAATGTTTCTAAAATGTGTTTTTCATAATGGAGTATCTAGTCCTATGAGTTAACAAATTAAGTGACCAACTGGGATTTAGAAAAGCTATGAAATTCTGGAGAGTTTACACGATTGTGTATGTATGTCATAGCTATACTGTACATAAAGTTTGTGTCTAACAGTTCTGAACCAAAACTAATTCCTGTCACAGTTCTGAACTGTAAAGAAAGTCTTTTTCTAACAGTTTTGAACCAAAACTTTTTCCGGTCACAATTTTTGAGATGTACTGGTAATCGTAATGTATGATCAACAAGCTAATCGATGCCAGATTGTCAGTGCATCGCAAAAAAAGCAAGATAATCGATGGCAGATGCATTATCATTCATCCTATGGATCGTCACTCTCAGTGCATCACATACAATGATACAAGTGGATATGATCGTGGCTTGTCTCACTCCTAGTGTGAGCAATGACCCTGCAGTGCCTTGCAATGCTCTAGACAGAATGGCTTGGATTGTGCGCATCCCCGACGCCACGACGCGCCACGTCCCAGGGGCATTTCTTCATCAATCTCTAGCTTCAGCGTGCTCTGCCCCAGGAAAGCTCTGGCTGGCCTCAAGCTGCGGCATGCTCTCGCTTGGGAGGCCCTCGCCGGCCTCTACCTGAAGTGTGCTCTTGCTTATGAAGCTCTTGCCACCCTCTAGCTGCGGCCTGCTCTGGCTCGATTCTGACTGCAGCGTGCTCCGGCTACAGAATTCCTCCATAGCTTGTGGTATGCCTCGAATGTCGCTCTCGGATCGCCGTCCCTCATCTCCAGATTGGCTAGAATTTGTTCAGGTTTCAGGCTTCTTGTCAGAAAATGTGGATTGTGTTCAACATACTTACTCAAATGAAAGAATACTGAAAAATCAAACAAATTCAGTTTGAAATTAAATGAGATACACCAATTTAGTCCACTGTTCCATTAAGATTGAGTGTACCACTGATCCTTTGTTGAACTTCCACTGTATCAACAGTGTGCAAACGTCAACCGCTATCTTTGATCATTTTTCAGGTTTCTTGTCAGAGAAGGAAAATTGTGTTCCAGCAGCACTAATCAACCAAAGACTATTGAAAAAAATTCTTAAGCAGAGTTGTTTGATAAAACGGAAAGACACCAAGTCAAACCACTGTTCCATCAAGATTCAGCACAGCACTGCTTCACTCTTGAACTTTTCACCATGTCAGACTACCCAAACTTAAGCATAGTGCACAGGCATTTATGGATACAAAAAATCCAGGTTGTTGCTGAATTACACCACAAATCAGCCTATTAGAACATATATGATTCAATACACTCAATGTATATTATCAGTACAAATACCATCTCATGACTGTGAACCTTTAATGTGAGTCTTTGTCCATCTTCAGATTCTTACCGTACATTTAGCAGTGCTAACATGTCGTACTACACTGGACATGAACTCATATACTCTTTTTTTAGAACTTTATGAGATTTTTTTTAAAGGGCTCTAGTGAGCTGGGACCTGATAGCACTTTTCAGTCATGCCACCCCATGTATATAAACAAGCAGAGGTGCAAGAGGGCATTTTGACACCGAGGGCCGTTTTAAAATGTGTTCTAAACACATGTTGAGGTGCCAAAAAAAATCGATAATACAAAATTGGTGCAAAAAAACTAATATTTTCCCTCTCGTGTAATAAAGATATAATTCGGTGCTATAAAGGATTTTCACGAGCGGAAATCCACTTTGGGCCATAGGAGTATATGGTTCCACAGCAAAAACGCATTTTAAAATGTAATTTCCAAAAATAAAATCGGGTGTACATCCCCAGATTTTATGTTTACACACAAAATTTCATGAAAAATGAAACTTTTGTAGCGTGTGTTCAAAACACACAAAACATGTGTCATGAAAATTCATTTTGGAACGCCGAAATTTGTCTTTTTACATACACAAGTCACAAAAATATTTTATTTAGCAAAACTTTGTGCGTTATCATAAAATGTCTAGATGTACAGCCGGATTTTTGTCAAAAAAATTCATACATTTCGAAATGTTTCTAAAAGTATTTTCATAATAGGAGTGGGGGGCAGGTCCCGTGCACAACGTGGACTTAGATATCAATATTATTCAACAGCAGAAGTGAAATACAGACCATGACACTGTAGCCTTGAAAAAACTCTTTGACAATTGGAAGATGGCAACCAATTTTTGAACAAGCATCAGGAAAGGATCAAGAATTAACTTAATAAAACTTTTCTAACGAAATCTTTACAAATGCGTGTTTAATGCTTCGTAAAAATTAACTTAATAACTTCCTGAAACCTTGCTGTTGGTTAATTTCTAGAATTTCTGTCTTGGTTAGTTTCACATCACCCGTACAATGCAACATTAGATTGGATCATAATAAAAATGAACTACATGCTATGGCTATCTAACATGATTTGGATATACATTAATTTTCCAAACAGACCTCGAAACGGACACACTTTATATTACAAAAGGCAGTAAGATTTTGACATGGAACACTACAGCAATTTAAATTTTAGAAAGAAGATGTGAGTTCTTGCTCTCAACGGCATTAGGTGCTTTGCAAAAAAAAGTTTAACTAACATCTTATGTTATGTGAAGTTTAAACTTGGAGGATTAATTACACCTCACAGATGACAAGGAATAACAGAAAAATCATGACTTACATTGACTACTAGTCCTGGACCAGAGATCAACTTTCTAGTGGGTATAAAACCTAGCAACTACATAGCCACAAATTAATCATCCCCACAAACCAATATGACTTTCTTTAGAAAAAACAACGACATCATTACTATGAACAATGTTTTTCTAATTGTCACTGCTAACATGGAAATGTGTGGAAAATCCATGAATTGCAACCGATTCTGGTGATAACATACAGAGTAATAGCATAAGAGATGATGTTATCTTTTTTTACCTGGGCAATGACCTACATGACATTGCGGGCCAATCCACCGACTAAGCCGTCTGGATCCTAATATGACGTACTGAGGCCTGAAGGTGCAGATGACCTTAGAGGGTTCCTATTTCCTAGCCAGCCCAATTTTTAGTGACATTTAATGACAAGCGATTTCACTCCAAGTTAAGCAGCTAACATAAATAAGTAAAGTGAGAATAGCACAATGACTTGATAGGAGCTACATATGACACATAATTACACCAACACTAGGTGCATTATAGATGCCTTAGTTAATCCTTGCTTGAAGTATTTTATTAATGATATTAATGATAACTGAGCTGCAAATGTATCCAACCCAAAAATATCGTACAAAAATGACTTGGTCCAATGTACAATTAAAAAATTGCAAGACACAACACACCTGAATCCGCCCTTCAGGTACAGGCCTTCACTATACTCCTACACATATTTTACTTTCAACAAATACCAATGTATTTTCCAGTTCAAGAACTTCTCAAAACTAGGAAGAGCTCATGGTAAGCCTTCCTCTTATCCAACTTGATGCACAAAACCTCGTTGAAGTCACAGTCACCACAACAAAGGATGGCATGGTATGTCCCTGCACACCGGCAATCATTTTGCCATTAAGCAAACGTATCACACACCAGATGGACCTTTCACGTGGACATGGCGAGCGGATGGAACTGTTCATATGATGCACGCCCAACAGCCAGGCAACAGAGTAGAACACCATAGTGGCACCACCAATCTGCTCGTTCCTGGTGTGCGCACAGAAGTGAACACTTGTCCACATCATTGAGAGGGAGCTTTGAACCACGCCAAGGTTTATCTACGACTCCTGTGCAACCAAAACTGACTCCATCAAAGAACTGGTACTTTGAAGGCAACAAATTTATTTGTTCCCGATATTTCCCTTTCCCGGAAAAGAGAGACAACAACATCCAAGTTGTGGAAGCTTCAAGTGAGATGCTCTTCCCGTCAACTTTAGACATATAATTTCCGGCCTTTACTATCTCCCCTTTCTCCAATAACATTCTGATGATGATATTTATAAGACGAGAGCTGGGAGCACAACCACTCTTCTCCATTGATGAGAACATACTGTCAGCTTTTTTCACTGATTCTTCTTTGAGAAGATTCTCTATCATTATGTTGTAAGTAGAAGCATTAGGTACATGTCGCAACAGTGGAACATGGGGTTCCTCTTATGCTGTCAAAGTGGGTCCACCACCTGTGGGCCCACCAAGAAGATGGACACGGCCAAGTATGAAAAGCTCGACATCGACACTCTATGGCTAAGGACTCAGGACCTGGAGACCTTCCGGGGTCGCCTACAACCCGGAGACCAAGGCCACGACCCGAGGGCCCGAGCACCCGACAGGCGGCTGGGCTCCCTCTCGGGTGAATCTTCGTACAGCGCAAGGGATAAGCTCGCCAGCGCGTGCTAGAAGCTCCAAGAAGACTTGGGCGTCAAGATGAAGGACGCTCCTAGTGACGTCGCCAGGGAACGTGGTCGGTGGGGCTGTCAGGCCCTGTCTGCCCCGCTTTCCTTAAAGGTGGACGCTCTCACCTAACTAAGGAGGAAGACTAGTACGAGAAGAGGCCACGTCGCCCCTTCAGCCCACCGGGGTTTTTCCCGCCTAAAACCCCCACGCTCCTCGCGCGACCCCTGTGGCAACCCATTGGCCTATAAAAGGAGGACCAAGGTCACCGAGGTAAAGGACGGATCAGAACACAAGTGGAGAGCAAGACTAGTTTAGGGCTGAGAGGGTAGGTAGAGAGAGAGAGAGAGGTGATCTCCTCCGTGTCAGGATATGCTCTTCATCTACCTCTAGTCAAACACCATCCGGGTACTCACCCGCAAGCCTCCTTGTAAGCTCTGGGCTGGGAGAAGCTCTTGGCGCCGCTAGTGCGCTTCTCTCCTTCCCTCCAGATCTTGACAAGAGCGATCCCCGTGCGAAGGCATGGATCGCTAGCCTGGAAAGCTTGTTGGACTATGCTCACCAATGCCATGCTCATGCGAGTTCTACTCCGACTATCACCACCGGCACCGCCATCCCTGCACCAGCAACTCCAGTGGAGGCCCAGCCAGAAGATCCCCATGGCAAGAAGCCCATGGAACCGCCCCAGGAAGGCACTGGCCAGAGTGCTAACCCCCGACGTCGTTCCCGGGACGAGATGGAGGGCTAGACAAGCCAGCACCTCATGACCTCAAAAAATTCCACGGCCAATGACAACAATGAAGTTTCATGTGACAATGAAGTTTCATGTGACGTTCTCACATTCGTAGGGCATGAACTCATGGAAGTATATAGTATTGCAAATTTGCGATCATATCCTCAGTTCTTGTTCGATGAAACATGAGCATAATCAATATAAAATACATACATGAACATAAGTAGACAAACTAACCATGTAAATATATATATATATATATATATATATATATATATATATATATATATATATATGAACAAAAGAAGATAAACTAACCAGATGTCCCTTTGGGGTATTTAATCAAACAACATTTGAGCGCGTGAGATCTCCAACCGCCGATGTTGTGCTGCGTGCTCTGCGCTCAACCGGATGCCGTGCTCGAGCTGTGCCTCATTTATCAATTCGGCCCAGTGGTCGCCCGAACAGCGCCGCTTCTCCGCGTGATACGCGGAGCACATAAATTTCTCTTTGATGTGCAGCAGCATCAACATGTTGTCGTTCGTGATTGCGGCGAGCTCGTCTGCATCGTCATCGGTGGTGGGCTCGGTGAGTGAGGAGATCGAGCCATCAGAGCCCTCGGAGAACTCTTCGGAAGTGGATTCATCCAATGGTGGCAGCGAGGACCCCGCTGCATCGCCGAGGCTGGCACCGCTCGGAGGAGGCGGACCCCGAGGCCAACCCGGTAGAGGTGCACCGCTGTGCCCAACACCGCCCGGTGGAGGCGCACCGCCGAATTCGTGCTCCATTTGTTGGTGGAGTCGCCAGAAATTGCTCAATTTTTTTTGACCGGAGGCTTATTCAGGGTAAAACCTATACATCGCGTACCGCGAGCAGAACAAACGTTCGCATACCCCTAGTGGGCCGGCCGACTGCACGGTCGCACGAGGAAGAAGGCAAGCAAAGACGAGCGGTCGACGCGACTCCTCGCGGGCGCCATTGCCACTCACCGACGACGGGGACGACGCGGCTGGCCGCGGCGCCCCGTCGGAGGTGAGGCCATGACCTCACCGGAGACGGGGACGACGCGGCTGGCCGCGGCGTCACCGGCGGAGGCGAGGAAGCACCTTAACGAAGGGGGGGTGCAGGTGCGGGTACGGTGGGGAGCTCGCCGGCCACCGGAGTTGCGGGAGCTCGCCGGCGACCAAGGTTAGGGTTAGGGTTCGGGGTGCGGGGGGCTTAGAGGGATGGTCGGAGGGCGGCGGACCGGCGTAGGCGACGACTCGAGCAGGGCGGGGCGCGGAGGCAACTCGGCAGCGGCGCCGAGCGTGGGAGGCGGTAGCAGATGGTTGCGGCCGGCGACGACGGCGGGGGAATCGACGGAAGGAGGTCGGAGGTGAGGAAGAAGAAGAAGAATGATGGAGGTGAGCCGCGGCCCATGTCGATGGAGGCAGGAGGCGGGTACGCGGAGCGAAATGTTTCTCCGCATACCGCGTCATACAGGAACACCCCTTATTCAGGGCTTGTTTGATTCATGTGATATGACATGTTCCGATCAACGGGCCACGCGCATCGGGCCGTTTTGCCCCGCGTATGAGCCACGAGCATCAACACGAAGTTAAATTTGGACATCCGGCATCCCCCTCCTCTGCCTGCCTTGCCCGCCACTTTGAAAGTCTGAATCTCAGAAATCCCCTCGATCCCCACTCTCTCCCGCCACCCCGCCGATCCAAATCAAACCCTAGCCCAGAGCTCCCCCGCACATCCCAACGGCAATGGAACCTCTAGCTCGCGCTCCCGGCGCCACCTTCGCCCCGGAAGACAGCGACCTGCTCACGCTCTACCTTGACCCCAAGATCGCGGGCGAGCCGCTCCCCTCCGTCACGGCGCCCTACATCCACGACCGCGACATGTACGCCGCCGAGCCCGCGGCGCTCGTCTCCGGCCTCCTCCACGCGCTGGTACCGGCGAGGAACGGCGCGGACACCCAGGAGTGGTACTTCTACACCTCCGTGCAGGCCAAGAGCGCCCGCGACAGCCGCAGGTGCCGAGCCGTCGCGGGAGGCGTGGGGACCTGGCATTCAGAGAAGGCGTGGCAGGAGATTGTCAGCCAAGAAGAGGACCGCGTCATCGGGTACCGTCAGAGTTTCACCTACGAACCCAGGAACGGATGGCTGATAACGGAGTACACCCTCGTCGGCCAAGAAGGCGGCCGCGGCGAGGTCATGCCGGTCCTCTGCAAGATCTATCGGTCGCCTCATGCCGCTGCTGCCGGCAAATCCGCCTCGAAATTGATGTCGGGATCCAAGAAGAGGAAGGCTGCAGTGGAGGAGCGCTCTGGTGCTGGTTCGTCGGGCCGCGTGAGGCGGCGGCTGCAGTTTCCTTTCCCCCTCCCGCTCCAAGTCCTTGCGCCGTGGTTGCTCCTGCTGCGTCGGAGTTCTTGCTTCCCATCGAAGCACCAGCAGAGAAGAAAGCAGAGGACGAGTTCTTGCTTCCCATCGAAGCACCAGCAGAGAATAAAGCAGAGGACGAGTTCTTGCGTCCCATCGAGTCGCAGGCAGAGAAGAAAGCAGAGGACGAGTTCTTGGTTCCCATCGAGTCCCAGGCAGAACAAGAAACAGAGGAATTGCGAGGATTTGAGACGCAGCAAGAACCGCTGGCATCTATGGCAGAAAACAAGTCGCAAGTCGAGTTCTTGGTTCCCATCGAGTCCCATGCAGAACAAGAAGCAGAGCAATTGCGAGGATTTGAGCCGCAGCAAGAACCGCTGGCATCTATGGCTTCATCGAGGGCATCGTTGATTTCTAGATTGCCCTTGGCCGTCCGTTATGCTCTTGCCGGCGCTCTAGCCTCCATTGGCCACCCCTTCGAAGATTGGGCTACTGAAGATGAGATTAATTCACATTATGGTGACGCTTCGCCATTAATGGGCGGCTTCATCTCACCCTACGATTCCACTTGCGAGATGAATTGCTCTTGCGTTTGGGGCTTCCCGCCTTCCCCTCTGACCTCCTACAGCACCACCCTCCCGCGACAATACTGGAACATGCTACCTGGGAATGGCAACTTTCTCCCACCTAAGAGCATCTCCACTCGCGGCGCCCAAACGGCCGCCCAAACACCTTTGGTGCGTGCCGGACACAAAATCGCCCCCACTCGCGGCGCCCAAACGCGAATTTGGTCCGGCGCGGCCCAGTTTTGTGTCCGGCACGCCCAGCCCACGCCCTCAACTTGGGGAGGCTTGGGGCGGCCCCGGACGGAAGGAAACGCGACGCCACGTCGGCTCCCGACACGCGGGCCACGCCTGGCAGTGAGACAAGAGGCTGCATTAATGTCGGGCGGCGTCTCGGTTTCCCAGCCGGGCGCAGCGACGCGTCGCTTCGCTCTGCGGCGAGGAAGCGTCTGCGCCACAGCAGCGTCAATGCAGGCGAGCCGTTAATGGTGTGGCAGGCGAGCCGTTGGACGGCCGGACTTAAGGCGACCTCATCCGTTCGCCTCCCCGGCCGCTATATAGAGCGGGTTCCTCGCCGTCTCCACCATCCCACACAGCCATCTCCATCCCACACCTAGCCATGGCCTCTCCCCGGCGCGCCACGGAGGAAGAGAGACGAGCGCAGAGGGAGGCCCATCGTCGCCGCCGTGACAGCCAGGTTTGGCAGAACGCCATGGCTCGCCGCGGCTGGCCATCGCAGGAGGCAGGCTCGTTGGCCGTCAACGCTCCACCACCTCCTCCACCGCCTCCTCCGCCACCGGCGAACCAGCTCACGGAAGCCGAGGCGCGCGAGCTCGTCCGCACTAACACGCCGGTGCCGGCGAACTGCGTCCTCCCCGAGGGATGGGCCACGAACCCAGTGCACGTCCCCGTTGCACCCATGCTGGCCGGCCAGGCGCGGCTCGACTACGTCGCCTCGTGCATGGGGACGATGGCGCCGGAGCTGCACGACGACCCCAGGTTCGAGCCGAACTCGGCGTACTGGGACAAGCAGGTCGAGCTCGAGCACGCCTACTGCCTCCACTCCTTCTTCGCCCCCAAGCCGCCTGCGGACTGGCTCGAAGACTCCGACGAAGACGTCGACACCGACGACGACGGCCTCACCAACACCACCGACGAGGACTTCGCAGCGGGCATGGAACGGGAGAGGGTTCGCTACGAGGCGGTGGAGCAGGCTCATCGCGCAAGATCGGAAGGAGGCGGCGTGCAACCTCCTCCGCCGCAACCTCAACAAGAGGCGGAGGAGGTTGACGGTGATGATGACGGCTTGGAGGACTGGCCGCCGACGCCGGAGTGGGATCCCGGCCACATGCAGCTCGCCATCGAGGCCGACATAGCCTCTGCCGCCGCCACCGCCTCCGCCGCCACCACCTCCAGCTCCGCCGCCACCACCTCCACCACCGGCTACCTCTACTGCCTCTGCTCGAGCTGCCGCCGGGGTCATGTGCTCGCCGCCGCAAGGGCCGGCGCCTACCCCAACTGCCGGTGCCCGGCGTGCCACCCTACTTGCTAGATCTAGTCTAGGTCTAGATTTAAATTTGAATGAATTATGTTAGTTTGAATGAAATTTCAATGAAATATATGCATTTTCGTATCAAAATTTCATATTTAAATAATATTTGGGCGTCGCGAGTGGGGAGCGAGTACGCCCAAATGGGCAAGGTAGTCCGGACGGCGCCCAAAGGGCCTGTCCGGACGGCCTTTGGGCGCCGCGAGTGGAGATGCTCTAATCAAGCTACTCCTGGATGTTACTGATGGTATGGGTGCACTGAACTCGTCACATCTAAGAATCATGTTGATGCCGTTATTTGTTGTTGTAGAACATGCATTAGAGATTCAAGGGATAATGATTTGATGACAGTGCACTGTAGTAGTTTGTTTCTATACTCTTCATGGTACTAGCCTACACCAGTGGAGAATGTGAATTACTGACTGTTCAAATATATTTTTATGTATGCTTGTTTAATTTCAGAGTATACCTCACATTTTGCATAAAAAGTTTCAAAATGTATGCCTAATCCTGTTGCAATGGCTCATATGAGTTCCGATTATTATAAATTGCTTGCCTTGCCTGATACAATAAATACTAACAAGAAACCTTCTGATTTTTGCATAGAAAACGACATTCAGCAGAATCTATGACATGTATGCAGTCCAGTGTTGTGATGTCATAAATGGCGTACTGTTCCAACGAAATATGAATTTTAGACACTTCGTGTGAACTGCACTGATGACCCATGGTTCTGCAGTAAAAGACCTGACTGCTCAATGCTCATGTGAAGACCCTGCAGACATTGAGTATGGCAGCAGCCGCACCTGGGTCATCGACAAGCCCAGTGTTATCGTCGTAGGCGCATAATTGATCTACCGAGAACCAAGAAATCAACAGCACGATGACGACACCGAGATTTGGTAACGCAGTTCGGCGAACTCGCCTACATCTGCGGGGCATGACTACGGGCGCTCATCCCCTCTGGTACCGCAACCCTGGCCGCCCTAGGCGCCGGCACAAGCCGCCGGCTCCCCTGCGTGCCTGTTGTTATCAAGTCGTCATGGGTTACACGTGTGGTGCTCCCCTCATTATATGGGAGGCCCAGACTACAAGAGTTCGACTCGAACACTACTCGTAACTACCACACCTAATACAACTCCAAGTCCAAACCTAACCCAACACGTACACAATATTTGACACAAAACACAACAAACTCCACCTTGGCGAATATTGTCCACCACCTTGAATTCATCAATGCGTCAAACCTCCATGTACTCCGGACTTGAGTTGTCTTCATGAGCTCCACTGCTACTCCCAGACTCCACATGACTTCACCTGCAACTGTAGTCCCTCTTCCCGTTCAACACCATCACACACCGACCAGTGGTCTGCGTAAAAAATGCTTTCAACTTGAAGAAAGTTCACCGTCGCCTTTTAGTCAACTTGAGTCAAATTCACAGTCGTCTGATTACCCCAAGAGCAAGGTATCACCGTAGCACCTCTCAATGTGGAAGTAAGGTATCGATCCGCAGGAGCAAGAAGGAAAAGTTATCTATTCCCTACAACTAAAGTGTCACGAGTTTTAGTTGATTATGCACTAAACAAGTTTAAAGAACAAGGTGGTTGATTTGATGGATGGAAGTTTAATGTAACCAAGCAAGAATGTAAAAGTGTCCAATCCTCTTCAATGCAAGAGGACAAGACAAAGGTTTTCTCTTATAGGAACAATGGACATGGGTTCATGGGTTCACTTAATCCTCTCTCCCTCATCTACTGTGATTATCATGTTATAGATAAAGTACACACAATTGTCATGTTTTAATGGTAGCTTTTATAACGGCTATATGTCCTAAAACACATAGTTGAAAGAAGTACTCATTTGTGTTGCTAGGTCACCCTCGTAAGGCTAGCGTGGTTGTTGTCACTCCCACATCATACTCTTCCTTTTTACCCCCGGATAAAGGATGTTGGGCGGTACCGTGTCACTCAATACCTATGCCGTGTCACATCGGCCATCCCGTACCCACATACATCATACTTCTTAAAGAACAATATTCTATCAAAGCATGACAAGTCATAAAAGTTCCAACACAACAGTAAATGCATAACAAATCATCTCATACCACAATATTCACCACAAAGGTATTACATAGATGACCGTAATCATGTTCAGCAGCTCATACGGTACTAATTAGTGAAGCTCAAAGAGAGGAGAGATACATAAGTTACCACAAACCCAAATCCAGGGGGTGGACTACTCCCCCTTCATCATGGAGACGGTGGAGAAGTCGTTGGAGAAGGTGGAGACCACCCCGGCAGCGCCCCGCCGGAGTTTTCCCCCTCCAATCTGCAGCTCCTGATCTCCGTTTCGGTGTTTCTGTGTTTGTGCGGCGCTCATTTCGCGAAACGTCATGGGACCTTTTTTATAGGCGTTTTTAGGTCAAGACGAAGGCGGTGGAGAAAGGATCGACGGCTGCGGAGCCACGAGGCCCAAACGGGTGGGTCCCATGCGGGCACAGTACCTGGCCGCGTGGGCCACCCCCTTTTTGCCTTGCGGGCTCCGTTTGCTTGATTCCTTCGCTCCTACGTCTTCTTCCTTCCAAAATAATGACCTATGTATTTTTCCAGAATTTTATGACGACGTTTGGGTCCCTGAAACATAAAAGGAAAGAAATAGGGTTTTCTGCCTGCGCAGGGTTAATTCCATAAAAATAGGAAACAATTATTTATTTCCTAAAATCATTAAATAACAGTATATAACCCTTATATGATGCAAATATGATTAGAATATGTGATATAGTGCAAAGTTCATGTATGCATTTTACATGCATCAACATCCCCAAGCTTAACCAATACTCGTCCTCGAGTATGAAGGTGATAAAACTAACATGGGCTTTGCAATATAGCACTAACAATGGATATCAAAGATGATTACAATTGCTACATAAGTCAAATGATTCATTCTTCAAAGGAGTAGCAATATGCAAAATAGTTTATGAAGTGATATCAAGTATTCAAGACAAGGATGTTCATTGATAGTTCACAAAGTGTAACATAGTAGCAAGTAATATGGACATTCTTACTTTTGCATACATGTGGTCCATAGAGTGATGATGAAAATCTGAATATGTTTGGTGGACACTTTGGAAAGATGAATAAGTGAGTAGAGGTAAAGCATGCATAAGTTTCATCTAACCTCCAAACTCTCCTACTTAAGTTAATGATTGCAATGTGGTAATACTTGGTGTCAAGCTCTCATTCCCCTATCATAGCATCTTGAATGATTATAGTTTAATGTGAGAGCAAATATGAGTAGTGTGCTTGACAAAGTAAAGGTTAGGTGTCTCATGCCCCTTGAATACAAGTACCTACACCATGATTACTCAACTTAGGAAACAAAGCAAGTTCAAGTTATATATCATTGTAAGTAATAATAGTATCATCAAGAGCGTCAACTGGGGTACCTCTTGTCCCAGGATATGGAACAAGCCCATATCAAAATGACAAGACAAACAAACAAGATGAACAACCTCAACACCCTTTTTATTTACCATTGGAATAGCTTTTATTATAAGGTGTATCACAGACGGTTCACCATAGCATGTAAGTAAATTTCCACCATGAATGATGCATGGCTTAGATTAGCGGCCCAGGCGTCTCTCTAACCATTTATACAAACTCATTTAAACTACTTCATTTCCACCTCATTTCACCATGATAGGCATCCATAAACAAAAGTACATGATATCAACTAAATAAGATGAAGGAGCATGTTGAAAGCTTTGCATGTGACAGCACATATGGGCTAACTCCCAACCTCGGACATTTATCAAGCCACTAGCATCATAATCTTAATCACAATGGGTCATGTTTTATTTATGCAATGATAGTAAAAATGTGCATCAAGTTCATGAGAGCTATATAACCAACTTTTCCCATGGCAATCAATAACATAATCATTTTCATTCAGAGGTATAGATAACACAAATATCATGATGAACATACTCGGAATAGCATATAGCTAGTAGGTAGATATGGTGGACTCACTGGAATAACTTTGGTTGAAGGTGTTGGAAACAAGTTTTGACTTGTTGGAATGTTTGGGCTAGCAAAAGGGAGAAAGTTGACCATCTAGATGCATGCATGAGTGTCCATAGAACTAACTAATCCATGTTAAACCAAGTAAAATAACAATCAGCACCAAAACATGAATAAGTGATAGCTCTTCAAAAAGGATTTGCAAACTATTACTCATAAACAAGCTCATGAATCATGCAACTATATGTATCATTAAAAATCAACTCAAACATCCCTTTTCCCAATCTTATAAAAGCATCCAACATATTTCAACCCATATTTCCAGTAGCTCTCCCATATATAAATGATAGTGTGGTGGTCTCTCAAAACAAATCAAACCAAAACAAAAAAAAGACGCTCCAAGTTTATGCGATAAAGTGTTTCGATCGAAAAACAGAAGTTGGACGTGTGCAAACCGAGAGTGTGTAGGTCCAGTGGGGTTGTCTTCACATCCCCAAGCTTATGGTCTTCACCATCCTTGGATAGCTCTTGGTGCATCTCCTCCAATCCCTGTGAAAAAACTTCAAAACACCGTTTCTCCCATTTCTTTTCTGTGGGGTGCATTAATAGTGATAAACAAATATGTTTCTTGCTGCATATAATCCTTGAACAAAAATTCATATGAGATGTCCAGAAAGTGTATAATGTTGTATGCCTACTCATAAACTCAATTGGATCAAAAAGATTCAACTTAAAAGCTCAAAGCATGCATCAAACAAAATGGGACAGAATCTGTCCAGAAAAACAGCAGCAGTAAAACGTATTTTTCTACCCTACCAAACTTTCTCGAAAAATTCCGAAAAATTCATGCATACAGAGGATGAAAAGTTGCAACTACAGTTCAAATATGAGCTCATTCGGAGTTACAGAATAAGAATTAAAAATCATACCGTGCACTGATCGTGCAGGAATAAAATCTCCGAACTCAATAAGCAACTTTTCAAGACCAAAATGGGTAAAACTTGGCACTTTATTAAAACTCCAGAAACTAACTAGACACAAAGTCTCTTGTTACAGCAAGAGGACACAAAGAAAAATCACACACAAAAATAACCGGGTTGCCTCCCGCAAAGCGCTTTCTTTATAGCCATATAGCTAGGCTTCTTACTTGTTGTTCAGCGAAGATGAAGCTCATGAGGAGCTTGAATGTTGTTCCCCTCTTTCTTGGGAAGTGTTCCATGCATTATACCAGGGTCCCATGTGCTCTCAAACCGATCAAAATAATAGTCAAGTTGAAACCTATTTGAGAGAAACACAAGACACAAAAGTAATAACAACGAAGTCTAACTTTCTTCCTATGCATTGGTATTTTGTATATGAATGAATCACAATGAATAGAAGTTTTCCAATGCATAGTTACTTGCAGCCCATAATTATTAGTAGCATAAAGAGGGTCTTATCACCTCCTCTTTCATAATAGTTGCAAGTAGTAAAAGTGTATTCAACCATATAACCAATAGAATCTTCCAACTTAGATAATTTGGGAACATAATGATGATCATTAAATTTATTTTGGAATTCATTAGCATGCTTCCCTCTTTCAAAATAGTTGTTAAGATCAATATCAAGTTTAATATCATGGTTGCAACAAAGATTTGGAACTAGAGATAATTGCAAACCACATAAGTATTTCTCCACATAAGCAATTTTCTCCTCTATGGTGTAGATAGGAGAATTCAAGAACATAACAGGGCTATCATGAGTAAGAGTACTATCATGAGCAGCAAGTATATCATTTTTATCCTCACATAATATAGTAACTTCCAAACATAATTGATCTACCGAAAACCAAGCAATCAACAACACGATGACGACACCGAGATTTGGTAACGCAGTTCGGCGAACTCGCCTACATCTGCGGGGCATGACTACGGGCGCTCCTCCCCTCTAATACCGCAACCCTGACCACCCTAGGCGCCGACACAAGCCGCCGGCTCCACCTGCGTGCCTGTTGCTATCAAGTCGTCATGGGTTACACGTGTGGTGCTCCCCTCATTATATGGAGGCCCAGACTACAAGAGTTCGACTCGAACACTACTCGTAACTACCACACCTAATACAACTCCAAGTCCAAACCTAATCCAACACGTACACAATATTTGACACAAAACACAACAAACTCCAACTTGGCGAATATTGTCCACCACCTTGAATTCGTCAATGCGTCAAACCTCCATGTACTCCGGACTTGAGTTGTCTTCATGAGCTCCACTGCTACTCCAGACTCCACATGACTCCACCTGCAACTGTAGTCCCCTCTTCCCGTTCAACACCGTCACACACCGACCAGTGGTCTGCGTAAAAAATGCTTTCAACTTGAAGAAAGTTCACCGTCGCCTTTTAGTCAACTTGAGTCAAATTCACAGTCGTCTCATCCTGGATAGTCTTCTACATGTCCCACAGCTATAGAACTCCGCCTCCTTCTGTATCTAGTCATCCTCACTTTGCCATGTGCACTGAACATCACAGAATATACGGCCATGTACTCTCCACGCTTCTGACATTTCAGATTCTCCAACACTTTCTCAGATTCCCCATGGCTGACACCTGTCTATCACCTGACGCGTCAATGTCCATAGACCCAGTCACCAACTTGAATCCGATACTCGCCAACACTGCTTCAACACCTCTGCACACCTATCTGACCACATGTCTGACCGCCTGTGCACTGGTCTGTCACCGTGTTCTGTGCTTACCGCACGCCTCACCGCTACTACCACGTCGAGCATCCACAATCTTGGCCAAGATATCCTGGGTCGCTAGCCCACACCATCTCAGGCCCCACTGCAGACAACCACTAGTCATTCCCGACCGTGCCGAGTTCCACGTATCTCTCGAACCCTGACGTCCAGTCCGACCAACGTGCTTCTCGCCTTCCCGCTGACTAGGCTTCGACTCTCCGTGCACTTACGCCGTAGCCCCTTGATGGCCCTTGAAGAGGTTGATCTACGACGCTAGAAAACACTTTGTTTATCTCCGGTGCGTAGTTACCTGCGTCAAAAGTAAATGGGTTAGGTTGAGACTCCAAGTGCAGAGTGTGTAGTAGTGGAAGACTTGTTTTCCCCACGAGGGTGACTCGAGGGTTTAATATCGAACTCTCGGGGAATCAGTAGTGAAGATATATCTTCTTATCCTTCTTTTGGTTACCTACAAAACAAAGTTAAATGTTTTGGTCCTCAACCTCACCTGTGGTTGTCAAGCACAAGGTGTAAGAATGATATCAAGATAGTTATGCAATGCAAACAGGAAATAAATATGCAATGGTGGTGGATGCAATGGTAAATGATATTTTTGGGTTTTTTAATGATGTATGCAAGATGAAAAGTATTTTTGTATTTAAGATGGCTGAAAATAGAAAAGTGGTATATGGTGTTGGAAAGGTGTTTCTTATGATTAAAAATGGACCGGGGTTCATGGTTTCACAAATGCACTCTCTCTTTATAAAGTGGCAGACAATGGAACACACACAGAGTTAACATATGAGATTGCAACACAAAGTTTGATAACAAGTTACTTAGATATATGGGCATCACGTCCTAACATAGAGACCTTTTGGTTATTAGTCTCTCTTATACTCCACCAAGATGCGAACCAAATCATAACACCTCAGTAATTAAGATGACTCAGAGTATAGCAATAAGTTTCATGACATGAAGTGAAAATAAGAACATGCTGGATCTAGTCACAGGAAGAAGCTTGGTCACCCTCAACCCTTGCAGCATGGTATTTTTGTTTATCCCTAGTGAGGTAACAAAGTAAGGTAAACACCCAAGTGGATCGCGATATTAAGTTGTCAGCTTACCGCACTCACCACTCCCCGTTACTCCAACTAATGCACACGTTCCCCCACACACGCTCTCATAAACATGCTTGATCATAACAAGTAGACAAGAACGGGGTACATAATATGCATCTATACTCATAACTGAAACAAACATTGCAATCTCAAACATATATTAACTCATAGAAAGATCCACCACATAGGTATTACAAATATGACCGTAATCATGTTCAGCAGCTCATACGGTACTAATTAGTGAAGCTCAAGAGAGGAGAGATACATAAGTTACTTCCACAAACCCATAGTCCAGAGGTGGACTACTCCCTCTTCATCATGGAGACGGTGGAGAAGTCGATGGAGAGGATGGAGACCACACCGGCAGCGCCCCGCCGGAGTTTTCCCCCTCCAATCTGCAGCTCCTGATCTCCGTTTCGGTGTTTCTGTGTTTGTGCGGCGCCCTTCGCGAAACGCCAGGGGACCTTTTTTATAGGCGTTTTTAGGTCAAGACGGAGTCGGTGGACGAAAGATCGACGGCAGCGGAGCCACGAGGCCCAAATGAGTGGGCCCCACGCGGCCACAGTACCTGGCCGCGTGGGCCACCCCTTTCTGCCTTCTGGCCTCCGTTTGCTTGCTTCCCTTCGCTCCGAGGTCTTCCTCCTTCCAAAATACTGACGCCTGTATTTTTCCATAATTTTTGGACGACGTTTGGGTCCCTGAAACATAAAAGGAAAGAAATAGGGTTTTCTGCCTGCGCAGGGTTAATTCCATAAAAATAGGAAACAATTGATTTATTTCCTAAAATCATTAAATAACAGTAATATAACCCTTATATGATGCAAATATGATTGGAATATGTGTGATATAGTGCAAAGTTCATGTATGCATTTTACATGCATCAACATCCCCAAGCTTAACCAATACTCGTCCTCGAGTATGAAGGTGATAAAACTAACATGGGCTTTGCAATATAGCACTAACAATGGATATCAAAGATGATTGCTACTGCTACATAGAGTCAAATGATTCATTCTTCAAAGGAGTAGCAATATGCAAAATAGTTTATGAAGTGATATCAAGTATTCAATGCAAGGATGTTCAATGATAGTTCACAAAGTGTAACATAACAATAGTAGTATGGACATTCTTACTTTTGCATACATGTGGTCCATAGAGTGATGATGAAAATCTGAATATGTTTGGTGGACACTTTGGAAAGATGAATAAGTGAGTAGAGGTAAAGCATGCATAAGTTTCATCTAACCTCCAAACTCTCCTACTTAAGTTAATGATTGCAATGTGGTAATACTTGGTGTCAAGCTCTCATTCCCCTATCATAGCATCTTGAATGATTATAGTTTAATGTGAGAGCAAATATGAGTAGTGTGCTTGACAAAGTAAAGGTTGGATGTCTCATGCCCCTTGAATACAAGTACCTACACCATGAGTTACTCAACTTGGGAAAAGCAAGTTCAAGTTATCTATCATTGTAAGTAATAATAGTATCATCAAGAGCGTCAACTGGGGTACCTCTTGTCCCAGGATATGGAACAAGCCCATATCAAAATGACAAGACAAACAAACAAGATGAAAAACCTCAACACCCTTTTTATTTACCATTGGAATAGCTTTTTATTGTAAGGTGTGTCATAGATAATTCACCATAGCATGTAAGTAAATTTCCACCATGAATAATGCATGGCTTAGATTAGCGGCCCAGGCGTCTCTCTAACCATTTATACAAACTCATTCAAACTAAATCTTTTCCCCCTTATTTCACCATGATAGGCATCCATAGACAAAAGCACATGATATCAACTAAATGGAGCATGTTGAAAGCTTTGCATGTGACAGCACATATGGGCTAACTCCCAACCTTGGACATTTATCAAGCCACTAGCATCATAATCTTAATCACAATGGGTCATGTTTCAAGTTCATGAGAGCTATATAACCAACTTTTCCCATGGCAATCAATAACATAATCATTTTCATTCAGAGGTATAGATAACACAAATATCATGATGAACATACTCGGAATAGCATATAGCTAGTAGGTAGATATGGTGGACTCACTGGAATAACTTTGGTTGAAGGTGTTGGAAACAAGTTTTGACTTGTTGGAATGTTTGGGCTAGCAAAAGGGAGAAAGTTGACCATCTAGATGCATGCATGAGTGTCCATAGAACTAACTAATCCATGTTAAACCAAGTAAAATAACAATCAGCACCAAAACATGAATAAGTTAGCTCTTCAAAAAGGATTTGCAAACTATTACTCATAAACAAGCTCATGAATCATGCAACTATATGTATCATTAAAAATCAACTCAAACATCCCTTTTCCCAATCTTATAAAAGCATCCAACATATTTCAACCCATATTTCCAGTAGCTCTCCCATATATAAATGATAGTGTGGTGGTCTCTCAAAACAAATCAAACCAAAACAAAACAAAAGACGCTCCAAGTTTATGCGATAAAGTGTTTCGATCGAAAAACAGAAGTTGGACGTGCGCAAACCGAGAGTGTGTAGGTCCAGCGGGGTTGTCTTCACATCCCCAAGCTTATGGTCTTCACCATCCTTGGATAACTCTTGGTGCATCTCCTCCAATCCCTGTGAAAAAACTTCAAAACACCGTTTCTCCCATTTCTTTTCTGTGGGGTGCATTAATAGTGATAAACAAATAGTTTCTTGCTGCATATAATCCTTGAACAAAAATTCATATGAGATGTCCAGAAAGTGTATAATGTTGTATGCCTACTCATAAACTCAATTGGATCAAAAAGATTCAACTTAAAAGCTCAAAGCATGCATCAAACAAAATGGGACAGAATCTGTCCAGAAAAACAGCAGCAAAAACGTATTTTTCTACCCTACCAAACTTTCTCGAAAAATTCCGAAAAATTCATGCATACAGAGGATGAAAAGTTGCAACTACAGTTCAAATATGAGCTCATTCGGAGTTACAGAATAAGAATTAAAAATCATACCGTGCACTGATTCGTGCAGGAATAAAATCTCCGAACGCTATAAGCAACTTTTTCAAACCAAAAAGGGTAAAACTTGGCACTTTATTGAAAATTCCAGAACCTAAACTAGACACAAAGTCTCTTGTTACAGCAAGAGGACACAAAGAAAATCACACAAAAATAACCGGGTTGCCTCCCGCAAAGCGCTTTCTTTATAGCCATATAGCTAGGCTTCTTACTTGTTGTTTATTGTGGACGAAGCTCATGAGGGAGCTTGAACTTTGGTGGTTCCCTCTTCCTTGGGAAGTGTTCCATGCACTTCTTGTGTGGGAACTGAAACTTCACATTCCCTTCCTTTGAATCAATGATGGCACCTGTGGTACGAAGAAAAGGTCTTCCAAGAATAATAGGACTAGAGGTTTTATTCCCCATATCCATGATTAGAAAATCCACAGGCACAAAAGTCATATGTAACTCCACCATAACATCACTTACTTTTCCTAAAGCATGTTTAATAGAGTCATCAGCAAGTGCAAGTTCAATGGAGCATTTTTCAAGATTTTTCAATTCAAGCACTTCATATAGTTCTTTAGATAAAACAGAGACACTAGATCCTAGATCAAGTATAGCATGGTGTGTCTCTTTTCCAATAGTTACTAGTACCTTAGGAATCCACATATCCCCAAGCTTAGGTGGTATCATAGCCTCTTGGTTGTACCTAGCAATCTTTTCTTTCAAGACATGATTAGCAATATAAGAACCAAAGCCAGCTTGATTAGTGTTGATGGAAGGATCACTTGCAAGTTTTTGTAAGATAGATATTAATTCATGCAAGCTACAATTTTCTAAGTCAAGCAAAGGATCCTTGACTTCACTAAGCATTTTAACTTCCTCAACTTCTACCTCTTTCATTACCCCAATAGATTCTTTAGCAATTCTCTCTTGCTCATGAATGTGTTCCCAAGACTTATTGATAACCTCTTGGCAATATTTAATTGTTTCCTCATGTTTTTGGGCTGTAATGATGCTCTTTAATGATGAGACTTCCTTAGTAAGCTGATCTACCCTTTCAAACAAGGAGTCTTGTTTTTCAAACTTAGAGATAAATTCCTTATTAAGCTCCTTTTGAGTAGATATAAAAGATCTAATGGTGTTTTCCAAGTCACTAGAAACATTACCACTAGAAGCATATTTATTTGGCACATATGGGGGTTTATTGTAGGAGTTATAATTGTTGTTACCATACCCATTATTACCATAGTTCCTAATGAAGTTGACATCAATATTTTCAGAATTGTTACCAACTAGTTCTTGCAAAGGAACATTTTCAACACTAGGTTTATTAAGCAAAGCAAGAATAGTATCCATTTTAGATGACAAATCATTAGTTTCCTCAATAGAATTCACTTTCTTAGATGGGTTGGGTGCCCTATCAGTATGCCATTGACTATAGTTTTGCAAAATGCTTTCCAATATGTTTTTAGCTTCTACTATAGTCTTACTCATAAAAGCACCTCCAGCAGCAGAATCAAGTATATTTCTAGACATGTAGTTTAACCCATTGTAGAAAGAGTGTAATATGGTCCATTCATTAACTCCATGTGAGGGACAAGTTCTAAGCATAAGTTTTATCCTATCCCAAGCCATAGCAACATGTTCATTTTCATTTTGCCTAAAAGAAAGAATGTTGTTTCTATTTTGCAAAATTTTAACAGGGGGATAATATTTCTTAATGAAAGCTTCTTTTAGATCATCCCAAGTTTTAATGCTATCAATAGGTAATGAATGCAACCACTCTTTAGCTTTTCCTCTAAGTGAGAAAGGAAATAACTTCAGTTTTAGGATATCACTTTCCACATTTTTAAACTTTTGCATGTCACATATTTCAACAAAGTCATGAAGATGCATAGAGGCATCCTCCATAGCACTACCACCAAATTGTTCCCTAGTTATCAAGTTCAACAAACTAGGACTTACTTCATAACTCTCAGCATTTATCTTAGGTGTGGCAATAGCTCTAGCAATAAATTGATCATTTGGAGTGTTTGTGTAGTCACACAATTAGTTCTTTCTCCCATTTTAGCAAGTTTTTTTGTATTTTTATTTTTTATGCAAAACTGAAAATAAATATGCAAGCGGAATATGATATGCAATGACACTAACAAAACAAATAAATTGCTTTGTAAGTAAAGATGGATAAGATGGTGCTCACGTAGGTGCAACCTCCCCAAGCTTAGGTGTTAGCACAAGTTGGTGAAGTTGACTTCGTTGTGAGATGAATGCGATGATGCACACCCTTGGATAAATCTCTCAGCTATGATTCCCCGGCAACGGCGCCAGAAAACAGTCTTGATGGCCCTTGAAGAGGTTGATCTACGACGCCAGAAAACACTTTGTTGATCTCCGGTGCGTAGTTACCTGCGTCAAAAGTAAATGGGTTAGGTTGAGACTCCAAGTGCAGAGTGTGTAGTAGTGGAAGACTGTTTTCCCCACGAGGGTGACTCGAGGGTTTAATATCGAACTCTCGGGGAATCAGTAGTGAAGATATATCTTCTTATCCTTCTTTTGGTTACCTACAAAACAAAGTTAAATGTTTTGGTCCTCAACCTCACCTGTGGTTGTCAAGCACAAGGTGTAAGAATGATATCAAGATAGTTATGCAATGCAAACAGGAAATAAATATGCAATGGTGGTGGATGCAATGGTAAATGATATTTTTGGGTTTTTTAATGATGTATGCAAGATGAAAAGTATTTTTGTATTTTCGGATTTAATGATGGCTGAAAATGAAAAGTGGTATATGGTGTTGGAAAGGTGTTTCTTATGATTAAAAATGGACCGGGGTTCATGGTTTCACAAATGCACTCTCTCTTTATAAAGTGGCAGACAATGGAACACACACAGAGTTAACATATGAGATTGCAACACAAAGTTTGATAACAAGTTACTTAGATATATGGGCATCACGTCCTAACATAGAGACCTTTTGGTTATTAGTCTCTCTTATACTCCACCAAGATGCGAACCAAATCATAACACCTCAGTAATTAAGATGACTCAGAGTATAGCAATAAGTTTCATGACATGAAGTGAAAATAAGAACATGCTGGATCTAGTCACAGGAAGAAGCTTGGTCACCCTCAACCCTTGCAGCATGGTATTTTTGTTTATCCCTAGTGAGGTAACAAAGTAAGGTAAACACCCAAGTGGATCGCGATATTAAGTTGTCAGCTTACCGCACTCACCACTCCCCGTTACTCCAACTAATGCACACGTTCCCCCACACACGCTCTCATAAACATGCTTGATCATAACAAGTAGACAAGAACGGGGTACATAATATGCATCTATACTCATAACTGAAACAAACATTGCAATCTCAAACATATATTAACTCATAGAAAGATCCACCACATAGGTATTACAAATATGACCGTAATCATGTTCAGCAGCTCATACGGTACTAATTAGTGAAGCTCAAGAGAGGAGAGATACATAAGTTACTTCCACAAACCCATAGTCCAGAGGTGGACTACTCCCTCTTCATCATGGAGACGGTGGAGAAGTCGATGGAGAGATGGAGACCACACCGGCAGCGCCCCGCCGGAGTTTTCCCCCTCCAATCTGCAGCTCCTGATCTCCGTTTCGGTGTTTCTGTGTTTTGCGGCGCCCTTCGCGAAACGCCAGGGGACCTTTTTTATAGGCGTTTTTAGGTCAAGACGGAGTCGGTGGACGAAAGATCGACGGCAGCGGAGCCACGAGGCCCAAATGAGTGGGCCCCACGCGGCCACAGTACCTGCCGCGTGGGCCACCCCCTTTCGCCTTCTGGCCTCCGTTTGCTTGCTTCCTTCGCTCCGAGGTCTTCCTCCTTCCAAAATACTGACGCCTGTATTTTTCCATAATTTTTGGACGACGTTTGGGTCCCTGAAACATAAAAGGAAAGAAATAGGGTTTTCTGCCTGCGCAGGGTTAATTCCATAAAAATAGGAAACAATTGATTTATTTCCTAAAATCATTAAATAACAGTAATATAACCCTTATATGATACAAATATAATTGGAATATGTGTGATATAGTGCAAAGTTCATGTATGCATTTTACATGCATCACCCCTCCATCAGCCGAGTGAAATCTCCGCCAGAGACTCCAGCTCCACCTTCAACTTGACTCCTTGGTAGATGATCAATCCACCCCACGCCCCGTCGACCTCAAGATCTCATGTGTGCACCATCTTGAATCAACCCCGCGTCACTGCATGTCAAAGCACGCATATCCATGCGCCACGTGTTTCCACGCCACAGAATACGGACACCATCAGCCCTCACGCTCCTACGTCGTTGTTGCTGATCTTCACCGTCTTCTGTCCCGTCAGACTGTCCAGTCCAACCCAGCCGAAATTGTTCGACTGTAATCATGCTCCACCTCGCATCATATCAGCCTAGCACCAACGTGCCATGATCAACGCCTTTTGGTGCACGATCCTCCGCGATATACTCCAGACTGCTCCCAGCCTTATACGCACATCGCCAATCTGTCAACCTGCAGGTAAAACCAGTGCAAACTGAACAACAAATTAAGGGAAATTGCTTCTTGGTAGATCCCTGAGTACACCTAGCATGTGCACCCACAACTCCCGGTGCTCCTTTTTCTCTTTTTCATGTCACCATCCCCATGCACCGAATACCTGTTGCCTAGATTATACTTTTTTTCACGTAACAAATCTCATGCATGTATGCTATCTATCGATCAGCTTCCTGAGTGCCAACGTCTGGCTTTGCGATCCTGCACTGCTCACCAGCTCTTCCGCGTGCCTCTCTACCTGGACCTCGCTTGCATGACCCCCTGCACCTGGACCTGCCCATGTGGGCCTTGCCCTCCTGCACCTGGACCTTGCGCGCGCCTCCAGGGCATCAGCTTGCACGCGCGCTGATTGCCGCTGGCCTGCTTGCCCACCGAGTCTCCGCGTGAAGCACGAAGACGTGTACCGCTTCGCCCCGATCTGCACCGCGCACTCGACGTTCCGATCGATCCGATCTCGTCCTTGACATGCGACCGATCTCGCCGAGAACTCCTTGCTGTAACCGATCCGATAAGCCTTGTGTGCTTTCCGATTGCGTTTCCGTCCGTCTGGTTACAAACACTGCTGCTCCCCTCGAATCTGCAATCGCTGCCGACCGTCGCTATTTCCGACGAAGCTCCACGACACACGATCCAATCTGACGCAGCATCAACTCTAGATCAACAATCTGCGGCTTTCAACCTGACGCTCTGATACCACTTGTTATCGTCGTAGGCGCATAATTGATCTACCGAGAACCAAGCAATCAACAGCACGATGACGACACCGAGATTTGGTAACGCAGTTCGGCGAACTCGCCTACATCTGCGGGGCATGACTACGGGCGCTCCTCCCCTCTGATACCGCAACCCTGGCCGCCCTAGGCGCCGGCACAAGCCGCCGGCTCCCCCTGTGTGCCTGTTGCTATCAAGTCGTCATGGGTTACACGTGTGGTGCTCCCCTCATTATATGGGAGGCCCAGACTACAAGAGTTCGACTCGAACACTACTCGTAACTACCATACCTAATACAACTCCAAGTCCAAATTTAACCCAACACGTACACAATATTTGACACAAAACACAACACCCAGCATACCGAAGCTTCCACCCAAGACTGAGAGACCAGTGACTAATGAGAGGTGATTTCTCTAAATGGATAGCTACCATGTCCTGCCAAATTGGAAGCGTGCAAGGACCATACGGGATGTGCAGAAGTTTCTCAACACAAATGCAGAGTCCAAGACAGCTTATCAACTGAAAGCTTCAGTTTTACAGTACCCAAGATTGTTGAGCAGGCTGTTTAGCATAGCTCTGTGTGGAAGGCTAAAAGCAAGACAAGAAGCAGCAAATACAAAGTAGTTCATGTGCCTGCTTGGATGATCCTACCTCATCTATCTTGAAGTAGTCTAGGCGTTTTTTTTTCTCTGTGATGCTACTCTGAGCACCTTATTGCACTAAATCTCTTGTTTCTTCTGCATCAACTTCTGGTAAAATTATCAGATGCTTGAAGACGGCTGTAGTTTCTTCCATAACTAAATATATCGCAGATATATACTTCAGTTATCAGCCTGTGATACATTATCTTCCAGGTTGTTTTTCACTAAATAGGCATGCATGGAGATCTCATTAGAAAGCAGACTAGTAGGTAAATTCTGTCCAAGCCAGGGTATTAATTCAGTGCCATTCGATTTCATTTCCATTTAATGTTTCAAAGCCTCTAGATGACGCTACCTATTGGCAAGAAAAATGCAGAGTCATCTTAGATGCATAAAATCTGTACCATGACTTGGCCACCCCAAGTTCACCTAGATGACTCTAAATTTTCTAGCCAATATTGTCCAAATTAAGAAAAAGCAATATTTTCTCCAAAAGCTTAGATAACCAAATTCTTGGTACGGTGAACATGCGCTCAAACCAAATAAGTTTGAGGCTATTTCATAGCTTTGCATATACATATAAGTCACCATCATTGTAAGAAAACCTGAGTCACCTGACCTGCTATTCTTGTACATAGATGTTCTCATCGTCCTCCTTTTGATGGTAGGATGTGTCTTATCATTTTTATGCCATTTTTGGCTGGACTCGTGATTTCATCCAAGATCTTTTATTAATCGTCCTTGAGAGATATTCTTGTCTCCTGGCTCTTGTAAGAATAGTTGGTTATAGGGTTGCTAAAATGCAAATGCCATTGTAGTCAACTTTCTTTGACTGCACACGAAAACTTCTACCTTATAATTCTTGAGTTAATGTATCCTGATACGAGTTTCATGTTTGTCCAGTCTTTTTTGTGGTATATTAATTGACATGTTTCATGGAAACGAATATCATAGCATGGATAGGCAATTCACATACAACATAAGTTACAGACTACTCTTATTTGAAAGGTGATCCAGAATACAGTTGTCACACAGAGCCGTTTTGAGCATCAATGTTTGCATTTCAGGCCTCCTGGTGACTATTCGGCTCTCAGATTATGTTTCTTGCTCCACATTCTGGTTGGTTGATATGATCGAAACTCTGAACATTAGCACTAGCCTTGCGCCATTTATCGCATTTAACATCTTGATATGGAACAGCTTTGCAGGATCCCGATCGCTAGGCTAGCTGCAGCCCAGGTGCTCAGCTGAGTGGTTACGCCGCCTCATGGTTAACTGGATCGCCTGCTGTTGGCGCCTCTGGATGGTGAAGAGAAAAATAATACGTAGCCATGGACTGGTGGAAACTATGCTGCCTGACGAAGGCCGTTGTACATAATGTAGCGTATGCGCATGTAAGCCTGAAATGGGTGGTTCTATGCATTTCCCTTGAACTGTCATGGTAATGTAACCAAACAGTGATGATGAGGACGAATATAGATCGAATAAAAAGTGAGTATTACCTGTGCTAGTTTTTATGTCTTCCCTTGATCGGTGGCTGCTATGAGCTGTGATTGAAAGTGCAGCATTTTATTCATACCAGACACAATTCTTTTTGCCCTCCTCCGCCACCACAAGAGAACCTAGCTGCCGCCATGACTTCTGCCTTCTTCATACCTCGGTTCCCCCTCCTCTGGCCGGCCTCATTGGCATCCGAGGGGTGGAGAACCCTATCTATGAGTGGACTTTCTAATAAAAGTAGAGTTTTTTTAGATTAGGTTACAATTTTGGTAGCCATCTTTTTCGTCAATGAAGATGGCATCGTCGACAATAAGTGATCTATGCAACGATGAGCTCTCCTTCCAGTTGTCAATGGTGGTGTTTGAAGATTAAATTTGTCTACGTATGGTCCTTCAGATTTTGATTCAGAATGATTTTGGATATTTTCTCATGATTGTTGTGTGGAGGTTTGTCCTTGAGATATCTGTCTCGACTGCTGCATACTCGATAATGGTGATTCGTACTCTCGACTCCTAAGCGACGTCGATCGGGTTGTTCGGTTGCTTTTCCCTGAAATGCCGATGTTGGTTCTCTTGCCCTTGTTGGTTGATTACTTTAATGGTTGTGTTGCGCGTGTAGCCCTGGTATTGTGGCTCAAAACTAAAATCATAGAAGAACTCTCGTTGGTATTTGCAGGTCTATGGTTTGATATCTATGTCATTTTTGTACGACTTTAGAAAATTTCATGATTGCGTCATCGAAGAAGAAAGAGCTTGAAGATGTCAAATCTCTTAAACTTTATTTTGTAATCGCTGCAGTCTGCTCATGTATCGCTATCATGTACTCTTCGCTGCTATAAATATATCATTGTATTAATTGTCAAAGAAAATCCAACATTTTATTCAGTAAGACATGTCTAAACTAGACATCTTTTCATTGCGCTGGAATATTAAACACCAAAATGTAACATAGTAGTATCTAGCATTTATTTGCTAAATGGTCTGTAGATCAATGATCTGTCTATCTATTGAATGCGCACATTGTGAAAGTTTGGTTTTCTTTACAATCCAAGGCTGAATTAAGTAGCGCGGTGCGTTAGGTCGGTTCCCTACGTATGGCAAGTCTGAGCGTACTGTAACTCCGAAAATTTTCAGATTTAGAATTTCGAGCAGCAGGGCCATTGCAATTTTGGACCTCGGGCGAGATAGATAAATATAATTACACTAATCTATTTTAGTTTTTTCCACCATACTATGGTTTTACAAAAATATAATGTATACTTTGTGAGCATTGTTAGACATTCAATATATTTTTAATAGTTTTCCATTATATAGTTGTAAGATTTGTCATCAAAACTAGTTTTGAGTTACACAATTTGTTTCCCCGAGACATTGTCCTTAAAAATGCAAAATCATCTTAAATTAAAACAAACAAAAATAGAAAAGCGCACAACTCCTTCATGTTCTACAATTGATGAATTATGTGTATATGTATATTTGTTTTGTGGATCTTCTTATCTATTTTAGTATTATTAATATTCTGGTAGAGATTTGAATGCATAAAACCTAGCAAATATCTTAACACATGTATTTAACACATGTATGTAGTGTATGGTTATGTAACAAAATAGAAACTTCTGGAAATATAAATTGAATAGTTGGCATCGTCATTATTTTACTGGTAAAATGTGTATTAATAGTCATCATGGATTCAGTAATAAGTTGATAACACGTTGGTGATTTATACTAGTTACCGAAATAACATCGCTTATAGTAATCACCTACGCGGGTTCTCCTATTGCACACACAATTCAATTTTTATATATGCTCAGTACAATTCCTCATAAGCATGGTGACATCCCAAACTTAAAATGTGTTACTAATTCTACTCATAACAACTAATATTTACACCCAACAAAGTATCACAAGCCACAATTCCCACAAGGAGTTTCATTCCGCTTGACCCCCAAATATATTTCCCAGATCCCAACTAAAACAATCCAAACCTAAATCAGCGCTCACGAAGATGTCTCCGTACTATGAGATCGATGTCGGGTGGTCATCAGAGGACCCGAAAATGCCACGGTCGATGAAAACAATGCAGTTTCATGTGACATTGTCACCCTCGTAGGGCATGAACTCATGAAAATATATTGTATTGCAAATTTGCGATCATTTCCTCGATTCTTGGGAGATGAAACATGAGCATGTGGAGAAAATTGGCAGGAGCTGCAGGCGGGAGGGGGAATATGTGGAGAAATATAGAGGGAAAAGGGAAAAAATGGAGGGAAAGTCGCCTAGTCTCGTCGACAGAGCGGACCCACGTCGTCTTTTTGCTTCCGCCGGCCCGAGATGCCCCCAGCGCACTATGTTCGGTTTGGGTGCGTCGGATAAAACTTAGGCCAAATCCGACGGAAAACAAGACTTTGAGAAGCGACTGGGTGAAATTTTTCGCGACGGCCTCTCGAGGCTCTAGGGACGGCTGAAGATGCCCTTGCGGCCCACGTTAGCGGGTGAGGTCGGTTCGGTAAACCTGAGCGTACTGGAACTCCGATCTCGTTCAGTTTTGGAATTTCGAGCAAGAACCACGCGCTTCGACACGTTAAATTTGGACGCCTCTCCTTGCCTGTCGAGATCTCAGAAATCTCGCCCCCTTTCCAAACTTCTCAGCTCTCTCTCTCTCCCGCCACACCCCGATCCGCGCCAATCCCAAATCCCAAATCCAGAGCTCCCGCACATCCCCACGCCCATGGAACCCCCAGCTCGCCCTCCCGGCGCCTCCTTCGCTCCGGAAGACGGCGACCTGCTCACGCTCTACCTCGGCCCCAAGATCGCGGGCGAGCCGCTCCCCTCCGTCACGGCGCCCTACATCCACGACCGCGACGTGTACGCCGCCGAGCCCGCCGCGCTCGTCTCCGGCCTCCTCCACGCGCTCGTACCGGCGAGGAACGGCGCGGACACCCAGGAGTGGTACTTCTTCACCGCCGTGCAGGCCAAGAGCGGCCGCGACAGCCGCAGGTGCCGCGCCGTCGCGGGAGGCGCCGGGACCTGGCATTCGGAGAAGGCGCGGCAACAGATCGTGAACCAAGAAGAAGATCGCGTCATCGGGTACCGTCACAGCTTCACCTATGAGCCGAAGAACGGCTGGCTGATGACGGAGTACACCCTCGTCGGCCAAGAAGGGGGGCGCGGCGAGGCCATGCCGGTCCTCTGCAAGATCTACCGCTCGCCTCATGCCGCTGCTGCCGGCCAATCCGCCTCGAAATCGAAGAAGAGGAAGGCTGCGGTGGAGGAGCGCTCTGATGCTGGTTCGTCGGGCCGCGTGAGGCGGCGGCTGCAGTTTCCTTTCCCCCCTCCCGCACCGAGTCCTTGCGCCGTGGTTGCTCCTGCTGCGTCGGAGTTCTTGCTTCCCATCGAAGCACCAGCAGACAAGAAAGCAGAGGACGAGTTCTTGGTTCCCATGGAAGCACCAGCAGACAAGAAAGCAGAGGACGAGTTCTTGGTTCCCTTCGAGTCGCAGACAGAGAAGAAAGCAGAGGACGAGTTCTTGGTTCCCATCGAGGCCCAGGCAGAACAAGAAACAGAGGAATCGCGAGGATTTGAGACGCAACAGCAAGCGCTGGCACGGGCAGAAGAGGAGTCGCAAGGCGAGTTTTTGGTTCCCATCGAGTCCCATGCAGAACAAGAAGCAGAGCAATTGCGAGGATTTGAGCCGCAGCAAGAACCGCTGGCATCTATGGCTTCATCGAGGGCATCGTTGATTTCCAGATTGCCCATGGCCGTTCGTTATGCTCTTGCCGGCGCTCTAGCCTCCATTGGCCACCCCTTCGAGGATTGGGCTACTGAAGATGAAATTAATTCACATTACGGTGACGCTTCGCCATTAATGGGCGGCTTCATCCCACCCTACGATTCCACTTGGGAGCTGAACTACTCCCACGTTTCGAGCTTCCCGCCTTCCGCCCTGACCTCCTACAGCCCCACGCTCTCACCCTCTGCCCAATATTGGGACACGCCAGAGAATTCGCATGGAGTTGATGCATCCACGCGTACGCTACTCTCAGCTGATCAAGCTTATCTTGGGATGAGCTGCTACGGGGCCACGTCATTACGGAGTAACGGCGCCGGCGCTTGGGCCACTCCGCCATCAGCGAGCGAGCTACTTCCAGGTTCTTGGACAGGGGGACACCTCTGCTTTTGAGTTGCGAAAAGTAGCTCTGACTGGCTTTTCAGTCAAAAACAATTGAGATGTTTACTTGATGGAAATCTGAAACATTTGCAACTCAGTTGGAACAGTAACCGGAAGCAATTGAGTGAGACTTTTAGCTGATCTTGCTGCGTCAATGTAACTAGGAGCTGCGAGATAAAATGATGGCATGTACTGCTTTGCTGATCAGGGAGCAGAGGCAGATCTAGTTAGCCTAGCTAAATTTAATTGTAAAAATCATTTCATTATTCTCTATGGTTTGATTTGTGTGCCTCTGTTTCCTGCTACGATATGGTCCGATGCGTTGCTATGGACTACAATATGTGTTTATAAATAATGATGTACTATGTCGACGCCTAATCTCAATTGGTGCTTGGTGGTAGCTTGAAGGTGAACGACACTAATTTAAAGCTTTACAGGTCTAAAGATATAGCGATCATCTGTGGTATGTAATTGGCATATCTTGAGGGTTTTCTTACATCACGTTAATGTAACTTATACAGTTATACTATAGCTTATTCGCAAGAAAAAACCAGTTATAAAGTTTGATACTAAAGTTCTGAACCTAAACTTGTTCCTGTCACAGTTCTGAACTGCAATGCTAATCCTTTTTTTTTACGGGACTGCAATGCTAATCCTACTGTAAGGAAAGTTTTCTGTAACAGTTTTGAACCAAAACTTGCTCCTGTCACAGTTTCTGAGATGTACTGGTAATCCTACTGTATGACCAACAAGCTAGTCGATACCAGACTCTCAGTGCATCGCAAAAAAAAAAACTAATCGATGCCAGATGCATTATCATTCATCATATGGATCATTAGACTCTCAGTGCATCACATACAAGTGGATATGATCGTGGTTTGTCTCACTCCTAGTGTGCGCAATGACCCTGCAGTGCCTTGCAATGCTCCAGACAGAATGGCTTGGATTGTGCGCATCCCCGACGCCACGACGCGCCACGTCCCAGGGGCATTTCTTCATCAATCTCTAGCTTCAGCGTGCTCTGTCCCGGGGAAGCCCTGGCTGGCCTCAAGCTGCGGCATGCTCTGGCTTGGGAGGCCCTCGCCGGCCTCTACCTGAAGTGTGCTCTTGCTTAGGAAGGTCTTGTCACCCTCTAGCTGCGGCCTGTTCTGGCCCGATTCTGACTGCAGCGAGCTCCGGCTACGGAATCCCTCCATCACCTTCTGGTCTGCCTCGAATGTCGCCCTCGGATCGCCGTCCCTCATCTTCAGATTGGTTAGAATTTGTTCAGGTTTCAGGCTTCAGGCTTCTTGTCAGAAAATGTAGATTGTGTTGCAACATACTTACTCAAACGAAAGAATACTGAAGAATGCTCGTCTTTAGGTTTAATGTTCTCTGGTCCTCCTCTCGTCGCCCCCGCGTGGCGGCGGAAGGGGTGCAGGGGGAACCCTGACCACCCCACCCAACCCTCCCTCCCTCATCCCTCCTCCGTCCCTCGCCGCCGCCCAAGGGTGTGGCCGGGCAAAGCCTAGCCTATGCCAGCGGCGGCGGCGTTTTTTGTCCCTCGCGCGCACTAGTAGGGAAAAGCCTATAGATGCAACGCTTCTACTGACGGACAAAACAACCGTGCGTCACTGCTATTTAGCACTGACGTGGAAAATAAAGGCGCGTCAGCAGTGTCCAGATAGCACTGACCCACAGCCTAAATGTCTCGTCAGTGGAACGTGGGGCCCGCTGCGGTAGCCGGGGGAGGCGTACCGCTGACGCGCGGAATTACCGTGCGGCAGTGGTGTGAATGGTACCACTGACGCACGTTATATTCACCACGTCAGCGGTACGCCTCCCCTGGCTACCCACAGCGGGCCCCACTTACCATTGACGTGCGCCGACTGCGTGCGTCAGTGCTGTGATTCGTACCACTGACCCGCATGGGTCCCGCACGTCAGTGGTAAGTGGGTCCCGACGACTAGTCATGCACGTTTATATATGGTTTAATTAGGGTTTAGGGTTTTTAGGGATTTAATTATGGTTTAGTGTTTAATTAATTAGGGGTTTAATTAGGGTTTAGGGTTTTTAGGGGTTTAATTAATTAGGGTAATTAAGTGCGGTCCCGATCGTGATGGCCACCGTACGTACCTCGCGATTATATATGGGGCCGGGAGCTTTAATTAGGGTAATCAAAACTCAGGGGTACACCGTGACGTGAAGTTAAGATACTACTGAAGGATCGAGGAGATTATATCGGGCCGGCCAACTTTAATTATACGTTAGAGGGTGTGTACGTACTGCCGATGTTTCGCGTCAGATGGGTTAAGATCGAGCATCATTGAAGAAGACCGATACTTCACCACCATGGTTAATTATACACGAAGCCGGCACTTCAACAAGCGTGAAACAACGTCACCGCACAAAATGAGCATGAGTATTGGCTAAGCATGTGTTCCAATATATATGCTTTCTCTCCATAATTAACCGACCCGTCATGGCCTAGCAGGACCACACTACCGAGGTCAGGTCGTCCGTTCAAAGAACAAGTCATGATGTGGGGCTAAATTATTCAACGGCGACAAAAAAAGGCAAGAAGATTGTTAAACGCTGAGAAACTATATGCATGTATCTCTCTTTTGTGTATAATTATGTGCTTGTTTGTATCGATCAACTAATATTCGATGTGTGCGGCAAAACTATGCATGTATCGTCTCTCTTTTGTACAACTAGATGACCCGTTGCGCGACTGCGCAACTGCCTAGATGCAAAGATTAAATTATTGCCATAAGTGAATCCTTAGGAAATAACAACGTGACTACTCATCATCGACTGATTGCTTTGATGGCGTAAAGAACACATCTACAATATATGAAACACCATCCTCACTGGCTGGGCTACGCTCGTCTTAAAAAGAATAAACACAACCATGTCAGTCGTAAGCTGGTTTGATGTGACAAAAGAACCCCAGCCAGATGTGGATCTTCTCCTCCCATCAGCACAAATGGCATATTGAGCTTGGAGTATCACCCCCATGTATCGACATAACCGCATTACCAGAAAAACCTAAGTTCAAAGCTTCAGAAATGGCCCTCGGAATCCTCTAAAAAACATACAGGGCACCGTTGCACGACTAAGCAACTACCGGAAATAAGACCGTATTGTTTTCATATGCTCCTTTTGCTTCACCACTCATCGTTTGACTGAAATTAAGCCATTTTTTGGAAGGTAATTGACAATCATTTTCAATTTGATACGACGCATTGCATCTTGAAAACAGATGACACCACCAAGTTTTTCCGGTCTAATACATTATTGAGAAGTAGGATCTGTACATGGAAAGGTTATATTTCATTTGTGCTGGAAACAAGATATAAAGACGGACAAAACTCCACAAACATTTTAGTCATCGAGATGCAATACAAAATCAATTGAATTCAAATATTCTTGTGCGCAAGGTCGCCACAAAACATCAATCTCACTGGAAGGATACGTGCAGCCATAGATGTCGAAAGGAAAATTCTCGCTATTGTCGTGCTCTTGCAACCCTGTGTTGGAACAAAATTGATTACAAGCTACTTCCACTGAATTAAAAGCCTGACTACTCCTCGCCGTCTACTGCTCTTTTAGCCATCTCGTGCGACGCCTATTCAGCATTCCCAGAATCGCCAGTTTTGCTCTTGCTCTGTCCACAAGGAGTACCACCATTCACGGAGTGTATCCTGGTTTGTAGGCTTCAAAACACTGCACCGGCCCCTTGGCTTGACACAATCTGAACCAAAACTCGTGAGAAATGGCATTGAATGGGCGGGTGATTCACATTTTGCAGCTCTTGGTCGCATAAACTGCTTGGTGGACAAAGGGCAATCCACTGTTCCGTAATCTGTCCAATTGCATAAACTGCATGCAAAAGTATTGATAGGCAATCAAAGCAATCCAACTCATCAGTGCAGTTAACAAAATGCACTGTGTCAGTCCAAGAAAGTGTTAACAAAATGCATTGTGTCAGTCCAAGAAGTAGGCACAATATGAAGCCCAAGAAAATGCAAAAGGAGATAACTGAAATATTTTCAAAAAAAAAGTCAAAACGGAACTAAAATATTTTCAATGGATAAAGCTAAATGGAGACGCAAACATTAGTATGAAATATTGGCAAGGAACTCATAAGTGGACATGCTTACATAAGGCTCATGTTGACTTGATGGCAGATATCTTGTTTCTTGCTGGCCCTTGCTATCAGAACTAATGAAATACCATTAAATTATCCTGACATTATGCCCATTCTCTGCTATAGCTGCAGCATTTCTCTAGTAGATGACGCGCGCTTCATGACCATGCTAAATATTTTATTAACCATGCGTTCAAGATTTGTAGTGGAGAAACTGATTATGTATCTGCCATTAAATGAAGGATGGACTATATGATACAGTTCTGTAAATTCTATGCGTCCTAAAATCAATAAGGAAGCAGGTTGGAAGTCCCAAAAAGAACAGATCCTCTGAACTTAAATGCAACAGAAACAAGAAAGCATCTGCATATCTGCGAGAAAATAAGAAACACATGCAACATCATAGATATATGAACCGAGTCTGCACAGACAACTGCACATATATATACTCGATTAGTACTGTTGAGTATAATGTTACTGCAGAATTGGTTCAACAAACAAATAAAATGTAAATGTATCATATGAGAATGGTGGAAATCGAGGAGACACAAAACATAACAAAATGTAAGAGAGAAAAGTTATTGTGTATGAGAAACATCTTTGAAGAGCAACTGGTTGAGCAATCATACATGTAAACATGATAATTTAGAGAGAAAAGGGGAAGCCCATACTCATGCTTTGTACTTCCAAATTTATTGAATGGCCAGCAATATGATTAGCAAGGGATCCATCATTCAGCCGTGGGGCTGCTGCACTTTTATTGATATTTTCAGTAGAAGAAGCAACCAACTCTGGTACATGTTTAACACCAACTATCCGTCCTTCCAGTCCAGCCAAGAGAGCAAAGAAACCTGTTAGACAAACCTCAATGGGACTGCAGAAAAGATGGCGAATCAGACGTAGAAGATCATGTTGCCATTGATCAAGGTCCGACATACTCGAATAGCCAACACCCTGCAAGCCAAAGAAGAATTAGAGCTTCCAAATACCACAGCTACTTACAAAATAAATATGAGGTTTCAAAAATAATATACGAAACAAACTGCTGTAATATGTAAGCACATTATATTTATCATCTGATCTAAAACCTATAATTGATTAAAAAAATAAGAGCAAGCACATTATATTAAACATCAAGATATCTAGAGAAACCATGTAGTGCTTCATAGGGCTAAACTAATAGCCACTATCTTTTAAAAGAGCTGACAGACATGTTCACAATTCGTTCATTAAGTTAATTCTTTGTTCCAAAAGCACAGAAAAAAAGAGGAAGAAAGGGAAAGATCCAGCCACGGCCTACCTCAACCAGCGTCACAAGTGGCATCCAGAAGCTCTCTGGTGGTACATCCTCAGGATGAAAAAACTGTAGCTCAGCAACTACTACACCTGCAAATCGAAGATAAGCAAAATGAAAATCTGACTGATAAATGTCCTCGGCATAGGCATTTGATGCTAACACAACATGTAGCCGATGGGGTGGGGGTGGAGGTGGATATCAGTGAAAGCAAATATGATAGTGATGTCCCAAAAGATCAGACCACTGCACTCCAGTGAGTATGTTAAGATGCAACCATCATGTACAAAAAATCTAATTGCAAAGCAGGGATGCAAGCACCTAAAAATGGAATCCTCTAGAAAAGGGAACACCAGTAAGAACTCACGGATTCTTTGCACTTCTAATCTAAACATACATTTCTACTGGCATGCTAAATATAGCAGGAAAAATAACTATCAGCCTGATGAAGGATGCAAGAGACAAAGAAAGAGAGAGGGAGCCCCGTATACTGGGAGAGGAGGAGGAGGTGCGGGGATGACCTGGGTGAGGAGAGGAGCTGCGGGGACGACCACCGCCCTGCCTGGCCCAGCCACTTCTCCCTTTCCGCCGCCGGCGCCCTGCACGTCCGCCCGGCCGCCGCCGCGGCCCAGCCGCCCGCCGCCGCCTCCGTGTGCGGCTGCCGCGGGACGGCCGCTGCCTCGCCGTGCGCGGCCGCCTGCTGGCCGCCGCCTCGCCGTGCTGGCCGCCACCTCGCCGTGCGCGGCCGCCGCGGCCCAGCCTCCAGCCGCCCTGCTGGCCGCCGCCTCCGTGCCTCCGTCCCCGTCTCCTGCCTCCATCCCCGTATCCTCCACAAGGCTCCCCGGCCGCCCTTCCTGGCCCGTCCGCGGCCGCCGCCACCCGACCCAGCCTCCTCTCCCAGCCTGCCGCCTGCCGCCGCCACTCCTGTAGCAGGAGGGAAAGAGAGTTGGAGGGAGAGGCACGAGGTGGAGGAGAGCAGGGATTGGGGCAGGAGAGAGTGAACGTGAGTGGCTAGGGTTTGGTGTGCTGGTTTTGTTCCACGACACCGAGCGGGCGAAACTAAGCGACGCCGACGAGCTGGTCTTGCCCACTGATTTGTGGGTCCAGTGCGCAGCGTGGCCCACGATGTCATGCACATATCAGCCAACACGAAGTAAAAAAAAATCTACCGCATCCAACGGTTGTGGTGAAAAGTGGGATGGAAAAGTTACTGTTTACCTCCGATCCGACGGTAAAAAACGGCCAGGAGGGGCAAACCATCTCACAGGCCGGGTAGCCTCTTCTCATTTATAGTAGTAATTACGCTCAACTTGTATAGATCGATCAACTAATATTTAATGTGCATGCGGTGTTAACTATGCATGTATAGGCCCTCTTTTGTACAAATACGGATTTGAATCGATCAAATAATACTCGCGATAGCACACTTATTATGTGTATGTTTCAATTTAATAATAGATGACACACTTATTATTGGAAAAAACAAAAGAATTGGCAAAAGCAAATTAAAACAAGAAAAAGAAAAAAAAAGTACCACTGACGCGCGCCCATGGCTGCCGTTAGTGGTAGGCGTAGTGCTGACGCGCGCCGCTAAGAGCCGTCAGTGGTACTCTGTACCATTGACGCGCCCGGCCAGAGGGTCGTCAGTGGTGCAAAACGTACCACTGACGCGCGTCCTGGGTCGCACGTCAGTGGTAAGTGGGGTAGCTAGTTACCCCTTGGCCTCGCGCGCGCGTCGAGTCTAAATTTCCCCAAATCCATTTCAACCGCGCTCTCTCTCCCGAGCACACCGCCGCCGCACTCTCTTCCCCCTCGCCACCGGCCGCCACGTCCGGCTCCCAGAAGCCTCCGCCGTCCACGACACCTCTCTCCCCCCCTCTCCCTCCTCTCGCGCGTCCCCTCTCTGCCCCAAGCCTCCGCCGTCCACATCCCCGACGCCTCCGCCGTCCACGGCCCCGAGCACCTCCATCGTCCAGGGCGCGAGCGCCATCGCCACCGTGCCCTCCTCTTCCTCGGCGCCTCTCCCTTCTGCAGGTTCGTTCGGTTCTCCACCTCCTCTCCCTTCTGCAGCCAAGGTGTTTGTGAAAATGCCACTAAGGATTTTGTGTAGTAAAATTTGTCAAATTCATGTTCAGCCACTAAGTAAAATTTGTGAAAAATTGCCTATATTAGTTCTGCAATTTTAGTTATTTTAGGTACTGTTTAGGTTTAGTTTTCAATTTACGTTAATTTAGGTTAGGTTCAATTCTAGCAAAAAAACAACTAAGGAAAATTTGTGAAAATTGCAACAAAAAATGGATATTTGTTCTGCCATTTTAGATTCTAGTTTTGTGATCATTTTGATATTTTATTTGTAAATTCCGAGCAATAATCAAATGTTTATGATCCATTTTCAGGTGAGATTTGTCGATGATGTTGTGGTGGTGAACTGGTGATGATGATGCTCTTGTGATTTGTGTATGCTGCCGGTCGGAGATGTCGGCCGGGGTTTGAATTTTTGAAAATGATTTGTGGTGTCGATGATGTGGTGGTGGTGGAATGAGTCCCATGATTTGTGGTGGTGAGATGATGATGTTGTGGTGATTTGTGTATGTTTGCAGGTACCCATGAGGCCCTTGAGATTGCCGGAATGTCGATTAACTTCCGTTCTGGCAAATTTCGGGTACTCCATATATCATATTTTAGCAAAGGTCATGCCGAAATTTTTCGTGAATTTTGGCATGACTTTTGCAAAGAAAAAATATATGGAGTACCCGAGATTTGCTGGAATGAAAGTTAAATAACATTCCGGCAATCTCAAGGACCTCAGATGCTCAGCACATGATATTGTGGTGGTGGTGATGGTGCATGCTATTGCATGTGATTTGTGTGTATGCTGCCGGCCAGAGATGCCGGCCGGGGTTTGAATTTTTGTGGTGTCCATGATGTTGTGGTGGTGGAATGATTTGTGTATATTTGCAGGTACCCATGAGGCCCTTGAGATTGCCGGAATGTCGATTAACTTCCGTTCCGGCAAATCTCGGGTACTCCATATATCATATTTTTAGCAAATGTCATGCGTTACAATCTCAAGGGCCTCGTGGATTTTGTACTTAGTGAATTTTAAATACTTTAGTGGTTTTTAAAATGCTTTAGTGAATATTTAATACTTTAGTGAAATTTACTTACATTTGTTTTACTAACTACGAGGTTTTATTGTTAGCGCAGACATGGCTCAAAACGATGAAGCCGGGGGTTCAGGGCTAGGAGAAGCCGGGGTTCAGGTCAAGGAGGCGATGGCGAGTATGATCCTTTAATGGAGCACTACTTGTCGATGCAAGGGAACTGCAGTGAGGACGACATGGACGAGATGCCAAGGAAGCGTACTCATGCCGAGCGGGAGGATGCCAGGGCAATAAGGGGACCGCCGATGATGCCACATACTATAGCACTGACGACCCCAGGGATGGCAACGAGACCACTACGAGTGGCGCCGCGGATGGTCACGAGACCACTGATGGTGGCAGTGCCAAGCGTCGCCGGAAGGACAGAAAACCAAACAAGCTCCCGCCACCAGATCCACATTTACGGAAGTGGACCCAACTGGTGTGCCTATGCTGCCGCGTAAACTTGCGGGTGGGTTCGGCAACAACTGCGGATGCATCCTTCGAGACACCGCCAAGATCTACGAGCAGAACATAAGGGACAAAGACCATGAAAACTGGCGGGCTCCTTATTCAGAAGCTGCACGCACGATACAAGTTCCCCCGGACTACTCTAGCTTGGATCTCTACACAAATCCGGTAAACTCATTCGCCCTCGGCAAGATGAGCAGAGCTCTGAGCACTTGGAAAAATAGGGTGAGGGCCAAGATTGATGAAGGTGCCAGTTTCGAAGACATCCACCGCGTCTTTCCCTCCATTAAGCAGGAGGATTTAAATCTCTTCATTGAGATGGAAAAACATCCTTCGAAGGTAAATATGAGGCAGTGGGGGAAGAATATGCGGGAGAAGAACTTAGGTGACCACAATCTCGGAAGCGGTGGTTACCTCGGCAAGCAACCAATTTGGGACAAGCAGGACGAAGAGTACATAAAACAGAAGAAAGAAAACCCGTACGCCAAGTTCAAAGACCCGCTGGCAAGACGATATATCAGGTCCCGATACAACGAAGATCCCAAGAACGGGAAACTTCTTTTGAACAAGAAGGTCAAGGATCTCCAGGAGCGTTATCTGGTAAGGAAGTTTACCAGCTAAATTATTAGCTTCTACTCGTATTCAAGTCGATGAAATGCTAGTAGCAACATTTCTAAATGGTTCACACGTTCCTTCTACAGGAGGAACAAGAACTTGCGCGGACCCAGGCTTCATCCCAGGAGTCGTCGGTGGTGAAGGCCCCTTGGGACAACCCTTTGAACAGGGCGTTGAACAGGGTAAAGGAGTTGCCGGTGTCACGGAAGCCTCATCGTGGGCGTGTGATCGGCGCCGGCTCCGGTAGAAAATATTCAGACTATTTCTCTGAGGACAAGGAGGTGCGAAAGGAGAGGAGGAGGCTCGAGAGGGATAATACCCAAAGGGAAATTGTCCAAGATGAAGTGGCAAAGCAGCTCCAATCCCTCCTTCCTTCCATCACGCAGTCGGTCATAAATTGGATTGCCAGTGGCCAAGAAGGGTGGCCCGACTCTTGCCAGCTTAGGCGCCAGCAACTCGAACAACCAGGCGCCGTTGCAAGTCCCGCAGAACCCTAATCCTATCTTGGCGGATGCGTCGGCGGCCGAAACAATGCACAACATGCTGCGCCGGCCGCCAACGATGCACAAGATACGTCGGCCGCAAACAGTGCGAACATACGCCGGCCGCCAACATTGCACATATTAGGGAGGATTCGCGGCCTTCACCGCGCCTCGTAGCAGCCCTTCCGTTGTCTCTTGCACGCCGACGGCTGCCCGCGGTCCGTCGACGTTAGACGAGATCAACGCCCTCACGGTAAATAAGCGTCGCAAAAGGCTCAACTAGTTTTACTTTATCCTTCGTGGCCCTCTCTAACGCCTTGCGTATGTGTTTTCGCAGGCCGACGAGGTGGAATGCACAATGCTGCTTCATTTGAACAACGAGTTTAAAGACGTGGCTAAAGGAGTCATCATGGCACCACTCAACCGCATCTTCCACTGTGGGACTATGCCCGAGAACATGGCTCGGGTTACCTTTCATCGGGTGTTACCGGGTTGCGCTAACTTGGATCCTCCGACTCAACCCCCGAAACCGATAAAGAGTTGAACCTCGGGGAATGCGTTAGTATGCCCATGCTATGGCCAAAAGCATTGATTCGTCTGGACCCCGCTACCAACACCCCACAGCCAACACCGGCCGCAGCGGCGCCAGAACAAGACAGGACCACTCCATCTGCCGAGCCCTCGGAAGAGCCCCCAGCTAATTTTTTGGATGATCCCGACAACTTCCTCAATGAGTTCAGCTATGACGAAGACATGGGTCCTCCTGAACAGCTCAACCGTGTTCCCGATAATCCCGCGGCCGATATCCCTCAATGCTCGAAGCGTCTATTCGGTTCTCAGGAAACGCCTGAAGCGGCCCCCTTCTTCACCGAGAACCAAACAGCCCCACAAGGTGTTCTCAGCCAGGGCAAACTCTACGAGGGTATCAAAAATGCGCTAGCATCTCCCGCGGTCGAGAAGAAGCAGCCGAAACCGGGGAAAAGATCCAAGAAATGTGCCAATGCCTCCTTCAGCCAGCCGGCGCCTACGAATCAGTCGGCTCCTACGAAGTCGTCGGCGCCTAAAGTACATCAATTGGGTGTACCGATACTGCCGACGGAAGCCCGGCGTCTCCTGATTGGGGATATGAGGAGCGTACATGAGGGGTTCTGTATTTGGAGTGTAGTTACCTCCGAATGCCAAATCCACCGTACCCACTTTACCTGGGAAGGGTGCCAAACGGCATGGGCTTTGTCGACACTTACCCCGGGGACGTGTTCTTCATCAGATTTGAAGAGATCTTCGACCTCTTCCACATGAAACAGCTCCCGACAGTTATGGTCCGCCTAGTTGCTATGAAGTTGGCGCACCAACTCAAGACCGCGGAGATATCCCGGAACGTGGCGATAATGGACCCCTACTACATGCATGAGAGGACCCTTAAGAACCCTGCGGCTCGGCTAATCGCGACGCAGTTCGTTGAACGTTTCTTCCTAGAGAATAAGGGCAAGGGGACTCTCCTCGTGCCTTACTTTCCCGGGTAAGTCATTCAATTCGATCGCTAGCCACCATAAAATAATCTCGTACATTTTGTAGAATACCGATAGTCTCTTTTTGGCAGGGACGAGCACTGCACCCTCATCATGTTGGACCTGAAGATTCGTCAGCCACATACTTGGACTCGAGGAGGGGTAAGAATAAAGACTACACCAATATCAAGAGTGTTCTGAATGATGCTCTAACCGGCTACGCCTTCAAAGGGGGATAGTTAAAAAGAAAAATCTCAAGCAAGACAACCTGATATTCGGCCAGAAGGCAGACTTCCTATGCGCCACACAGTCGGAGGACAGTACGAGGGACGCCTACTACGCCATAATGCACATGAGGGAGTTGGTAAGGGACGAGAACAATCTTGCGTTGCCATCTGATCTCAAACAAGAGTTTGGTCGCATCCAGCGCATGATCACGCGAGTCATCCACGAGGAAGTTTGCACTAGCGAGGGGCTATTCTACCACGGCTTACCAATACCACCTAACCGCGAGATAGAAAGCCGCTTGGAAGCGCAAGGTGATGACAGGCCTTTCAACTCGTTAGAGGGCTTCCGCCCCTTCCCGCCGAAGCCGAAGCTGAAACCGAGCAAGAAGCAGTGATCGACGGTTCATCCCTTAGTCCGTTACTGTTTCTAGTGATCGATGTGAACTTATATGTCTTGTAGAAGTTATTCGTAAACTTGGTGTTGTTGTTTTTTGCTTTCTTCGAACATGCTATCTAGGTTTGTGTATGATACAATTTGATCACTTTGCGTGGTATATTTGTCGGTTTCTAATGCATATATGTGTGATCGGTGAACACCTACCAATTTGGTCACTTGTCTATTTGTACTACTTGATTATTCATACTGTGCATTTATATGTATTTGCCAACTACATACGCGTATAATTCAGAAAATCATAGCGCTGACGGATGGCTTGGGTTACTGCTGACGGACGGCTTTAATTCGGGATGGACAACTTCTGGCGTGCAGGATTGAGATACCACTGATGGACGGGGAGCGCGTCAGTGGTAGCGCTGATACCACTGACGTGCGCGTATCCCGCACGTCAGTGGTAACTGAGCTACCGCTGACACGCGCGCCGCCTGTCATGGTACGAGTTACCACTGACGAAATAGCGCTGACGCGCACCCGTCCGTCAGCAGTAGAGCTTTTCCGTGCATCACTGGTAGGCTTTTCTGTACTAGTGGCGGGAGGTCTGCGCGGGCGGCGATCTCAAGCTAGGGCGGGGCTCGGCCGCCGGAGCCTCGTTATGGTGGCGATCTAGCGCCTCGGAGCCCGGGAGACGCGACGCACGACGGCGGGAGAGGTGGCGCCGGCAAGGATTTTTTTCCTGGTCGGCCGGCGGCGGTTTGCATCCATGGCCGGAGGGGCAGCGGGGATTTCGGTCCTCTGTGCTCTCCGGCGAGGGTGGCAGCCGTAGATCGGATCCCCGCTCCGATCTGTCGTGGGTTGATCCTTGGCCGGCCGGCGGCGCGTGGAGAGGGGTCAGTGAGGGGCGCATGGATGTACCCTGGCGAGGTCCCGGCGGTGGTGTGAGTCTCGCAATGCGGCACCGTGCAGATCCAGCCAGCTGCAGGGTCGGGTAGGCATCGTTATTGCAGTTCGCGTCATGTCGCTCGGGCTGCTTCGGGGGAAACCCTAAATCTGGGTCTCCCGGATTGGATGATGGTGGCACCTTTGGTGTCGCTCTCCCTCCCGAGGACATCATTTTGGAGCAATACCTGGAGGGACCTGAAGATGAGACGGTGTTTCATCTACTTCATCGACGACGGCGGGTCTCGGCGGCATGGCGCCGTGGTCTCGGCGATGGACGCGCGCAGGGCGGTGGTGCTGTTTGGCGACGTGGTGGCGTCGACGGCGAGCCTGGCAAGGTCATTGCATTTGATCACGCCTGAACATGGATCAGTGGAAGACGGCGGAGGAGGAGTATCAACAAGCACATGTGGCACGCGTTGTGTGTCTGCTGGACCGGTCTGAGCCTAGGGCTAGCCATTGGGCAGATTGGTTGAGGCCTCTGGATTTAAATGGTGTGTGTGCGTGTGTGAACCACTTGGCTCCGATCAGCCCCCCCCCCCTAAACCCTAAACCCTAAACCCTAAAAACCCTAAAACCCTAAACCCTAAAGATTGACGGTGGCTTCTGGCTGATCGATGTATCTCTTTGTAAAGCTTGGTGATTTCTGCATTCTCATTTTATTAATAAAATCGGTTGTGTGCATCCTTTGGATGCATAGTCTGGGGGTACACCCTCCATTTCGAGAAAAAAAGATATTGAACAATCAAACAAATTCAGTTTGAAATTAAATGTGATACACCAATTTAGTCCACTGTTCCCTAGGATTGAGTGTACCAGTGATCCTTTGTTGAACTTCCACTGTATCAAAAGTAGGCAAACAATAAACCACTATCTTTGATCATTTTTCAGGTTTCTTGTCAGAGAAGGAAAATTGTGTTCCAGCTGCACTAATCAAACCAAAGACTACTGAAAAAATTCTTAAGCAGAGTCAGTTTAATAAAACGGAAAGACACCAAGTCAAACCATTGTTCCATCAAGATTCAGCACAGCACTGCTTCACTCTTAAACTTTTCACCATGTCAGACAACCCAAACTTAAGCAGTAGTGCACAGGCATTTGCAGATACAAAAAATCCAGTTTGTTGATCGAAATTACACCACAAAACAGCCTATTAGAACATATATATGATTCAATACACTCAATGTATATTATCAATACAAATACCATCTGAACTTTTCACCATGTCAGACAACCCAAACTTAAGCAGTAGTGCACAGGCATTTGCAGATACAAAAAATCCAGTTTGTTGATCGAAATTACACCACAAAACAGCCTATTAGAACATATATATGATTCAATACACTCAATGTATATTACCAATACAAATACCATCTCATGACTGTGAACCTTTAATGTGCGCTTCTACCACAAATCAAATTGAGCTAACGTAGAACTGATCTACAGTATACATGTAAAATGCAGAGTAAAGTGCTGGCATACGCTAACCTTGATGGCCCAGTTCACCATGACAGCACGCTGCTCCACGACTGCACGGCCATAGTTTGCTGACACGGAGGCGTATGCTTTGGTGTAGTCGCATCGCACGCCGAAACTGCTCGTAGCTCTCCTTGCCGTCCAAGTCCTCGAACCGCTTCGTCTGACACAAACAAACCTCGTAATGGGATCAAACACCACGCTGACACTTACAGAGAGATGCAATTTTCAACAAATTTAAGGGAACTATGTGGAACTCGCTCACCTCTGGAATGGCGATGTCCGCAACGGCGTGTGCTTTTGGGTGTGCACAGGGGACTAATTTCTTGGCGAAGTCGAGGAAGAAGAAGATGATGAGGCAGAGGAAGGTGTCCTCCTCCTCGTCTTCAGACAAGGCGGGGGAGGAGAGGTCGAGCAGGGGGCTGAGTGATTATTCGGCGCAGGGGCTGGGAGCACCGAGAACCTACTCCTCTGCATTGAAATGCGTCAGCTCCCCGCAGGCCGAACAGTAGTACGTCCACGTCTCGGCATCCTCGGCGAGCTGCTCGGGGCAGGCGATGTCACATGACAATGCCAAAGGAAAATACATAAACCCTGTATCCATGGCAGCAATAGGAGGCGGTACCCTTAAAAGGAGTTTATACAACTAAATCGATGTATAAGTGGCTAAGATTTAACTGGTGCTAATTACAAGTGGATTTGGGAGACAAAGATCCCCTGAAAATCAAAATCTTTATGTGGCAACTTTTTCAGAATGCTATATTGACTAGAGAGAATTTGAAGAAAAGGAAGTGGCCGGGATCCCCTATCTGTTGTTACTGTAGGGAAGTTGAAACTGATATCCATCTATTCTTTACCTGCAACACTGCTCGAGTGTTATGGGGTGTGGTGGGTAAAACCTTGGGTACAAACTTCTGCCCCAATTCCCTTTATATGCATTTCTTCCTGGTGAAAAAGTGATTTATATGGTTTTCATATCGGCAATTTGCTGGGCTATATGGGTAACTAGAAACAGAGTAACCTTCGATGGTCATAAATTGAGGAACCCTTGTGAAATAATGCCTCGTCCTTTTTGATATGCTGGGCAGGTCTCTACAAGGAAAATAATGCTGAGCGTATAAAAGTTGGAGTTGCAAGACTGATGCAAGCAGCAACTGATCTGATGAAGCTACAGGAGATGACAAACACTGGACGCGAGCTGATGGTCTATGGCGCATGAGATGGACCCAACGTCATGAAGCTGAGTCCTTGCTGCTACGCATCGACTGCTGGCGAGCTGCCTTTCTGCTGTTGGTGTCTTGGATCCCTGGGATCTCAAACTTGTTTAGATGTTGGTTTTGGTTTCTGCAAAACTTATGTGAAAAAGTCTGTAATATCTGACAAAATGGTGACCAGTTGGGCGTTCTACAACCTAGCCGGATGGCAGGTTTTTAATAGACTTAATGATGCATAAGTGTCTCGTACTTTTATTTTTTCGCTGGCTAGTGTTTGTCGCCACACTTTGTGATCCTTGAGATGTAAACTTTAAATAAGTTCGAACCTGGTACTTCAAAATTTAATAAAACAGTTGTGTGCATCCTCGTGATGCAGAGGCTGGGACGTTTGCTCCTTTTCTAAAAAAAAATCTGGCAAAATGGTGATCAGTTGAGTGTTGTCAGGTTTTCGCCCCATAGTCCCTCTCGAGATCAAGGGTGTACAGTGGGTTTCCTGCGATGCACCAACTCACTTCTGCTCCCTACCCCTTTCTTTTACTTTCTGTTGTCTGTAATAACTGAAGACTGCGGTATTTCCGTTTTAATAAAAATGGAAAGGGTGAAGCTCGGTTGGAAAAATGGCAACAATAGGAAAAATGGCAGCAATGTTCAGGGTGTTCCGCAAACATACACCGCCAAGTGTCAGCCCCAGAGACTACTTGGACCAGTTTTGTATCAGTGACACAAGTTTTAGGATCACACTTTCACCATTTACAAGTTGTGGGACTAGTTTGCACGTAGCGGGCAAGTTGTGTGATGTCTAGTGTATTTAGCTCTTAATATGACTCCTTACACAGAAAACTGAAACATTTTTATTTAATGCCATTAAAATTAAATGGACATAAATCATATGAAACATTAAGACTTGCCACATAAATACATTTTTTTGTTCTTACCTTCTCCGACACCTTATTGAGTAATTCCGGGGCCATCATGGGAAAGTCCCCCTCACACCACCTGAAACCAGGGTGTTTCCTTTTATTTTGGATAAGCCGAAGTCACCAACCTGAACAGAAACGGCAAACTTCAGAGTGAGCCGGAAGCAAATCAATCATTTAATTAAAACTATGTGCAAAACCCTGAGATACTACAAACTGAACTGCATCTCACTTTACATATATCACGCGTTGATCTTTAAGATCCAAGTTATCATACTTCAAATCAAAGTACAAAAAAAAAATCGAGTGCAAATACTCCAGTCCAAATGCTGCATCATCGCAGCCTGATGAAGACTGTTGTATATAATGTAGCGTATGCGCATGTAAGCCCGAAATGGGTGGTTCTATGCATTTCCCTTGAACTGTCATGGTAATGTAAGCAAACAGCGATGATGACGACGAATAGAGATCGAATAAAAAGTGGTGTTTACCTGTGCAATCTACTCATCCTCTTTTTTTCTTCTTTTGCTGTGATTGCAAGTGATTTCATTTAGGAGAGGCGGAGTAAACTGACATCTTTTCAATTTTGCTGAAATATTAATAAACACCAAAATACAACATCATCTGCCCAATGGTCTGCAAAACATCTGCCACCAGCATGGGGAAAACCATTGTCGACATTTTATTTACAGCCCAAGCCTGAATTATTACAGTAGCACATGAGGTCGGTTCGCTGAATTACAGCAATTTTTAAAGAATTTTCTGAATTACAGTAGCCTGAGATACCGAGACCCAGATGTTTCAGATTTGGAGAGCCATGCCCACACGCATCGGCCGCTTTGGCCCGCGTACGAGCCACGCGCATCGACACGAAGTTAAATTTGGTCACCCCCTCCTCTGCCTCGCGCCCCACTCTGAATCTCAGAAATATCTGAAGAAGAATGCCCCGGAAGCAAATCAATCATTTGAATTAAAACTATGTGAAAAACTCCGAGATACTACAAACTCAACTGCATCTCACTTTACATATAGCACGCGATTGATCTTTAAGATCCACGAGCAAGTTATCACACTTCAAATCAAAGTGCACAATATTTTTCGAGCCCAAATACTCCAGTCCAAATGCTGCACCATTGCTATGATGAACTGCTGAGGTAGAAGCCAGGCACAAAAATACTTCGTTAAACACAATAAGAGAACAAGTGTATGGCTGCCTCCACCCGTACCTTGTTCCTGTATTTGAGCCCTCTACAATTTATGTAATCTATCTATATGATCAAAATGTATGCATATTTTATCTATTTTATGAAATGTTTGAATTTCAAATTTATAAATTTGTTCAAATGGTTGAAATTTATGACAGCAGACCATGACTGCTCACGTGAAGACCCTGCAGACATTGAGTATGACAGCAGCTGCATCTGGGCCATCGACAAGCCCAACATATTGAAGCCTCCACCCATTACACAGACTAGTGATTATGAGAGGTGATCTCACTAAAACAGATAACTACTATGTCCTGCCAAATGGGAAGCGTAACCACAGGAGATGTGCATAAGTTTCTCAACATAATCCAGAGTACAAAGACAACTTATCAGCTGAAAAGCTTTAGTTTTACAATACCCAAGATTTCCGGGAGTGTTTTCAGCATAGCTCTGCGTAGAAGGCTAAAAAAAGACAGGACAATTTCTTCAAGTAACAAGAATTAATATACAGAATATAGACCTATAGTTCATGTGCCTCCTTGGCCAGCTTGGATGATCCTACCTCATCTACCTTGAAGGTAGTCAAGGCGTTTTTTTCTCTATAATGTTACTCTGAGCACCGTATTGCAGAAGTTTAACTTGGTTGCTATTCTCACTTGTCATTACACATGCTATATTCAATGTTTTGCTTGATATATTTGCAATATTTAATTTCATGCATAACTTCTTATTTGAAAAATAACAAAAGCAATTGCGTACACAGATACATTGCAATGAGCATATATAAAAATTTAATTGTGTGTCTAATAGTAGAACCCGTAATATTTATGTTCGTCAGTGATTACAATAAGAGATGTTATTTCAGTAACAAGTATAAATCACCAACATATTATCAACTTATTACTAAATCAACGGTAACTTGTAGGACACATTTGACCAAGTAAAAAAAGATCATGTCAACTGTTCAATTTATATTCCATAAGTTTCTATATATTTTACTTAGATAACCATACACTACACACTTGTGTTAAGATATTTGCTAGGTTTTACACATTCGAATCTCTACCAAAATATTTAATAATACTAAAAACAGATAAGAACATCCACACCATAATATAAATATATGCTATATAATGCGTCAATTCTAAGAACATCAAGGAGCCATGTGCTTTCCCTTTTTTTCACATTTAATATGATTTTGTATCTTGTTAAGAACAATAACTCGCAAAGCCAAAAAAAACTTTTTGCGTAACTCAAATATATTTTTAATGATAAATATTACAACTATATAATGGAAACAATTAAAATATATATTGTATGGTTAACAATGCTACATATATTTGTTAGCACCGTAATATGGTGGAAAAACTAAAAACATATACAAATTCAGTGTAATTATATTTATTTAACTCGTCCGGGATAAAAAAAATTAGAATCATCACCCTCTCGTGTTTGTCGAATAATTTGTAGGAACATGTCGTGAGCTCTCCTTTTGAGGTTGTTTTAACCATGTGCTCCTTCTTGTTATATTGGCAGGTTGGTGGTGATAAAGATATCAGTACAAAAAAAAATATGAAGTTGGCATCTGATCTGGTCCGGGAAGCTAGGCAAGCAGGAATTCCACCTGCGGAGGTTGCTGATTGATCATGTGGATGCTAGTTGCCAGTATAGCTATTGAGGGACTACTCGATGCTGATCGTGTTAGGTTGTCACGTTTGTGTTCTAGGTCTCTAGGACATCTAGGAATCGTGTTGTTGCCCCTATTTGTTGTCGTAGAATATGCATTAGAGATTCACGCGATAATGATTTGATGATCGAAGTAACCGACAGTAAACTGTGGATTTGTGGTAGTTTGGTTCTATACTCTTCATGGTACTAGCCCCAATGGAGAATGTGAACTACTGACTGCTCTAAATAGTAAGAATTTTCATACAACACTACTTATTTAAATATCAGAGGTCTACCTTACATTTTTGCATAAAGTTTTAAAATGTGCATGTAGTCTTGTTGCACTGGCTCATATGAGTGTCAGTTATTTAAATTGCTTGCCCTGCCTGAGAATATAGTGTTTTATGTGATAATGGAAAACTGTAAGGCATGTTTCTTGATGCCAATCCGGTTGTAATTGTGGGATTTTCTGTTGCCTTTTAACTTCATTTTGGCATATATGAACTAGTTTGTCTCTTGTTTAGTCGTGGTCAAATTTCGTGTAGCTAAGGAAATAACAAATAGAGCATCTAGAGGACATAGAGCATTCATCAATCATGAACCCGATACTGTTGACTTGTGGCGAAACTGATGGTTTCAATTTTCAGTTAGGTAGATTCAAGTGAGAATAATCTTCATAATCTTGGTAAAAAAATTAGAACCTGACAAGCAACTTGTTCTATGACTGTATCAGGAAAAAAATATAATTGGAACTGAAAATATTTGTGTTATTGCTCAGTGTTAGGCAATACATGAAAATGCCAAGCAAACATGGAGTATATGTCTGGTTATGTTTGTATTTTAACAAAATCCTAAAGTGCTATTGATACTTTTGAAATGCATCGATACAAAATGCAAGCAAACATGGAAGCAATTTTTCGGTTGTTTGGTGAGTTATAGACTTGATCATACTGTTTCGGATCAACGCCTCTGTCTTTTGCCAAACCCAGCCCTTGCATGCCGAATTGGTCCTTCACACGCGGGCTAGCCTCCCAGCCGTGTCTATGACAAACAACTTGCTCCAGTCCGTACCGACTCCACTTTGGTCTCTGAGCTCCTGCTTTTGGCCTTCACTGGATTTGTGTCGGCTGGCACTGTCGAATTGCATTTTATGATTCTTCAAGTCATGCTTGCCTTGCCGTATTCACGCATTACGTCCTACTGGTTCCTCTTGTCTCCGGCTTCAAGTTGAACGCGTCTACTCGAGTCTCTGTCCATCTTCAGAATCTCACCATACATTTAGCAGTTGACAAAAAGTGCTGACATGTCGTATTATACTAGACATGTACTCATATACTCTTTTTTGTAGAACTTCCTGAGATTTTATAAAAGGGCTCTAGAGAGCTCGGGACCTGATAGCAATTTTCAGTCATGCCACCATCAGTGGCGGAGCCACGTTAGAGGCTATGTAGTCAGCAGACTACACAGTTTTGTGGCAATACAAGCAAAAAATAATTAAAAAAATTACAAATACATGTATTTGACTATACAATTTCGATTGACTACACAGAGTTGAAATCCTGGCCCGTCACTGGCCACCCTATATATTTAAACAAACAAAGGTGTGGGATGGTCATTTTGGCACCGATGGCGATTTTAAAATGTGTTATAAACATATGTTCAGATGCCAAATAAAATTGGTAAGACAAAATTCGGTGCAAGAAACCAATATTTTTTCTCTCATGTAATAAAGATAAAATTCGGTGCTATAAAGGCTTTTCACGAGCTGAAATCCACTTTGGGCCATGGGAGTATATGGTCCCATAGCCCAAAAACGCATTTCAGAGTGTCAAAAATGTCCAAAAAAAATCCAGTGTACATCCTAGATTTTATGTTCACACACAAAATTTCACAAAAAACGGTTTTTTTTGTCTTGTGTGTTAAAAACACAAAAAAAAGTGTCATGAAAATTCAGTTTGGAATACTGAAATTCGTCTTTTTTACACAAGTCACACAAAATATATTTTCCTAGTGAAACGTTGTGCGCGAGCATAAAATATCTGGATGTACACCCGAAATTTTTCGGACATTTTGAAATGTTTCTAAAATATGTTTTTCATAATGGAAGTATCTAGTCATATAAGTCAAAACAGCAACTCCTTTCACGAGACTTTTTTTTACTTTTTTACACCGAACACAAACTATATTGGTTTCCCCTAAACTTGGTGTGCTCGCATAGAATATCCATTTGCTCGAACTTTTTGACATTTCGAAATGTCAAAGCTAATTTCACTCACTGTCCATTGGTAAACCCCCTACCGTCCCTACCCTCGAGATCCACTCACCCCGGTCCCCAGGGACGACCGACCGACCCTGATTTCGTTCCCCCCCCCCCCCCCCCCCCCCCCCCCCACTACAGTACCGGCGAGCCGCCTCCGAGTTTCCGACGCCGTGCACCACACTGTCGAGCATGTCCTCACCGGCGCCGGTTCCGGCCTCGCCGGGGTCCTCCTCTCAGGTCCGCTTCCCCTTCTTCGACCTTCGGCATCCATGTTCGGTTGATTAATGTCTCCGCGGCTTTAATTCCTTCCCCTATCTGCCTGATTTAATCGTTGATTCCGGTTGGGTTTGTGCTGGTGATGGCTAGTTTGGTTGCATCTGGTTGTTCTGTTTGGTAGGAATGGGTGGATAGTGAGCGTTATTTGGTTGGTAATATCCACATGCTCGATCCTTGAACAAAAAAATGGTCTTTTTCTAGAACATCAGAAATGTTGGCTGCCATAGGGGTTTAGATGGCTTCAGAGTAGAATCCTTTTTTTTTTTTTTGCAGGGATTCAGAGTAGAATCCTTGACACGGGCCTTTTACAGATACTAGCTTAATGCCCGTGCGTTGCTACGGAATAATAAATAAATTATATATGAAGTTATTATCTAACCTGGTTTGCAATTTTATGGATAACCATGTGAATTGTAGTTTTGAACATATTCAGAACCGTACAAATGCTCACCATAAGTTTATTCTTATCTCATCCACCACATATCTCACCATTTTTCTCTTTTCTTGTCTTTTTTTACACAAAATATAGTAGGGATTGCCCCTACTGTGTCATTTCCATTTATATAAAAAGGAGATTTACAAAGGAATCATATGGGGAACTTACTACTAAAAATTACAAGGTATCTAGCCATTGCTGCATGCGCTCTTTGAGACTGGGTTTTGCTCTATGTATAACAAGAGCAAATGTATCCTAAAAAATCTAAAACATTTTCTGTTCATGTTATTCTAGAGGCTCCAACAACCATTAATAATACTTTCTTGAAGTATACATACCTTAATCAAGAGTTGCCATCCATCAAGATCTCCATATGAGGGAGAACATTGTTCCATTCCAGATTTAATTTCCACCAGAAAAGTCGATTGAATTCACACGAGAAAAAGGTGTGCATAGTATTATTAGAACAATCTTGGCAAAGGACATATGTAGTGGTTTCAACATGGAAATTTTTCCTCGTCAACAGATTTCCGGTATTAAGTCTGTCCAATAATAAGAGTGAGAAAAAGAATTTCTGCTTGTGAAGTGCCCTAGACTTCCATATTCATTGGAAATATACTGGTTCATTCGAGGCCAGAGCATCATATGTTTTCCTACGTGAATTTCCTTCATTCCAATTGAACATCCATTGATCATCCATTCCGTGCTCTTCCTGGGATGCAGTAATGGATAGTGGAAGGTGACATGATCATAAATTTCATATTCAGCAATGACATGAGCTTCATCAGAGTGATACCCTGATCTTTAGAAAATGAGAATAGATGAGGAAATTCGTCCATAGACCATCCATGTATCTTATCAGGATCTGAGTGTTTTTTTCATTACCAGCCTTGACGGAAGTAAGATCCATAAATTGATCCCACTGAGATAAGTAATCCTTCCACCAAAAAAATGTCCACAAGGATTATTAACTTGAGTAAGTTTATAATTCATGTATTGGGCTATCCAAATGAGTTGAACCCAAGGGGTATCATATTGGTTCATAAAGGTGTGAAGATTCTTAATGAGTAATGAAGTATTTTGGATTCTCGGATTTTTGACATCTAGTCCACCAGCTTCCTTGGGTATGCAAACTTTATTCCATACAAGGCAATTGCCTTCCTTATCAATATCCTTTCCTCTCCTTAAAAACCCTCTTTTCTTAACAATTCATATGCTTGAAAACAGGAAAAAAAGGCATTTTTTTGTAATTGTATGCCTATCCCTGATACATTGCATATATGTAATTTATTTTCTTCTGGTGCCCGTGGTAGCAAATGTATACATTTATTTTACTACGGCAAGAATACAGAACAAACGCAAATATGGAAGATGCAGATACGGAATAAGAAGGGTCGAAATGACCTCGTGTTCGGAGATCGACCGGTAGTCTCATACAAATTAGAGATAAAGTTGCAAAATAAAATGATAGAATTTATTCGGCATGACATGAGCTTGAAATTTATAATCATAGAATAATACATAACAAAATCACAAGTCTACAATTTGAGCTAATTTTCTTTGGGTTTCAATTTAATCGTCTAATTGTTATCTCATATGAAAATAATCTGTTATTCTTCACAATAGAAAATTAGTTACATGATTTTTGCCAAAAATAAAAATATACTTACTTATGGACACATGTACTACCTTACATATACACACCTATGAACTGGCCAGCGCTCTGAGCCGCTGACACAATAGCCAGCACAAACGCATGTGCCCGTCCTCAGAAGTAGTGTGCTACCTAGAAAAAAAAACTCGGTTGGTTGTCAAGCCCATCTAAATCCCTTTATGTACCCTCAAACCCTAGCAACCTCGATGTCGCCGTCCCTCCGATTCATGAGCCATGGACACCTCCTATCAGTGTCGCCCTAGATTTCATGACTAATACATGGCCGAAAAAATATATCTACACCATTCGACTCACGATTCGTTTGTCCTCTCTCCCGGGGTGGATCCAGAATTTGACTGAGGGAAGGGGGGTGGCGAAGAGAAAATGTTCGCAGAAATGATATACCTAAAAACAATTCAGCTCTTAAACGTAGTATCATCATGAAAATCTTTAGAATTTATTTTCCAATTCAAATTATATTCATATTTATACTATTTGTGATGTAGCTCTACGTCTACCGAACCCTTCGAACAAGTTACTGATCTTATCAAAATTGAGTTATTCACTTATTCTTTTTCGAATATGACAAAACTGAAAAAGTAGATTTTCGGTAATCCTCGCCCTATGCAATTCTATGTTAGCAAAAAAAAAATCTGGACCCAATCAATTAACTGATTGTGAAAAGAAGGGATCTGCCTGACAACGTGACGCATTTTCCATTGCCAGCCACAAACTTAAGTTCGCAGTCTTGATGACCGGGGAGCGATTCTTGTCGCCATGCTGCCGTTCACTGTGATCTCAAAATGCCGAGGCCCAGCCATTTCTTGCACCGCCACAGACACTCCGAGAAGACGAACCGGATAGCGTCGCCTCTATGACGCAGTCGAACGCGGAGACGAATCCGTTCTCCGGTAGGCCCGGGGCGAGTGCCTATTGGTCCTTGCCGAACGCCATGCTGTAGATGGCGTTGAACGTAGGTGAGCCACGAGAGAAGGCCCTGGAGGTCAACGTGAGTCATCCCACGATGGCACGGATGAGCAGGAGCCACGCCGGTGAATGGAGCGCGATGAACATCACCGGACACCGGTCGCAGCGTGGGGGCGATGAACTCAATCGAGCTCGACCTTACGTTGTGCGACTCACATCTCCGCATCACGAGCCATGCAAGCGGCGCAAATAAAGCAACAGATCTTGTACGAACCAGAAAAACAAGGACCACCTGATTTTCACGATTCACTCGGAGAGAGTTTCTTGGGATTATAACTGAAATATGACGTGTATAAACAAACACTTCGGAACCGATAAAGGACAGAGCGTCTAACAAACTCTCCGTAAAAATGCGTAACAAACGCCACATGCGGATCAGAGAAGTTAGCGCGCACGTTTTTATAGGGGATGCGAGAGATTTATGTGGGCAACGGGAGGTTAGTTGGAGAACTTTGAGGGCGGTGGTATTTTTGCTGTGAATGTTTAGACGTGTGACACCAGGCATTCACCAACTGAGCTTTAATAGTAAAGATCAGTGAAGTGATCCCGGAACTTTGTAAATCGTTAATATTTTATATCATTTTGTTGAATATCGCAAATGGAACGGATACATGAATTTATTTTTGGCCCTCAATACATCTGTTAGGCTGAATGTATGTGCATTACATTTACAATTACTAGTTTAGTACCAAAAGTATAGTCATTTAGCTTTGGAATATTATCTATATGATAACTGCAAGCTCCGAAGGGATGTTAGGAGCGATTTTGGGTTATTCTCGAAATTCATAGTTGGGATCAAACAGAATATGTAATTATGTATGACAGAATGAAAAATTGTGATTTTTTTCCAATTACTACTGGGGCTGCACAGTTCGCATCACTTGTCAAACAAGTTAACTGATATAGAATCTAGATCAGTATAGGCTTTTACTGATCCATATGTACATAAAAATTGCTATTGCGGCAGTGTGTAGGCTTTAGCCTATTTGTAGTTCTTAAGATATTATGACTATATATACATAACCTACACCATTATGTAACTAACAATAGTGAGTAATGGGTCCAAATTAAAAATAGTTTTAGTGTTTTCTTCTTCTTCTCAACAGAATAATGGAACAAAGGTAATGACAACACTATCCACCAAAACAATTGACTGGACTAACCGCCTCTTTAAGCTCTGCTGAGAACAACAGTGTAAGAAATGGCTGTGTTATGACATTGTTCAGCCAAATACAACTGCCGGCATGGAAAGCAAATGTATCTGTGCAACAAATTCCTCTCCACTAGATCTTTACTTTGTCTTATATGTTATAATTTGGGCGTGTAGTTTTGCTTAAATTATAGGAATGGCTATGCAAATAAATTGCTTGCCTTGCCTGATATTATAAAATACTAACAAGTAACCTTCTGATTTTGGCAGAGAAAACGAAGTTCAACAGAGTCTATTGGCATGTATGCAGTCCAGTGTTGTGAATGTCACAAATGGCGTACTGTTCCAACGAAAGATGAATTTGAGACCCTTCGTGCGAACTTCGTTGATGACCCATGGCTCTGCAGTAAAAGACCTGACTGCTCATGTGAAGACCCTGCAGACATTGAGTATGACAGCAGCTGCATCTGGGTCATCGACAAGCCCAACATACCAAAGCCTCCACCCAAGACTGAGCGGCTAGTGATCATGAGAGGTGATCTCACTAAAATGGATATCTACTATGTCCTGCCAAATGGGAAGCGTGCAAAGGGCACAGGGGATGTGCAGAGGTTTCTCGACACAAATCCAGAGTACAAAGACAGCTTATCACTTGATAACTTCAGTTTTACAGTACCCAAAATTGTTGAGAAGACTGTTTCGCACAGCTCTGCGTGGAAGACTAAAAAGGCCAAAAAGCAGGACAAGACATATGCTTCAAGCAGCAAGAACTAACTATGACAGAAATACGAAACTGTTCATGTGCCTGCTTGGATGATCCTGCCCCATCTACCTTGAAGGTAGTTAAGTCAGTTTTCTCTCTGATACTACGCTGGGCACTCTAATGCAATAAATCTTTTGATTTTTATGCACTTCTGATAAAATTCTCAGATGTTTGAAGTTGGATGTAGGTTTTTTCATAACTAAATCTAGTTACAGATATATCCTTCAGTTATCAGCCTGTGATACATTATCTTCCAGGTAGGTTTCATGCACGGGCATTTCACTAGAAAACAGCCTAATAGGTCAACTCTGTCCAAACTAGGGTATTAAGTCACTGCCTTTTGATTTTATTTTGATTTTGTACTACAAAACTCCAGATGATGCTACCCATCAGGCATCAACGCATTCTAACAAGATAGTGTTCCACGTAGACGAAACTAGCGCCAGATCAGGAACATTGAGTGACATAATAATACTATAACATGCGCCAGATCAGGAACATTGAGTGACATAATAATACTATAACATGTGAGCACTAGCTGAGTATGCTGGGTACCTGATGCCCACATTCCGTAGGGTTAGGGCATCTCCAGTCGTAAGCCCCCCAGGCCATTTTTCGGCGCTATTTTGGGCCGCCTGGGGGGGGGGGGGGGGGGGGGGGGGGGGGGGGGGGGCTGGGAAACGGCCGAACCCAGCCGGCGAAATAGCACCGTTGCCCCCCCCCCCCCAACCAGCCCGCCAATCCACCCCAAAAATGCATATGAACAACAAAATTTTCTCACATAGTTCAACACACAAATAGTTCAACGTACAAATTATACAAATAGTTCAACAAAGCAAGCTCATAAATTTAACAAGTTTTTAAACACAACACATCAAACTAGGCGTTGTTGTTGCCTTTGCGAATCCACAAGTGATTCACCAGATCGTTCTGCAGTTTTTGATGTCCATGTGGGTCTCGAATCTCTTGACGCATAGCGAGGAAGGCAGCCCATGTTGCCGGCACCTAGTGATCAACATCTGCAAGAGGACCCTGTCTATAGTATGGTTCAGTGTCGACTACTGGAGCATCTCTCTCGCTCTCAATGATCATGTTGTGCAAGATCACACAACAGTTCATCACCTCCCACATCTTGGCTTTTGACCAAGTCAGAGCGGGGTACCGGACAACAACAAATCGATATTGAAGCGCACCATATGCCCTCTCGACATCCTTCCTGCAAGCCTCCTGGCATTGAGAGAACCAAGCTTTCGCGCTTCCTGGCACGGGGTTTGAGATAGTCTTCACAAATGTTGACCATCTTGGATAGATGTCATCTGCCAGGTAGTAGCCCTTGTTGTACTGGTTCTCATTGATCTCGTAGTTCACCGGGGGAGCATGACCTTCAACAAGCTTGCCGAAAACGTTCGAGCACTGCAGAACGTTGATGTCATTGTGAGATCCTGCCATGCCAAAGAAGGAATGCCAAATCCATCTTGTGTAGCCACTGCCTCAAGTATCACACTGCAAGCTCCTTTGTGGCCTTTGTACATCCCCCGCCAAGTAAATGGGCAGTTCTTCCATGCCCAATGCATGCAGTCGATGCTTCCAAGCATCCTAGGAAATCCTCTTGCTTCATTCACGGCTAGGATCCGTGCAGTGTCTTCCGCATTGTGTGATCGCAAATAAGTTGGCCCAAACACTGCCACCACCGCCCTGCAGAACTGTTCAAACCATCAATAGCGGTGGACTCGGCCATGCGTAGATAATCATCATGTGCATCACCAGGAGCACCATATGCAAGCATTCTCATCGCCACTGTGCACTTCTGAAGTGCGGTAAACCCTACCGTGCCGACGCAATCCTTCTTGCATTCGAAGTAGGGGTCGAACACCTGGATGGCATGCATGATATCGAGGAAGAGCTTCTGGTTCATCCTGAAGCGGCGCCGAAATGCTGCCTCGCCTTGAATGGGATCATCGGAGAAGTAGTCGGCGTACAGCATGCAGTACGCTTCCATCCGCTGCCTCGGCTTGCTCTTGCGGCGCCCTGGCGCCGAGCCACCGCGCTTCGGCTTCGCCTGCTTTGCGAGCAGGTCGGCAAAACGGGCGAGGACCAGCAAGTGCTCTTCATCGTCGACCTCGGCTTTGGCTTCCTCTTCAAGCAGAACGGTGAGCAGCTCCTCGTCGCCGGAGTTCATGGCGGGGCGGACAAAACGTCGAACACCTCACCGGCGTGGTAGGCACGATTCTACCCGAGGGGCTTCTTTGCGGCTAGATCACGACGGAGGTGGGCGGGGCGTCGCCGGCGGCGTGGATGAGTGGGGTGGTGGCCTTCCTAAATCCTTGGTCGCGGCGGACGGACGAGGGGTGGTGCCGGCGGCGACATGGCGGCGAGGGGAATGGGGAGAGGGAGGGTGAGTCAGGGGTGGGGAAAGTGCGCTGTCTCGCCGATATCCCTGGCCCGCGCTGGCTTTTCCTTCCGCCGGCTCCCCAGGCGATACCCGGTGGGCTGGGTTCGGCCTGGGTGCGCCGGATGAAAAACGACGCTATTTGGGCTTTCTGGGGGGGGGGGGGGGGGGGGGGGGGTGACTGGAAAAATTCGACGCTATTCGGCCGCCGGTGCCAAAAAAGTGGAATTCATATTTATTTTTTAGAACGGAGGGATTTTTTTTACTAGAACGGAGGGAGTATTTACGAGTCGAGCTGGCTCGGTATCGCGCCAGTGACAAGTTTTTTTTTTTTTTAGAGAGTACGCAATTGCGTACCTTATTTTTATAGAAGGCAGAGGTTTGAGTACAAGAAATTGACAGTCCGTTGCGAACAACACTGTCACACAACTCCACACCGGCTAGTCCGAAGACAGCCCCCACACACACAACAACAACAACCAGAAAAGCCTATCCTGGATTGAGTAGCGAAGGCCGCGTCTCAGCCGATGCTGCCGCCTCCAAGAAGAACATCTTCATCAAGACTTTCCTCGTCTACGCACCATCAAGGAGGTGGATGGCGGGATTTGGTCCGTCCCGAGAAAGGCGTCGTCTTGGCGACGCTAGCGAAGGTGTGCATTGCGCCCCTGCAGAACAACCTTGGATAGCGGCGAACACCAGAGGAATGCAACTTAGGACCTCCATGCCATGTCTCCAAACACGATACTCCCAACAGAGCGACGACGTCGAGGACGCCGCTATCGTGTCGGTCCAACTCAGACCTAGGCTTTCGCCCGGAGACATCAACCAAACCGGAAAGAGGGCGAGTACGATGTCGACACACCTCCGCGACGCCTCCAAGAAGGGAAACGACGCCCACGGGCGCCGTCGTCGCCGGCGCCGACCGAAGACGGGCCAAGACTTTCGTCTGTACGTCGCACACCTCCCTCCTCGCCCACCGGAATGGGGCAACCGTCCACGCTGCTCACACCGCCGCCGCCGCAGCAAAACATAGTTGTGGCCGATGTGTCGTGGTACACGACGACCCCGACGACCAGCACGACGAGAAACCACCTTTCTTCCACCTCTGACTGGCCGAGCACCCGCAGTCCACATCTTGAAGCACCTCATGCGTGGACGGGAACCGCCGCACAGCTGCTGTCACGCCCTGACAGCTGCCGTACAGGCCGGCCCCCAAGCCCAGATCGGGCCCTGGCTGGGCCCAGATCCAGCCCGCAGCACCAACCATGGTCGCCGGCGGCAGCTCCTCCGCGGCTTTCGCCGCCTCCAGGACGCACCACCGACTGCCGCGGCGCTGCCAGCTCCGCCTCCATGGCCTCAGGAGGCCGCGCGGACGCAACCTCGCGCCGCTGCCTCTGCCTCGTCGCCCGAGACCTGCGCCGCCGCCTCCATCGCCGCTCCGAGCTCCGGGTCCTCCGCCAGCCCTCTCCGCTCCGCCGCGACCCCCCTCTCGCCGCCCGCGGCCGCACAGCGCCGCCGCCGTGCGCCACCCGTTGAAGCCCTCCTCCGCGCGAAGTCGGCGCTCCTGGGCGCGGCGCGCTCTCCTCCCCGCCGCCTTTGACGGCCAGGGGGGCCGCCACCACCGCCAGGGCCGGCGGCGGCAGCGGCCGGTGGGGCTCGGGGTGGAGCGCTCGAGCTAGGGTTTCGTCCCTCCGGGGTCGCCCGCGCGTGCGACCCGGGAGGGGAGGGGAAAGTCAGGCTTTTTACACTTGGCCTGTTGCGCCAGTGACAAGTAAAGCTAACGGGTGTTCGCGTGGCGGCCACGGCCAGAAGGTGAAGGCGGGAGGACCTCCCGTTCCCCATCCCTTCGCCTCTCCCGCCCCTCCTTCCCAGCGAAAAATACCTCAGCAACGATGCATCCCGTGCTAAACAACCCGCTCAGCGGCGGCTGCGCCTTCCCGCCGGTAGCAGCCGCGCTGCGGTTGCCGGCGGCGTCTCTTCCCTATCGAACCGCCGGCAGCAGCAGGAGACGGCAGCCCTGTTTACCTCGCGCAGGCTCCGATGGCTCCGAAGGTGGTGTCACTAGCACAGCAACGGAAGGGGACGGAGGTGCCGTCGCCGGCGAAGGCCAGCGCGCCGGTTCGTCGGCCGACTCATCAGTGGAGAAGCCGCCGCCGGTCGTTAACCCAGGATCGAGAAGGAGCTCAAGAAGGTCGGTGTCGCTTCGGCGCTGGACCCCGTTTGCAGCAAGAAATTTCTCAGCTTTTGTCCTCCTTGAGCAGGCGGTGCAGAAGACCGCGGCGACGTTTGCGCCGAGGGCGTCCACCGCCAGCAAGAACCCCGCCGTGCCTGGGTCCACCCTGTACACCATCTTCGAGGTCCAGGCGTACGCGTCCATGCTTGCCGGCGGAGCACTTTCCTTCAACCTCGTCTTCCCCTCCAGCGAGCCAGACATTTGGAGGCTCCTGGGGATGTGGTCCATCTGGATGTTCAGTAAGTAAGACATGCGTTTTTCAGCAACCCAATGCTTAGTTAGTGCATCATTGGTACTTGTTGCTGACTCACTCTTCTCTTGGTATTGGTAATGATATTTTTTTTGCCATCAACAGTGAGAACTGTGATTTATATGATTATTCATGACCATGCTAGCCTGGGGTACTGTAAGAATAACTAGTAGTCTAGTACTAACAAAACGGCGGATGATCTGATAAAGGGAATATGGAGTTTCAGTAGTTATATATTTCATTGTTGCAGCTCATCCAGCTAGTTTTTGGCCAGCAATTGGCATTACCAGATGACAAAGGTTGCGTTCCATTCTTAAAACGAAGAAGTTAAAATGCAACCGGTGTTTATACCATGATGTTTGTGTATTGTGTTCTACACATACATATATGCAGACCAGAAAAATGAACTGCAGTGGGCTTCCCTTTCCGTTGTAATCTTTCACTATAGCCACCAAGTATCTAAACTGAATATGATTTATCATAAGAACTTCTGACGAATTCTTACAGTTGGGATATCAGGCTTACCCTACCTTGAAATTAAACAAAAACTGATGGCAGTACACAGATGTTATTCTGCAATAAAAGAAATAAAACACTTTTGAAAGTTAAGTATTTTTGTTTCTCTATCTCAGTTTGCAACTTGAATTTCTCTCTTTTTCTTGAAACTCAGGCTTGTATAAAATTGCATAAACATGTTGGGATTAGAGTCAAGCTTGGTCTGCTCTGTTATAAATGATAGCAAATAAAACGACGAAGTAGCGGAAAGATCAACCAACGGGGACACGAGATTTAACGTGGAAAACCCCTCCGACAATGGAGGAGAAAAAACCACGGGCGCCAGCCAGCAATACTTCACTATATTGGGTGAGGTTACAAACGCTGGGATTTACACAATGCGACTTATCCCATGACGGCGGCTTACAAGATGTATTTATAGGTGCCCTGACCTAATCTAGGTCGGTAACATGACCTCCAAATCGAGTACAACTCGTACCGTACCGCGGGGGGCTTTCCGGGACGCTCCGCTCTCCTCGTCACAAGTCGGCCTTTATCAGTATATACGAATTTGGATCACCACAAAATAACATGCTCAACCACACAGTGAGGGACTGATCCAAGTAACACAAGCCCACGCAACTCGCTACGAACTAGAAACGCTAACTTGTGTGCCACACAATTACCCGAACGATTCACTTTAGACAAGATAAAACCCGGGAAAGATTTAAGCAGCTCCTTTGTCTCCTTCACTATACCCGAACTTGAATTTTAATCTGGATGCATATATTGCATAAGCCACCAAATTCATACAAGAAGCATAAATAAGATACAAACCTCTCTGATTTTTCAACGATGTATTGTAAATACTTCACTTGATGCCCCAAGAAAATAAATCTGCAATGCAATACTGATCATTATCTACTTCTGCAGCTATACCTTCTCTCCGCGCCCGTGACTGCTCAAACAAGGAGAAAGAGGCTCTCAACTATTTGTTTATCCTGGTCCCTCTGATCAACGTTATCATCCCATTCTTCGTGAAATCATTCGGAGTTGTCTGGTCAGCAGATACGGTTGCTTTCTTCCTGATGTATGCGTGGAAGGTACCTCCTCATGTTAATGGTGTCTGGTCACTCAGGATTCCGTTCTTGTAACATACTTGCTATGTAACCTGCGTGTTGCTACTGTCAAAAATTAGATCGCCCTGTTAGGTCGACTAATTCTTGCCGGGTTTTCATATATGTGTCTGATCAGATTCTTTTTTTGTGCAGCTGGGGTGGCTGCAGAAGACCGAGTGAAAAAAAATTCCCTATGAGGCGCACTTCAGCTGCAAATTTTGCTGGGTTCGTGTGGAAGGCACGTATTGATGAAATTATTTCAAGATATAGTGTCTCTGAACTTTGTGCATACCCATGAAAATGGGATTTTGACATCAAATTGCTAAATAGATGTACCTGGAGGCTAAACTGCAACTTTTATGTTAACTAGGAAATAGGCAGCTCTGTTAGTTAATATGTGTGCTTATTCTAAAAAATGTACCTGCTGTAATAAGATGCAGCAGGCCGGTGCAGCAACTTCCGAACACATGTATGGTGACTTGATGTGCATATTTGCATGAAAGAAAGACCAAATGCAGATATCTCTGTGTATTTTGTTCTCTTGCAAGCTGAAGTTGGCGAATGCCTAAAGATCAGTTTGTTCCAGTTTCTTTATCAGTCATGCAAATACCTACTCCCTCCGTTCGGAATTACTTGTATCTGAAATGAGTGACCTACACACTAATAAGTGTCTAGATACATCCAACTTTAAGACAACTAATTTCGAACAGAGGGAGTACCTAGGACTTTCAGACTAGATTCACAAAAACCAACACACTGATTCACCGTAAAACGTTTTGTTTAAGGGAAGGACTACGTAGCAGGCGCCCTCGATTTGGCAAATCTGTAAGCATTCCTTCAAGATTAGGGAAAACTCAATTAGTCATCTCGCGTGTGTGCGTGTGTGAGAAATAGTCATGATTTGCATGTATGCACTAAAAGACGAAACCGCTGACATCGTCGCGTATTAAATGCGAAATTAGAAAATTCAAAATGTTTTGTAGCTTAAACCGTTTATCCGATTTATGATCCATTTTCACTGTTGGACTAGTCGCGCCGAGATCTTCGAAACTAGATCCCATTGTGATATGTTCCGACAAAATATTTTTTGGACCCAAAAGTTACCCACCCATTAACATATTAGTTACCAGTCTAGTATGTAAGTTACCCATCCAAGTTACGATTAATTTTTCGTTTGAAACTATATTCTATTTTTGGTTGTTCTTTTTTATTTTTTCTGCGTTTTGAAGTTACTGAGTTACCACTTTAGGGCGATAAAATTATCATTAACTCAATCAGTGAAGGGAAGGTAACTCTATATATACTGAGTGGGAAACTATATCATTAACACATATGTAACTTTATCAGTACTAGGTGGGTAACTCTATCAGTACTGGGTGGGTAACGTTATCAGTACTAGGTTGATAACTTTATCAGTACTAGGTGGGTAACTATTACCAATAGAGTCTTTTTTATGGTGTAATTGTCACTATGAAATCGAGAGTTGCCATTCTAATACTTATGAAGTTGAACGGGTGTTTTAGTGTATAGTTATCAACTTATGCATGATACATTTACCATCCCAACGTGACATTCACTTATGAAAAACTAGGTGTGATAATTTCAAAACTCAACAAAATCGAAAAGAACAACAAAAATGGTTTTATTTCAATCCGAAGACTAATTGTTAATATGGTGGGGTAACTTACATAATACAGACTGGGTAACTTATATGCTACGGGGTGGGTAACTTTTGGGTCCAAAAAAAGTTGTCGGAATATGTCAACATGGGATCTAGTTTCGAAGATGTCGTCGCGACTAGCTCAGCGGTGAAAACGGATTCTAAATCGGATAAACGGTTTGGGGTACAAAACTTTTGAATTTTCGGATTTTACATTAAATGCGGGATGACATCAGATTTTTGGCTTTTTTTGCATGCATGCATGCGGATGAGGCAATTTCTCTAACTCGCCCGTGCGCATGGAGAGTCTGAACGATTCCGCACAGTACGATCGAAAAAATCAACGTGCCACGTTCTGTCTCGCGTTAAACTAACCATAAGGCGCCTTACGATTAGATTTTCCCTTTGTTTAATCTGTAAACGTACTTGATGTTGATGTTTTTAAGGCAATCAAAAGTTCGAAACCGAACAGAATTGGCTTGCCCGTCAGACTCAAAGCCGACCTCCGACCGAACCTAGCAATAAACACGGAAGCCAGAGCTGTTGATGAGGAATCACTGGTTCCCCGAATCAACTACGCCATCCGCCGCCTCCCCCTGCCAGATGAGATCCATGTCTTGGTCGGCGCCGTCCCTCTATCCCGCCACGCCGGACCTCCCTTCCTGGCGTGGTCGCCACCCCGAGATCCTCCTGGATCAGAACTGTCGTATCGGCCACTGTGAAAACTCAACTGCCGCCAAAACCAAGAACAGCGAGGGCCTCTCCGTCGAGGTGTCCTTCGAAATCTGCGATCCGCCGGCGCTCTCGCTTTGCTTCGCCCAATGCTACGATATGAACGGCGCCAACGTCTGGCCGGAGAGCCTAGCATCCTCGGTGCGGCAGGAGGTTTCGTCCTTCTGGCCATCGTCTTCTCCTACGACGGTGTCAACCCGTTGTACACTGACTATTTTGTCTACAGAGCAGGGCCAGGCACTCCATCCCTCCACCTACTCCCGAGGCCCTACCCACCTCGTTCTTCGATGAATATGGTTGCCGTCTTGCCCATCGGCGACGACGGCGAGCACTACGCCGTGGTGTTCCCTGCCGTAGAGTACCTCGTGCTCGAGTCTCGCCACTACTACACTCTGCACATCTACAGGTCCGATAGGAGAGCGTGGTGCACTCAGGTGGCACAGATCGTCGGCGACGCGGAAACACAGAACGCTACGGTCAAGGTGGCACTTCACTATCCCACGAGCGTGGTGTGCGCCGGATCCGGGCTGATAGGCTGGGTGGACCTCTGGTGGGGGGGGTTCTCCACTTCTCCTATGCAATGTCCTGGACGGGATGCCCATTATCCGCTTCCTGGCGGTGCCCGTGCCGGCACCGTGCGAAACGCCCACCTATTTCTTCCTGGAGTCTGAATATCACAACCCCCGGCCGTATCGTCAGATCACGGTACACAATGGCGTGATGAAGTTTATCGAGCTAAAGTTTCACTTTCACGGAGAGGCTGCCTGCTTCGACACTAAGCGACGAGATGACCAAGGTTGAATGGCCACCACATGGACCAGACACATCTCTTCAGATGTCTGGCATGAGGGCTTGTCGTATGATACGTCCGACATATCGGTCACCGACTCGAGTTTCCTGCATCTGTTACCTGAGATCTTGGATGAGAACAAGAAGCTGACCTGGGAGAAGTTCATTAGCGGTGCCCCAGCCCTGAGCTTGTATGACGACGATGTTGTTTACATCATGGTGAAGATGAGCTTGTGCCATCCAACGGCGTTTGTACTTACTGTTAACACCAGGGGCTTGACGCTTGAAACTTGTGCGCAGTGTTCTGGTGATAGGATGGCAGGGTTTGAACCCACTTATGTTCCTTCTCTTCTCTCTAGGTACTTACGCTCCGTTCGGATGTTCGCATTGGGAGCCTCGATATTATATTGGGTTGAATATCAATATCATGGGATATTGATATTGAGTTTGAATGTCAATATTTTCTGTTTGGATGTGTTAGATATTCAGACATAGACAAGATATTTAGTTTGAATATCAAATGATGTTTGGATGTTATAAAAGCAGTTTTTCGAGACATTGATCATTGTACTGTTATATTCATGACAAAATGTGCAAAACAACCACATATTATGGTACACAAACAAGAGAGTTGTTGCAACTGTATTGACCAGGGGTACACTCATCAAATCCCATGGTTAAGGACCTAGGGTTGAGATTATGGGGAGAGAACGTGGTAGTACTGGTAGTTTCGTCGGCTGACAAGCAGAAGCAAAGATTTACCCAGGTTCAGGCCCCTCGGGTGGAGGTAAAGACCCTACTTCCTGCTTGTCTGGTATTGATCGTGTGAGATTATGCGGTTACAAGGTGGCTCTGGCGAGATATCGATCTCGCTAGAGCTTTGGTGGTTAGAGTATGGCTTGGTCCTAGATCGGCACCCCTCCCAGTCCTTAAATAGGCTGGGTCTCGGGAGTACGTAACCGACCTGATTTACACATAAGGAAAGTGCTAACCGACTATGCCTATGACTAATCTTGGAGGGTACTCCATCTTCTTGGGCCTCTGGTCTTGGGCTTCGAATAGGCTCTTCGCTATTGGGCCTTAGTCGTCACGTGCACCAGGTACCCTCATGGTAGGGTAACCGAGATGTATACCCATGTCAGTAGCCTCCGAGTACTTGTCTGACTCGAAGAATCGGGCATGGACTCTTTCGTAAGTGCACGTCATATGCTTTGTATTATAGTTGGAATTCCTGTATGAATAACACATGTTGGCTATGTCGAGTATCTCATCGACTGTGGTTTTTGCTTATGATGATCAAGGGATAATAGCTTAGCAGGCCCAGTACACTCGACGGATCGGGACTGGTTAACTACTCATTCGGGTAAAATCTTACTAGCTTTCAATCAAACTCGAGTCCCTGGACTCGAATCTGAAACAAACTGGTCAGATTCGACTAGGCCGCGGAGGTCTTACTGAGTCGATCTGCAGTATAGATTTGAATTTTACCCAACGCGTCCGTCAAGATTTTTCATCATGTCTGCTGACACGGAAAGTATAAGGATTTACGTTGCTGGAACGGTCCTTAGCCCAGCTTGAAAGTTCGGCGGGTCTTACCTTTGCACTATGCGTGCAGCATCCGAGATATTTGCGGCGGACGCAACTCGGGAATGTTTCGAGTATGATTTTGTATATAAACTGAGTCGAGACATTTATCGACTGACACTTCGTTGTTATTCTATCGGGTGCACGACAGCGCTCCCGATGGGAGTAGCCCCCGAGATTGTGCTTTATTGCTCGCAATGGAGGATAATCTCAGATCCTCTCACCTTGCATATGTTAATCGAAAAAAATTGCCGTAATTCTATTGGGTGCACGACAGTGCTCCCGATGGGAGTAGCCCCCGAGATTATGCTGTATTGCTTGTAATGGAGGATAATCTCAAAATCATTTTATCTTGAGCATCTCGAGTCGAAGATTTTTTGAATGTGCTCCCGATGGGAGTAATATGCCTCAGTCGAAGGAACGGTCGAGTGACCAATTTTGCTTTAACATTGCTTTTTCACACCCGAACCAAACAAAGCAGTCGAATGACCAATATGCGTTGGGCAGACTCGATTGTATTACTGAACAGATGCTTGCAATGACGTCATGGATGACGTTTCTGGCGACTGCGCTTCCTGACACGCGGTGGCGTGCGCTATGCTGTGATGGATGGGACGTGACACATAGGTGGGCCCATTTGTGCAGCGCTGACCGAACGACGGTGCCGTTTGGACTTTGATTTGACCACTCTGGCCCACTTTTTACGGAGGCGTGATGATGGCTCCTATTTTTGCGTGCGTAGTGGGCGGAGTGGCCTGCGACGGTTGCCCTCTGCGCCTGCCACGTGTACGGTGGGATTGCGTGCGGAGCGCACGATTGCGATTTTAACGGCTGTGATCGATTTTGATCTGTGGTAAATAGGAGGGACGGCGCTGGCATTATTTTTACTTGCCATCTGCTCTGCGCGCCGCCCCTGTTCCATCGTCTTCCTCTTGCTCCACCTCCATTGTTATTGCGTCCGAGCTCCGTATTCACTCCCTAGCCACCACAACCATGGCGCCCAAGAGGAAAGCTGCCGCCGACGCGCCCGCGACCGACACGGCCGCTTTGAAGGGGAAGAAGACTGCGGCAAGCGCATCTGCGTCCGCCGTCGACCTCAAGAAGAGCGACGGCGACTGGATGAAGTCCACGATCAAGGCGGCACATCTCGAGAAGTTCCGCGAGGACGGACTGCTGCCGCCGGCGGACCAGCTTACTGTCCGTGCGCCATCGAAAGAGGTACTCCCCGAGCCTCGCGCAAATGAGCGCGTATGTTTTGCGGAGTTTTTGCCTAGGGGTCTGTCTTTTCCCCTCCACGACTTTGTTCGTGGCTTGCTGTTTGCCTACGGGGTGCAGATCCATGATCTCACCCCGAACGGCATTATGCACATTGCCTGTTTTATGGTATTGTGCGAGTGCTTCCTGGGAGTTGCTCCCAGCTGGGCCCTTTGGAAGTCTATCTTCATGGTCCGGCCCAACAACCGAGGCGGCCGAACCTATCCAGTTGGAGGCCTTCAGATCCAAGTGCGCAGCGACACCGATACTTTGCCCTGAAGCCAGTCGACTCGGCGCAAGGGTGGAGGAAAAGGTGGTTTTATGTGCGCGTCGACCAGGAAGGGGTCCCAGCATTTTCGACTGCTGGTATAGCCGCTAGGACGAAGGCCTGGGACCATGAGCTTTCGACTGAAGAAATGGCGGAAGCGGCGCCTCTGCTGGAGACGATTGGAGGACTGCTGAATAGCGTCACTGGTGTGCATCTTCTTGCCACCTTTGTGAAGATGCGGGTGTGGCCGCTCCGCGCGCGAGCTCACCCTATGTGGCAGTATGAAGGTCCTCTCGACTCCACTCGAATGAACAAGGAGGAGCTGTCAAAGAGCGAGCTGGTGTCACATGTGCGGTCCATCACCAGCACAAAAGCCAGCGAGCCCTGCAACGTCGACTGCCCTGTCACTCCTTATGGGGCTGAAAATCCTTTGCCAGAGGTTAGTGAATCTATCGAGTTTTGTTGTCTCTTTGCGTTGCCATTTTGCTGGTTTGTCTGACTTTCGTTTCCTGTTTATGACATACAGGGCCACTCGACTGCGTCTACTCTGCCTCCCCTTCCAGAGAACGGCCCGACTGAAGAGACAGAGGTGCAGGAGGTGCAAGATGTGCCATCAAAGGGAGCCGATGAGTCGCCCCTTCCATCGGCTACCACTTCTCCTACAGAAAATGCTGAAGAGGAAGAGGTGGACGAGGCACTCGCTGAAGCTTCGCCTGCACCCGATGTGGCCAAGGCTCGGACTCGCAAGCGCCTCCGTGTTCAAGACGTGTCCTCGTCTATGAGCTCACCCGCGAAGGAGAAGGATCTGAGGGACGATGGCGACTCGGGCTCACCTCACGCTGCCCAAACCGCTCCATTAGCAGCGTGCCCAGTGAGCTCGATGCCTCCTCCCCAGTCGAGTGGCGCCGTGCAGTTTGGAGGTCCAAGCTTCGACGATTATGACAGCGAGGAAGAGGAAGAACAGAGGTTTGTTCCTTCTGCCTTTTGCATATGTAAAGTTACTGTATGATAGTTTGGCTCATATCTCTTCTCCCTTTATGCTTTACAGTGCTGAGCACGATCGAGTAGCAACTCCTCCTGTCGTCGAGGCTTCGACTCCTGATCACCCAGGTGCTTCTCCTGTGACCCCGGAGGTTGCGTAGCCAGCAGTCGCAGCTGCTGCTCTTGTGACCACCAAGGTTGCAGATACCCCGGCGGCTGAAGTCGGGACTTCTACTTCCAAGTCTGAGACTTGGATGGACCACGTAAGTGTCCTATGACCACCCGCATATGTTGCGTCTGATATATGTGCTGATTTATGCTAATTGCATTTGCTTGTAGCCTTACTACCTCAATCTGGTAGAATCGGGGAAAGCTTTTGTTCAGATGGAGCAGGAGAGGGACAGGCTGCGTGTTAACTTGGAGCAGCTCACTCGTAAGTGAAATTTGATTCTGTACCCGAAGGTCTTTTTGCACTGTCTTTGTTTTGTCGAATGCTGATTTACCGCTTTGCTTTCCAAACTCAGGTGACAAGGCAGCGGCTGAAACCCGAGTAAAGGAGCTAGAAGAAGCTCTTGCCACTCAAGCTGCCGAGTCGAAGAAAGCCGCGGATACCGCCCAGCGTTCTGCCGCTGCGCGCGAGAAGGAGTATGCTGAGCGACTGGCTGGCCTCGCACAGAACGTGAGAGGTAAGGAACCATCTTTTTGTATGCCTCCCGTGTACCCGTTGGGTAGTATGTAGTAATCTTACTTTTTCTGGTTCATGTTACAGAGGCGATTGGTGTGCCAACACCTACTGACGTGGTCAGTGATGAGTTATCACTCGACCAGGTTATAGGTGACCTTGGTGCTTCCTTTGTCCAGGCGAAGGACTCCCTTGCCAAGTCTGCCAGCACACTCGGCGCTGTGTACAAGGAGGTGCTCCCACTAGGCGAGGTGCCGTCGACTGCTGATGGCTTTGCTGGCGTGCTTGGACCGGGGACTTCAACCATGGCGAGCTTTGCTCGCGCTCTCACGGTACGCGGCTCGGAGTCTACCCTCAAGCTCATTTTGGGTCATGGAATAAAGGGTGACTTTGAAGCGGCCATGTCTGACTTTCCTCGAAGGCCTGGCGGGAAGCCTATGTCTCTGAAATCCGTTAGTGAGCCAGCCGCTCGACTGGCCAACATGTTCATAGCCACTATGGAGCGCCGAGCGGCGGAGGTTGCCACTCGCGAGAGTAGGGCTAGGTCAGAGTCAGTGTCTGAGAAATAGGGTAGTCGAACCCATATTTATGTTGTGTAATTAAACCTTATGATCACGCGAGTATGCGTGCGCTTTTGCTACCTTTGTTATGAATTTAATTTCTTCGTGCTTTTGCCTGAAAGGCTATGTGCTATTACTCGACTGAGCTGTGTGATGAATCTCCCATGTCTGATTGAAGATTTTTATGATGTTTGGAACAGCCACGGGCAGCCGCCACTTCGGCTGGTTCGTCGCGGCATCGTGCCCCTACTCGATCTCGAGCTCAGGTGGCAAACGATGCCGCAGTAATGCGTTATATGAAGGCTCGAGTCGTAAAACTGGAGCAAGAGTTGGGGAGTGCCCGGAGTGAGCTGGATAGGATGAGAGCGAGGCCTGCTTTACCCACCCAGCGGGAGGAGTATGTGCTTGGCGAGATGGAGATCGTGAACAGACAACTCGAATGTAAGCATGACTGCTCTTATCTCAAGAGTTCATAGTCTGTCCTTTTTGTTCACCCAACGCGCGTTGTTGCAGATTTTGTTCCAGATTTCCAGGCGGAGCAGGCTCGTGTAGATGAGCAGTTGAACAATGCGACTGACGAACCCACGACTGGCCGTCAGCACTTTCGCTTGGATAAGCACCGAGCACGCATACTCGCGACTCTGCAGGATCAAGTGTGGCGGAGCACTATGCTGCTAGAATTATGCAGGTCGGCCTTCAGTCGCATCAACGAAGTTCTTTTTCCGACAGGGCCGCAACCTCAAGGAATCCACGCATTGCTCGGGCTTTTCCGGAGTGCTGGTCCCATTCGAGACTTTATCACCCAGAAGCTTGTGGATGGAGCCAACGCAACGATGGCATATATCCGAAGCCAGCGTCCTCATATGCAGCTACGTCCACCCGTTCTTGGATCGACTTTGTCGCAGTCGCATCTTGACGATACAGTCGATTATGCGAGGGTGTTGGTTGATTGCTATCACGCTCAACTTATGGGCCCTGTTCTTCCAGTCAAAGACGAACCGGAAGATTAGGGTTTTTCAGTATGGGGGACAACCCCCGAGTGTAAATTTTGCCACTTGTACTTAGTATATATTCGTTTACTTGTATGTATGCAGCCCCCGGTGTATCAAGTGGGGTTTATGAAAAACACTTTATATAGAACATGAATTCTACAGCCCCCGAGTGTTCGAGTGTGGCTGTGAATTTTTTGCGATGTTTGGAGCTTCAACTCACGTTACTGAGCAACTTTTTTGTTTATGTATGATTTCTTTATGACCCAGCCCCCGAGTATTCGAGTGCGGCTGAGGTATTATGTTTGAAGAAGGAGCGAGAGCTCACGTTTTGAAGTAGCGCAGCCCCCGAGTATTCGGGTGAGGCTAAGGTTGTGCGAGCTATTTGTGCGAGTCGTAAACATGGAGAAATATGAGGAATCATAGACTATATTCCATTTTTGAATGTTAGGTTGTAGGCCGCCTCATTAAAAACCTTCCAGTCCCCTTAGGTACCCTGGTGAGGAAAAGAGCGCGTCTGAAACCTGCAGCCATCCGACATATGTGCCTATTACATTAGGCGACTGAACAATCTAAGCATAGAAACGGCGCAGCTGCGCAACGTTCCAAGGATTATGCGAGAGTTCGTCTGTCTTCGCGTGCTTCAGTCTGTATGCTCCACCACCAATGACCTCGGTGATGATGAAGGGTCCTTCCCATGGAGAAGCAAGTTTATGCACCTTCTTTTGCTTCAGTCGAAGTACCAAATCGCCAACCTCGAAGGATCTGGTACGCAGTCGACGGCTGTGATAGTTGCGGAGGTCTTGCTGGTAGACAGCTGTGCGTGCTAGCGCCGTGTTGCGTGCTTCTTCGAGCAAGTCGACTGCATCTTCGAGTGCTTCATCTGCATCTTCTTCGTTGTATGCTTCGACTCTTGGTGCATTGAATTTTACATATGATGGCAGGTGTTGCATTAGAAACGCGTCACACGAACACGTCCTCGTGTACCCGCGGTGCCGGGGGAGATACTCCGCAACTCGCCCCGCGGGAGGCCGGCTTCCAGCGCGATACGCAAGACAGTAAGCCGGTGCTTTTGATACCAGACGCCCTAGCCCCTCGGGAAGCCCCGTCTGAGGAAGCCGGCGACGATTGGCTGAACTAAGCCGGACTTGGCCGCTCTTAGCTCGGTTTTCGATACCCGGCGAAATCTAGATGAAGTCGCCGAACAACGGAAGCATGAACAAGGGTTTGAGGAGATAAAAGTAGGTTGTATTGATAGGTTGTCGATTGTTTGCTTAATTTCAATCGGCCGTCACCTCTCACATATATATGAGGCGGCTGGACTTCCCGTACAAGTAATGGACTTCTACAAGGCTTACAAATCATAGTCTAAGTCGAATCCATCTCTAAAATAGGCAACTTTTGGCCGGCAACGTTGGCTTCAAACTTGTTGGCTACTTCGGAAAGTTGCCTTTTGCCTTCCGTACTGGCTTCCAACTTGCTGGCTACTTGGAAAGTTGCCTTTTTCCCTTCCGTATTGGCTTCAAACTTGCCTTCTTCCTTAGAGACGAGATATCTTGATCGGCTTCGTATTAGACCCGGATTTCAGCATCTGTCCGGCTTCTTTTAGAAAGTTGCCTCCCATTTTCCAGCCTTGATCTTAAAAGTTGTCTTCTCGTTTTCCGCCTTGATCTTGACCTTGAAAGTTGTCTTCTATTTTTCTGCCTTGATCGGTGGAAAGTTGACTTGCCGGCTTGTATTTGACAAAGTTGGCTTTATGCCGTCTTGTCTTGACAATGTTGACTTCTTTTCTGCCGCCTTGTCTTGACAACATTGACTTCCTTTTTGCCACCTTGTTTGACAAAGTTGGCTTTGCCACCTTGTTTTGACAAATTTGGCTTCTTTTCAGCCACCTTTATTGCTTCCTTTGACTTAGCTCGCTATGTCTTCAGGCAACTTCGCACTCCCGAATCCAGCTTCCGCCTTGTTCCGGTTGCCGGATTATTGGCAGCCTTCTTCCGGCCATCTTTTCCTGGAAAGCTTCCCAGATCACCATTTTAGCCTTCTTTGTTGCCTTCTTTAAGCCGCCAAATCCTCCTTGAACCTGAAACTGGCAATCTGCCAAAAACGGGTGCTAACACATGCCCCCCTGTTTTCTAGTAGAGCTTGCGTACTAGAAAATATTCAATGTAGAAGTTTTTGTCTAAGGGCGATGCTTAAGCTCATCGGCCATATGCTAAGGGCGATATATGTATATCGGCCATACGTGCAACTCATGCAGTTTGCCACACGCTCGGGTGGAATTTCTTCAAGTATTTCCCATTGATAGCTCGAGGCAACATGCTGCCTTCCAATGTCTCCACCAGATAAGAGTTGCCGGGTACTATTCTCGCGACTCGCAGCGGCCCTTCCCAGTTTGGGGACCATTTGCCAAATTTCCGGCTTCTAGAGCCAACTGGCAATATAACTTTCCAGACCAAGTCGCCAATTTGAAAGTCTTTTAGCCGGACCTTCTTATTGTAAGTTTTTGCCACCCGCAACTTTTCCTTCTCAATTTCTCGCAAGGCAATAACACGCTTGTCGGCTACTTCATCAACATTGTCCATCATCAAGCTGCAGTAGTCTTCAGCCGACAAGTCATCTTGCTTAGCAAGCCTCAAGGCAGCCAGATTCACTTCTACTGGCAAAACGGCTTCTTGTCCATACACCAACTCAAAAGGAGTTGCCTTGGTTGCTCCATGCCTTGAGATCCTGTGCGCCCACAATGCTTCGGACAGTACCTCGTGCCACCTCCTTGGATGATCCTGTACCTTCTTCTTGATCAATTTGACCAAGATTTTATTGCTTGACTCGGCTTGTCCGTTGGCTTGTGCATAGTAGGGAGATGAACTGAGCATCTTGATTCCAAGTGATTCGGCAAATTGCTTCACCTCCTTAGCCATGAAGGAAGTACCTTGATCTGTGGTAAGAGTCTGCGGAATGCCGAATCGATGGATGATATGTTCTGTAATAAACTGGATCACCTCCTTGTGGGTCATGTTTCTGAGAGGTACTGCTTCAGACCACTTGGTGAAATAATCAGTAGCCACCAATACGAACCGATGCCCCTTGGATGAAGGCGGATGGATCATGCCGACAAAGTCAAGCGCCCAACCCCGGAAAGGCCACGGTTTTATAATTGGATTAAGAGGTGAAGCTGGCACCAACTGAATATCTCCAAACTTCTGGCAGGTTTCACATCCCCTGTAATATCTGAAGCAGTCATTGATCATTGTCGGCCAATAAAAACCTGCTCGCCTGAGCATCCACTTCATCTTGTGGGCCGACTGATGTGTTCCACATAAACCATCATGTACCTCTCCCATGGCAACTCTAGCTTCGTCTTCATTCAAGCACTTTAGAAGAAGACCATCGGCAGTTCGGCGATATAAGGCGGCATCCACCAATGTATACTTGAGAGCTAGGCGCCGAACTGCTCTGTCTGTTTTTCGACTTGGATCTTGTAAATAGTCAATATAAGGTTGTCTCCAGTCGTCCGCCAAGTTGTCACTTGACTCCTCCTTAGCCGGCTCCAACAAGCCGGCTTCCTGTTTGGCTTTCTCCTTAGCCGGCTCCAACAAGCCGGCTTCCTGACTGGCTTCCTCCAAGTTGGCAACATGAGTTGTTGGCTGTTCCTTGATAAAGAATAAACCACGACTGACGTGATAGCCAGATGCCTGTTGTGCCAACTCATTCGCAAGCCAATTGTCTTGCCTAGGAACATGAGATATGTGGAAATAATCCAACGTTGAAATCATATCCAGGCATCTATCAAGATAAATGTTGAGAGACCCGCTGTTGCATTGACAAATCTTGGCCACTTGCTGGACAATAAGCAACGAATCTCCATATGCCTCGACATGAGTTACCCCTGCGTCCACCAATATTTCTAGCCCGAATAGAAGTGCTTCGTATTCGGCTTCATTGTTAGTGCATAAATAGTCAAGACGACAAGAGGCTTCAAAAACAGTACCGTGTGGTGAGATGTACACAATGCCAACTCCTTGTCCGCTGCTGCAGACTGAGCCGTCAAAATAAAGCTTCCACGGTACAGCCGACACAATATTTAAGCCGGCTTCTTCCTCCAGGTCAATCCGATGTTCAACAATAAAGTCAGCTACAATTTGGCCTTTCATAGATTTTAGTGGTTCATAAGCCAAATCATATTCAATCAACCCGTACGCCCACTTGCCGATTCGCCCACTAAGAATCGGCCTTTGTATCATGTGTTTGAGAACATCGGTCTGACCAAAGACTTTGCATTCACTGGACAGAGATAATGTCGCAATTTGGTGCAGGCAAAGTAAAGAGACAAACACAACCTTTCTACAAAGCTGTACCTTGACTCGGCATCCAGCAAACGTCTACTCAGATAAGTGATGACGTACTCTTGTCCTTCGGCTTCCTGAGTTAAGGCAGCTCCGATCACTTTGTCCTCAGCAGCAATATAAAGCCGGAAAGGTTGACCATGAGCCGGCTTCCTGAGAACTGGAGGAGTAGACAGGCAAGTTTTTATCTTGTCAAACGCCTCTTGCTGCTTTGCCCCCCAGGTGAATTCATCATCGTTCTTGAGCCGAAGGATCTGTGTAAATGCATCAACTTTTCCAGACAAGTTAGCAATGAATCTTCTCAAATAGTTTACCTTGCCCAGAAACTTCTGCATGTCATTTTTGCAACCCGGCGCCTGTATCTTCTGGATGGCTTCAATCTTTGCCGGATCAACTTCTATGCCATGTTCATGTATGATGAAACCAAGGAATCTCCCAGCCGACACGCCAAAGGCACACTTCAAAGGATTCATCTTGAGCCCGTACTTCCTCATTCTTTCAAACGCCAGCCGCAAGTCGGCCAAGTGATTTGACTCGCCGTCCGACTTAACCACCACGTCGTCAATATATACCTCCAGTACGACTCCCAGAAGATCATGGAATATCAGGTTCATCGCTCTTTGATAGGTGGCTCCGGCATTCTTCAATCCAAAAGTCATCACGGTCCATTCGAACAAGCCAACAAAGCCTGGGCAGCGAAACGCCGTCTTAGCCGAATCTTCTTCGGCCATAAATATTTGGTTGTAACCTGCGTTGCCATCCAAGAAGCTGATAACTTTGTGACCTGAGGCTTCGTTGATAAGCATGTCGGCTATTGGCATAGGGTACTCATCCTTTGGCGTGGCTCGATTCAAATCCCTGAAATCAATACATGCCCTAATCTTGTCGGATCCTTTCTTTTCGACCGGCACAATGTTGGATAACCATTCGGCATACTTACAGGGCCGAATAAAGTTGGCTTTCAAAAGCCTGCCAATTTCCGCCTTTATCCGATCATAGATCAGTGGATTAAATTTGCGAGCCGGCTGCTTGTATGGTCTGAAGCCGGCTTTGATAGGCAACCGATGTTCGACCAACTCTCGGCTTAACCCAGGCATCTCGTGGTATTCCCATGCAAAGCAATCCACGTACTCTTTGACTAGCGCGATTAATTCAGACTTATAATCGGCCGCCAACTTTTGCTTTACAAATGTCGGTCTAGGGACAGTGCCATCCCCAATGTCAACTTCTTCCAGCAAGTCAGCCGATGTAAAGCCTTGTCCCAACTTATCCATGTCATCTGGTTCTTCAATTGCTTCATACATATCGTTCCTTTCGGCCCGATACTCCAGACGCTTCTGCAGCCACTCATCGTTTTGATCCATCTACTTGAGCGGCAGCCGATTGCACCAATCGGCTTTAGAGATACTGGCACGAATCCGTCCCTGGTAGCACTAGGAAGTCGAACCCGGATAATCACGCCCAGAAAGGCATGTGACATTAGAATGTTGCCAGTCAACAATCGACTCGGCTAATGCAATGCACGCCGATTCGTCAGCATGGATGACTTCAACTTCGTCGTCAACCCATTGCACGAGTTGCTGGTGCATAGTAGACGGAACACACTGGTTAGCATGAAGCCAATCCGTCCAGCAGCACATTGTAGTTTCCCTGCACCTCAGCAACAAAGAAGGCGGTAGCCAAAGTCTTGCTTCCTACTGTGAGCTCCAAGCTGATAACGCCTTTGGCTTCTACTCCTTCTCCTCCTTCGAACCCATTTAACACCATGTTCGTCTTCATCAGGTCGCCATCATCTAGTTGTAGCTTCTTGAAGACAGAATATGGCATCAAGTTTACCACAGCGCCGCCATCCACCATCATCCTGGTGACCGGCTTGCCATCAATGTGTCCTCTGACATACAGAGGCTGAGGTGTTTCACCGGCTTGTCAGGTTTTTCGAAGACAACATTTTTGGTCCAAAGTTGATTTGCGCAACCTCGCCTTCTTTGACAGCACGGAACTCGGCCGGCAAGTAATACACCATGTTGATGTCCATGCCTGTCCGAGTCGGCGATTCTTCATAATCTAGCAGATCTTCATCTGTCAAATTGCCTGACTCATCCATTGTTGACTCTGACATTGCTGGTTCTTCTTCTGCCTTTTCTTCCATTGCGAGGTCTTCACTTGCCGGCTTCTCTGTGGCCGGATCTTGGATTGCCAGCTCCTTTGCCAAACTTGCCATCGCCAAGTCTGCTGCTTCGACTTCGTCAGCCCATGAAGAATAGGTGATAGCCGGCGTAGCTGCCGGCTCTATTTCACTCGACAGCAGGACTCATGGTAGTTGGTGCGGAAGCCGCCATAAGGACTGGCCTAGGAATCCACTTTTGCGCCGGCAACATTGGTCGCTCAGCATTGAATTTGACGTCCCTGGATTGCTCAGCTCTTTTTCTGCCTTCTCCCGGTTCCTTGCCTTTGCAGTTTCCGCTTTTGTGTCTTTGTTATACCTGGCGGGCACCACTTTGGCTGAGTATATTTTGGATCCCGGGGTTGAGCTTTCATGGCTTGACTGGAGCTAGCTTCATGATCATTGGTTGCTGGCTTTGGCGCGATAGCAAGTATCGGCTCACTGTTTGCCGGCTCTGTAATCGGGTCCTTCAATTTTAGCACATGAGTTCCAACAACCAATAAGTTGTCTGAGACTAATCCGCCTTCTGGCTCCGCCTTTTTAGCACCTTGCGCCTTGATCCGCCAATATGACATGTCTCCGGGATACACAAGCCGGCTTTGCATAGATGGCCGGATTGCCCTGCGTTTGACCTCGTCAGCCGGCCTCTGGTGCCGGCTATTTTCCTCCGTGGATGGTGACCTTGGTCGTTTCCCATACTGCCACTGGTGCGACCTCGACCCGGCCTGGCGCACGTACTTGTTCAGCAGCATGTCAAAAGTTGGCTTTGTCTTCCTTGGTCTATATTCAACCTGGTTTGTCTTCCATCTGCCAACTTCTGGGCTCTTGGGCTTGATAAATCTAGGCGGCGACTTGTCTGGCCGTGGTACTTGCCCCCCGAGTGTAGGGTTGTTGATGGTAATCTTGATGACTTCGCCTCCATCGGGTTGCCGGCTCACTATAACTTGTCTTCCTGCCGCCTTGCTGCTGGCCACCTTCCTGGGTTCACCAACAACAACATTTGATTTATTAGCGGCTTCGGCTGCCTCTGGCCGAAGTAGAACTTTCTTTCCCTCCAGATCTAGCACGTTTACTGGAAACGGCTGTGTGTCAATTGCCATGCCGGCAAAGCTCAATCGTCCGTCGTTGAGGGCCGATTGGATCTGTTTACGAAAGACATTGCAATCATTAGTAGCATGAGAGAAAGAATTGTGATACTTGCAATAAGCCCGCCGCCTTAATTCATCAGGCGATGGTATAACATGATTTATCCTTATCACTTTATCCTTCAACAAGGCATCAAATATTCTATCACACTTGCCTACGTCAAAGCTGCATTTTATTTCGTCATCCCGATTTTTACGAATCGGCTTTAGATCATCACACATGTATGGTTTGGCCTTGCTGGGCCAAACAAACTCAGCGGAATAAACATCGGCTTCATCACCGGAGTCGGCATCGTTGTCAACAATATTAAGCCGGCTCCTGCTCATCCGATGCGAGTCTTTTGACTCATTGACCCGGCTTCTTGAGCCAACGCTCTCTCCTGGACTTGGCCAACAGACAAGAATTCATGTCCTTCTAACCTCTCTTTCAGGTAGGACCTTAAACCATTGAAAACCAAGTCAGCCATGTCTCTTTCAGTTATTGCCAAACTATAACATCGGTTTCTGGTATTTCTAAATCTCTTGACGTAATCGATACCGATTCATCCTGCTTCTGCCTAACCGATGTAAGGTGGACAATTTTAACTCTATTTCGCCGGCAAAGAAGTGTTCATGGAACTTTTGCTCTAGATGAAACCATGTATGTATAGAATTAGGAGCTAAAGCCGAAAACCAAGAAAACGCAATGCCGGTTAAAGACAATGAGAACAGGCGAACTTTAATGTGATCATGGTTAGCTTCGCCTAATTGAGCCAAATATTGACTGATATGTTCCCATGTTGACTTACTATCCACCCCATTAAATTTGGCAAATTCAGGGACTCTATAACCAGGTGGATAAGGTTGCAGATCAAAGTAATCGGGGTAAGGCTTAGTGTAAGTTCTATGTTTTGGCATCACCCCGAGCTTGTCAAAAGCTATCTGGTCCAATCTTCTCCTGAATTCGGCTAAGGAATCGTCCATAATGGCCGATTGAGCCGGCACGAGAGAAGAATTGGCGGCAGGGCCAGCTTGCACCCAAGTAGCCGAATTTTGATTCGGCATTGACTCATGACCCAAATCCGCCTTGTTGACTCGGCTGGCTTGCCGAGTTAGGCATACTCTGGATAGGAGTTGGACATGGCAGCGTAGGCACAAGTTGGTTTTCCCTACTTTGACCGATCGGTTGTTTGTCCGATGGTTGGTCATGGGCGTGTTTTTCTTAGCCTTTTCATGTTCTAGCATAAGGTCGTAAACATTGGCAGTGCCTTGCGAAACATGAAATTGAATTTCGGCTATCTGTTCAGAGGAAAAAAGGCTACTACTTACAGCGGGTTTGTCAATGTTGGCATCCAGCGGTACAAATTCCGGCTCCTTGATCGGCGAGATTATACCTTGCCGATCTACCTTGAAGCTGGATAAGTACAGGTCTTGATCTTCTTGATCCCGCTTGGCTCGCAGCGCCTCGAACTCCTCATCTCTCTTCTTCTTCCACGCCTCCAGACCTTGGCGTTGTTCTTCCGACAACTTCTCGAGAGTTGGCTTGATGATGTTGTCGGTATTGATACCGGCAGCGTCGGTCTTGGAATTGGTCATTGCTGTCCAATTTTCAGATCGAATCGTCCCCAGCGGAGTCGCCAAAAAGTGTGTTGCGCTCGAAACGCGTCACACGAACACGTCCTCGTGTACCCGCGGTGCCGGGGGAGATACTCCGCAACTCGCCCCGCGGGAGGCCTGCTTCCAGCGCGATACGCAAGACAGCAAGCAGGCGCTTTTTAGACCAGACGCCCCAGCCCCTCGGGAAGCCCCGTCTGAGGAAGCCGGCGACGATTGGCTGAACTAAGCCGGACTTGGCCGCTCTCAGCTCGGTTTTCGATACCCGGCGAAATCTAGATGAAGTCGCCGAACAACGGAAGCATAAACAAGGGTTTGAGGAGATAAAAGTAGGTTGTATTGATAGGTTGTCGATTGTTTGCTTAATTTCAATCGGCCGTCACCTCTCACATATATATGAGGCGGCTGGACTTCCCGTACAAGTAATGGACTTCTACAAGGCTTACAAATCATAGTCTAAGTCGAATCCATCTCTAAAATAGGCAACTTTTGGCCGGCAACGTTGGCTTCAAACTTGTTGGCTACTTCGGAAAGTTGCCTTTTGCCTTCCGTACTGGCTTCCAACTTGCTGGCTACTGGAAAGTTGCCTTTTTCCCTTCCGTATTGGCTTCAAACTTGCCTTCTTTCTTAGAGACGAGATATCTTGATCGGCTTCGTATTAGACCCGGATTTCTGTCCGGCTTCTTTTAGAAAGTTGCCTCCCATTTTCCAGCCTTGATCTTAGAAAGTTGTCTTCTCGTTTTCCGCCTTGATCTTGACCTTGAAAGTTGTCTTCTATTTTTCTGCCTTGATCGGTGGAAAGTTGACTTGCCGGCTTGTATTTGACAAAGTTGGCTTTATGCCGTCTTGTCTTGACAATGTTGACTTCTTTTCTGCCGCCTTGTCTTGACAACATTGACTTCCTTTTTGCCACCTTGTTTTGACAAAGTTGGCTTTGCCACCTTGTTTGACAAAGTTGGCTTCTTTTCAGCCACCTTTATTGCTTCCTTTGACTTAGCTCGCTATGTCTTCAGGCAACTTCGCACTCCCGAATCCAGCTTCCGCCTTGTTCCGGTTGCCGGATTATTGGCAGCCTTCTTCCGGCCATCTTTTCCTGGAAAGCTTCCCAGATCACCATTTTAGCCTTCTTTGTTGCCTTCTTTAAGCCGCCAAATCCTCCTTGAACCTGAAACTGGCAATCTGCCAAAAACGGGTGCTAACACATGCCCCCCTGTTTTCTAGTAGAGCTTGCGTACTAGAAAATATTCAATGTAGAAGTTTTTGTCTAAGGGCGATGCTTAAGCTCATCGGCCATATGCTAAGGGCGATATATGTATATCGGCCATACGTGCAACTCATGCAGTTTGCCACACGCTCGGGTGGAATTTCTTCAAGTATTTCCCATTGATAGCTCGAGGCAACATGCTGCCTTCCAATGTCTCCACCAGATAAGAGTTGCCGGGTACTATTCTCGCGACTCGCAGCGGCCCTTCCCAGTTTGGGGACCATTTGCCAAATTTCCGGCTTCTAGAGAACTGGCAATATAACTTTCCAGACCAAGTCGCCAATTTGAAAGTCTTTTAGCCGGACCTTCTTATTGTAAGTTTTTGCCACCCGCAACTTTTCCTTCTCAATTTCTCGCAAGGCAATAACACGCTTGTCGGCTACTTCATCAACATTGTCCATCATCAAGCTGCAGTAGTCTTCAGCCGACAAGTCATCTTGCTTAGCAAGCCTCAAGGCAGCCAGATTCACTTCTACTGGCAAAACGGCTTCTTGTCCATACACCAACTCAAAAGGAGTTGCCTTGGTTGCTCCATGCCTTGAGATCCTGTGCGCCCACAATGCTTCGGACAGTACCTCGTGCCACCTCCTTGGATGATCCTGTACCTTCTTCTTGATCAATTTGACCAAGATTTTATTGCTTGACTCGGCTTGTCCGTTGGCTTGTGCATAGTAGGGAGATGAACTGAGCATCTTGATTCCAAGTGATTCGGCAAATTGCTTCACCTCCTTAGCCATGAAGGAAGTACCTTGATCTGTGGTAAGAGTCTGCGGAATGCCGAATCGATGGATGATATGTTCTGTAATAAACTGGATCACCTCCTTGTGGGTCATGTTTCTGAGAGGTACTGCTTCAGACCACTTGGTGAAATAATCAGTAGCCACCAATACGAACCGATGCCCCTTGGATGAAGGCGGATGGATCATGCCGACAAAGTCAAGCGCCCAACCCCGGAAAGGCCACGGTTTTATAATTGGATTAAGAGGTGAAGCTGGCACCAACTGAATATCTCCAAACTTCTGGCAGGTTTCACATCCCCTGTAATATCTGAAGCAGTCATTGATCATTGTCGGCCAATAAAAACCTGCTCGCCTGAGCATCCACTTCATCTTGTGGGCCGACTGATGTGTTCCACATAAACCATCATGTACCTCTCCCATGGCAACTCTAGCTTCGTCTTCATTCAAGCACTTTAGAAGAAGACCATCGGCAGTTCGGCGATATAAGGCGGCATCCACCAATGTATACTTGAGAGCTAGGCGCCGAACTGCTCTGTCTGTTTTTCGACTTGGATCTTGTAAATAGTCAATATAAGGTTGTCTCCAGTCGTCCGCCAAGTTGTCACTTGACTCCTCCTTAGCCGGCTCCAACAAGCCGGCTTCCTGTTTGGCTTTCTCCTTAGCCGGCTCCAACAAGCCGGCTTCCTGACTGGCTTCCTCCAAGTTGGCAACATGAGTTGTTGGCTGTTCCTTGATAAAGAATAAACCACGACTGACGTGATAGCCAGATGCCTGTTGTGCCAACTCATTCGCAAGCCAATTGTCTTGCCTAGGAACATGAGATATGTGGAAATAATCCAACGTTGAAATCATATCCAGGCATCTATCAAGATAAATGTTGAGAGACCCGCTGTTGCATTGACAAATCTTGGCCACTTGCTGGACAATAAGCAACGAATCTCCATATGCCTCGACATGAGTTACCCCTGCGTCCACCAATATTTCTAGCCCGAATAGAAGTGCTTCGTATTCGGCTTCATTGTTAGTGCATAAATAGTCAAGACGACAAGAGGCTTCAAAAACAGTACCGTGTGGTGAGATGTACACAATGCCAACTCCTTGTCCGCTGCTGCAGACTGAGCCGTCAAAATAAAGCTTCCACGGTACAGCCGACACAATATTTAAGCCGGCTTCTTCCTCCAGGTCAATCCGATGTTCAACAATAAAGTCAGCTACAATTTGGCCTTTCATAGATTTTAGTGGTTCATAAGCCAAATCATATTCAATCAACCCGTACGCCCACTTGCCGATTCGCCCACTAAGAATCGGCCTTTGTATCATGTGTTTGAGAACATCGGTCTGACCAAAGACTTTGCATTCACTGGACAGCAGATAATGTCGCAATTTGGTGCAGGCAAAGTAAAGAGACAAACACAACCTTTCTACAAAGCTGTACCTTGACTCGGCATCCAGCAAACGTCTACTCAGATAAGTGATGATGTACTCTTGTCCTTCGGCTTCCTGAGTTAAGGCAGCTCCGATCACTTTGTCCTCAGCAGCAATATAAAGCCGGAAAGGTTGACCATGAGCCGGCTTCCTGAGAACTGGAGGAGTAGACAGGCAAGTTTTTATCTTGTCAAACGCCTCTTGCTGCTTTGCCCCCCAGGTGAATTCATCATCGTTCTTGAGCCGAAGGATCTGTGTAAATGCATCAACTTTTCCAGACAAGTTAGCAATGAATCTTCTCAAATAGTTTACCTTGCCCAGAAACTTCTGCATGTCATTTTTGCAACCCGGCGCCTGTATCTTCTGGATGGCTTCAATCTTTGCCGGATCAACTTCTATGCCATGTTCATGTATGATGAAACCAAGGAATCTCCCAGCCGACACGCCAAAGGCACACTTCAAAGGATTCATCTTGAGCCCGTACTTCCTCATTCTTTCAAACGCCAGCCGCAAGTCGGCCAAGTGATTTGACTCGCCGTCCGACTTAACCACCACGTCATCAATATATACCTCCAGTACGACTCCCAGAAGATCATGGAATATCAGGTTCATCGCTCTTTGATAGGTGGCTCCGGCATTCTTCAATCCAAAAGTCATCACGGTCCATTCGAACAAGCCAACAAAGCCTGGGCAGCGAAACGCCGTCTTAGCCGAATCTTCTTCGGCCATAAATATTTGGTTGTAACCTGCGTTGCCATCCAAGAAGCTGATAACTTTGTGACCTGAGGCTTCGTTGATAAGCATGTCGGCTATTGGCATAGGGTACTCATCCTTTGGCGTGGCTCGATTCAAATCCCTGAAATCAATACATGCCCTAATCTTGTCGGATCCTTTCTTTTCGACCGGCACAATGTTGGATAACCATTCGGCATACTTACAGGGCCGAATAAAGTTGGCTTTCAAAAGCCTGCCAATTTCCGCCTTTATCCGATCATAGATCAGTGGATTAAATTTGCGAGCCGGCTGCTTGTATGGTCTGAAGCCGGCTTTGATAGGCAACCGATGTTCGACCAACTCTCGGCTTAACCCAGGCATCTCGTGGTATTCCCATGCAAAGCAATCCACGTACTCTTTGACTAGCGCGATTAATTCAGACTTATAATCGGCCGCCAACTTTTGCTTTACAAATGTCGGTCTAGGGACAGTGCCATCCCCAATGTCAACTTCTTCCAGCAAGTCAGCCGATGTAAAGCCTTGTCCCAACTTATCCATGTCATCTGGTTCTTCAATTGCTTCATACATATCGTTCCTTTCGGCCCGATACTCCCAGACGCTTCTGCAGCCACTCATCGTTTTGATCCATCTACTTGAGCGGCAGCCGATTGCACCAATCGGCTTTAGAGATACTGGCACGAATCCGTCCCTGGTAGCACTCAGGAAGTCGAACCCGGATAATCACGCCCAGAAAGGCATGTGACATTAGAATGTTGCCAGTCAACAATCGACTCGGCTAACGCAATGCATGCCGATTCGTCAGCATGGATGACTTCAACTTCGTCGTCAACCCATTGCACTAGTTGCTGGTGCATAGTAGACGGAACACACTGGTTAGCATGAAGCCAATCCGTCCTAGCAGCACATTGTAGTTTCCCTGCACCTCAGCAACAAAGAAGGCGGTAGCCAAAGTCTTGCTTCCTACTGTGAGCTCCAAGCTGATAACGCCTTTGGCTTCTACTCCTTCTCCTCCTTCGAACCCATTTAACACCATGTTTGTCTTCATCAGGTCGCCATCATCTAGTTGTAGCTTCTTGAAGACAGAATATGGCATCAAGTTTACCACAGCGCCGCCATCCACCATCATCCTGGTGACCGGCTTGCCATCAATGTGTCCTCTGACATACAGAGGCTGAGGTGTTTCACCGGCTTGTCAGGTTTTTCGAAGACAACATTTTTGGTCCAAAGTTGATTTGCGCAACCTCGCCTTCTTTGACAGCACGGAACTCGGCCGGCAAGTAATACACCATGTTGATGTCCATCCTGTCCGAGTCGGCGATTCTTCATAATCTAGCAGATCTTCATCTGTCAAATTGCCTGACTCATCCATTGTTGACTCTGACATTGCTGGTTCTTCTTCTGCCTTTTCTTCCATTGCGAGGTCTTCACTTGCCGGCTTCTCTGTGGCCGGATCTTGGATTGCCAGCTCCTTTGCCAAACTTGCCATCGCCAAGTCTGCTGCTTCGACTTCGTCAGCCCATGAAGAATAGGTGATAGCCGGCGTAGCTGCCGGCTCTATTTCACCATCGACAGCAGGACTCATGGTAGTTGGTGCGGAAGCCGCCATAAGGACTGGCCTAGGAATCCACTTTTGCGCCGGCAACATTGGTCGCTCAGCATTGAATTTGACGTCCCTGGATTGCTCAGCTCTTTCTTCTGCCTTCTCCCGGTTCCTTGCTCTTTGCAGTTTCCGCTTTTGTGTCTTTGTTATACCTGGCGGGCACCACTTTGGCTGAGTATATTTTGGATCCCGGGGTTGAGCTTTCATGGCTTGACTGGAGCTAGCTTCATGATCATTGGTTGCTGGCTTTGGCGCGATAGCAAGTATCGGCTCACTGTTTGCCGGCTCTGTAATCGGGTCCTTCAATTTTAGCACATGAGTTCCAACAACCAATAAGTTGTCTGAGACTAATCCGCCTTCTGGCTCCGCCTTTTTAGCACCTTGCGCCTTGATCCGCCAATATGACATGTCTCCGGGATACACAAGCCGGCTTTGCATAGATGGCCGGATTGCCCTGCGTTTGACCTCGTCAGCCGGCCTCTGGTGCCGGCTATTTTCCTCCGTGGATGGTGACCTTGGTCGTTTCCCATACTGCCACTGGTGCGACCTCGACCCGGCCTGGCGCACGTACTTGTTCAGCAGCATGTCAAAAGTTGGCTTTGTCTTCCTTGGTCTATATTCAACCTGGTTTGTCTTCCATCTGCCAACTTCTGGGCTCTTGGGCTTGATAAATCTAGGCGGCGACTTGTCTGGCCGTGGTACTTGCCCCCCGAGTGTAGGGTTGTTGATGGTAATCTTGATGACTTCGCCTCCATCGGGTTGCCGGCTCACTATAACTTGTCTTCCTGCCGCCTTGCTGCTGGCCACTTCCTGGGTTCACCAACAACAACATTAGATTTATTAGCGGCTTCGGCTGCCTCTGGCCGAAGTAGAACTTTCTTTCCCTCCAGATCTAGCACGTTTACTGGAAACGGCTGTGTGTCAATTGCCATGCCGGCAAAGCTCAATCGTCCGTCGTTGAGGGCCGATTGGATCTGTTTACGAAAGACATTGCAATCATTAGTAGCATGAGAGAAAGAATTGTGATACTTGCAATAAGCCCGCCGCCTTAATTCATCAGGCGATGGTATAACATGATTTATCCTTATCACTTTATCCTTCAACAAGGCATCAAATATTCTATCACACTTGCCTACGTCAAAGCTGCATTTTATTTCGTCATCCCGATTTTTACGAATCGGCTTTAGATCATCACACATGTATGGTTTGGCCTTGCTGGGCCAAACAAACTCAGCGGAATAAACATCGGCTTCATCACCGGAGTCGGCATCGTTGTCAACAATATTAAGCCGGCTCCTGCTCATCCGATGCGAGTCTTTTGACTCATTGACCCGGCTTCTTGAGCCAACGCTCTCTCTGGACTTGGCCAACAGACAAGAATTCATGTCCTTCTAACCTCTCTTTCAGGTAGGACCTTAAACCATTGAAAACCAAGTCAGCCATGTCTCTTTCAGTTATCAAACTATAACATCGGTTTCTGGTTTCTAAATCTCTTGACGTAATCGGATACCGATTCATCCTGCTTCTGCCTAACCGATGTAAGGTGGACAATTTTAACTCTATTTCGCCGGCAAAGAAGTGTTCATGGAACTTTTGCTCTAGATGAAACCATGTATGTATAGAATTAGGAGCTAAAGCCGAAAACCAAGAAAACGCAATGCCGGTTAAAGACAATGAGAACAGGCGAACTTTAATGTGATCATGGTTAGCTTCGCCTAATTGAGCCAAATATTGACTGATATGTTCCCATGTTGACTTACTATCCACCCCATTAAATTTGGCAAATTCAGGGACTCTATAACCAGGTGGATAAGGTTGCAGATCAAAGTAATCGGGGTAAGGCTTAGTGTAAGTTCTATGTTTTGGCATCACCCCGAGTTTGTCAAAAGCTATCTGGTCCAATCTTCTCCTGAATTCGGCTAAGGAATCGTCCATAATGGCCGATTGAGCCGGCACGAGAGAAGAATTGGCGGCAGGGCCAGCTTGCACCCAAGTAGCCGAATTTTGATTCGGCATTGACTCATGACCCAAATCCGCCTTGTTGACCGGCTGGCTTGCCGGTTAGGCATACTCTGGATAGGAGTTGGACATGGCAGCGTAGGCACAAGTTGGTTTTCCCTGCTTTGACCGATCGGTTGTTTGTCCGATGGTTGATCATGGGCGTGTTTTTCTTAGCCTTTTCATGTTCTAGCATAAGGTCGTAAACATTGGCAGTGCCTTGCGAAACATGAAATTGAATTTCGGCTATCTGTTCAGAGGAAAAAAGGCTACTACTTACAGCGGGTTTGTCAATGTTGGCGTCCAGCGGTACAAATTCCGGCTCCTTGATCGGCGAGATTACACCTTGCCGATCTACCTTGAAGCTGGATAAGTACAGGTCTTGATCTTCTTGATCCCGCTTGGCTCGCAGCGCCTCGAACTCCTCATCTCTCTCTTCTTCCACGCCTCCAGACCTTGGCGTTGTTCTTCCGACAACTTCTCGAGAGTTGGCTTGATGATGTTGTCGGTATTGATGCGGCAGCGTCGGTCTTGGAATTGGTCATTGCTGTCCAATTTTCAGATCGAATCGTCCCCAGCGGAGTCGCCAAAAAGTGTGTTGCGCTCGAAACGCGTCACACGAACACGTCCTCGTGTACCCGCGGTGCCGGGGGAGATACTCCGCAACTCGCCCCGCGGGAGGCCTGCTTCCAGCGCGATACGCAAGACAGCAAGCAGGCGCTTTTTAGACCAGACGCCCCAGCCCCTCGGGAAGCCCCGTCTGAGGAAGCCGGCGACGATTGGCTGAACTAAGCCGGACTTGGCCGCTCTCAGCTCGGTTTTCGATACCCGGCGAAATCTAGATGAAGTCGCCGAACAACGGAAGCATAAACAAGGGTTTGAGGAGATAAAAGTAGGTTGTATTGATAGGTTGTCGATTGTTTGCTTAATTTCAATCGGCCGTCACCTCTCACATATATATGAGGCGGCTGGACTTCCCGTACAAGTAATGGACTTCTACAAGGCTTACAAATCATAGTCTAAGTCGAATCCATCTCTAAAATAGGCAACTTTTGGCCGGCAACGTTGGCTTCAAACTTGTTGGCTACTTCGGAAAGTTGCCTTTTGCCTTCCGTACTGGCTTCCAACTTGCTGGCTACTGGAAAGTTGCCTTTTTCCCTTCCGTATTGGCTTCAAACTTGCCTTCTTTCTTAGAGACGAGATATCTTGATCGGCTTCGTATTAGACCCGGATTTCTGTCCGGCTTCTTTTAGAAAGTTGCCTCCCATTTTCCAGCCTTGATCTTAGAAAGTTGTCTTCTCGTTTTCCGCCTTGATCTTGACCTTGAAAGTTGTCTTCTATTTTTCTGCCTTGATCGGTGGAAAGTTGACTTGCCGGCTTGTATTTGACAAAGTTGGCTTTATGCCGTCTTGTCTTGACAATGTTGACTTCTTTTCTGCCGCCTTGTCTTGACAACATTGACTTCCTTTTTGCCACCTTGTTTTGACAAAGTTGGCTTCTTTTCAGCCACCTTTATTGCTTCCTTTGACTTAGCTCGCTATGTCTTCAGGCAACTTCGCACTCCCGAATCCAGCTTCCGCCTTGTTCCGGTTGCCGGATTATTGGCGGCCTTCTTCCGGCCATCTTTTCCTGGAAAGCTTCCCAGATCACCATTTTAGCCTTCTTTGCTGCCTTCTTTAAGCCGCCAAATCCTCCTTGAACCTGAAACTGGCAATCTGCCAAAAACGGGTGCTAACAGCAGGATTGGCTCTGCGCCGTAGACCATGAAGAATGGGGTAAATTGCGTTGAGCCATTGGGTGTTGTGCGTAGGATCCATAGCACAGATGGAAGTACTTCGACCCAAGCACCCGCGGCCCTTTTGAGTGGCACCAGGAGGCGTTTCTTGATTCCGCTCGTCACAAGTCCATTGGCCTTTTCGACTTGGCCATTGGATTGCGGTGTGCCACAGATGCATAATTGAGCGTAATCTCCTGCTCTTTGCAGAAGGATCAGAATTCTTCAGCCGTGAAGTTTGTACCGTTATCAGTGATGATGCTACTTGGCACACCAAAGCGGTACATGATGGATTTTATGAAATTGACTGCTGTAGTGGCAGTCGAACTTGTGATAGGGACTGCTTCAATCCACTTGGTGAACTTGTCGACCGCCACCAGAAGGTGAGTATGCCCTCCATGGGAGGATTTTTTGAGTGACCCAACCATATCGAGCCCCCACTGGCCGAAGGGACAGGCCAATGGTATTGTCTTCAACGCCGATGCGGGTGCGTGCGGCTTTGTGGCGAATTTTTGACAGCCGATGCACCTTTTGACTATGTCCTCCGCGTCTTTGAGTGCTGTGGGCCAGTAGAAGCCTGCGCGAAAGGCTTTGGCTACGAGTGATCGACTGCTGGCATGATGCCCGCAGGTACCTGCATGAATATCATGGAGGATGGCTTGGCCATCTTCAAATGCTATGCAACGTTGGAACATACCTGATACGCTGCGCTTGTATAGTTCGCCGTTGATAACGGTGTATGCTTTAGATCGTCGAATCACACGTCGTGACTCTGTTATGTCTTCGGGTACCTCGCCGCGGAGTATGTATGCGAGGAAAGGTTGAGTCCATGTTGGCTCGATGAGGAGCACCTCGACTGGCGGGTCCTCTGTGCTAGGTGCTTTGATCTTGGCTGCTGCAGCTGATGTAGGAGTTGCTCGCTTTTTCTTGATGGATCTGTGCTCGATGCGCTCGAAGAAGACACCAGGTAGAACTGGTGCTTTGGTCGCGCCAATGTTGGCTAGCTTATCTGCTTCTTCATTGCTCTCGCGGCCTATGTGACGCAACTCGTAGAATTCGAAGCTGCCCTCCATGATGTTGTACAGGTCACGGTAGGCGATCATATTATCTGCGATTGCATTGATACGTCCAAAACGTATCTACTTTCCCGAACACTTTTGCTATTGTTTTACCTCTAACTTGTGTGTTTTGAATACAACTAATGCGGACTAACGCTGTTTTCAGCAGAATTGCCCTGGTGTCTTGTTTTTGTGCAGAAAGTCAACTTTCGGGAAAAACACCAGAAAAGATCGCAAACCTCCTATTTTACCAGAAGACTCACGGAGCCAGAAGGGGAGGCGGAGATGGGCCACGAGTGGCCCAAACCACATGGTGGCGCGGCCCAAGGGCCTGCCGCGCCAGCCTATGAGGAGGGTGCCTCGGGCACCTCCCCGAGTCCCCCTTTCGACTACTTAACCCTTCTGACCTAAAAACGTCGGGGGTCGTCCACTTCATCCAGAAACATCACCGTACGCCGCCACCATCGCGAAACCTATTTCGGGGACCAGAAACTCCGTTCTGGCACTCCGCCGGGACGGGGAATTGGAGGAGATCATCGCCATCATCATCACCGACGCTTCTCCATCGACCATCCATGTTTCCCCCATCCATGTGTGAGTAATTCCCTGCTGTAGGCTGAGGGGGATGGTAGGGATTGGATGAGATTGTTCATGTAATAAGCTATAAGATCATTAGGGCATGGTGCCCAGTATCCGTTGTTAGTACTTATTGATGTTGTTGCAACTTGTTGAGCTTAATGCTTGTCACTAGGGCCCGAGTGCCATGATTTCAGATCTGAACATGTTATTGTTTCATAATGATATGCACTGTTTATTGATCATACCTGCAAGTTGTATACACATATTGTTGTCCGGAACCCGCGGTCCCAAAGTGACAATAATTGGGACAGCCGAGGGGAATGGCTGCGATGTGAGGATCACATGTGTTCACTGCGTGTTAATGCTTTGCTCCGGTACTCTATTAAAAGGAGTACCTTAATTACCAGTAGATTCCCTTGAGGCCCGGCTGCCACCGGCTGGTAGGACAGAAGATGTTGTACAAGTTTCTCATTGCGAGCACGTACGACTATATACGGAACACATGCCTACGTTTACTTAGTACTTGGATGCTTTATCATTATTATCTGCAATGCCTATGTCTTGATTATTATATGAGCTATCTTATCCATGCAGCGCCCGTTCATCCATCCCTATGCCTACAGTGTTTTAATCCTACTGTTTACTGCAATCACTACTGCTGTCTCTGTTTACTGCTGCTATTATTTCACCGCTACTACTGCTATAAAACTGTTGCTACTGATAATCTGTGTCGAGCAAGACTATTCACAGGTGCAGCTGAATTGACAACTCCGCTGTTAAGGCTCTCAAGTATTCTTTGGCTCCCCTTGTGTCGAATCAATAAATTGGGTTTTACTTCCCTCGAAGACTGTTGCGATCCCCTATACTTGTGGGTCATCAAGACTATTTTCTGGCGCCGTTGCCGGGGAGCATAGCTTTATTTGGGAGTTCACTTGTGATCTATACTGCTCGCTGAAATTTATTCATCATGGGTAAAGCTCGTGATGAGAGGGTCCATGTATTGCCCTCCACTACAAGAAAAGGTACGACACTTAGTACCTCTGCTGCTCTTGACTCACCATCTGTATTGAGTCAACTTGTTACACCACCACAATCTTCACGTGTTGGTACTACTGCTGAATCTGAAATTGCCTCTGATAATGTTGATGATGCTTCTACTGTGATTGATGAGAATATTTCATTAGGTCCACTTTTAGATGCTGCTATTGCTAAGTCTAAACAACTTGAAAATACTAGAACACCTAATGGAAGTCCTACTACTCCTGTTTATTCACCTGAGTTAAGGGATTATACTTGTGATGATGATCCTGATGAAACTTATGTGGAACTTGATGATGATTTTATTGATAAATGTAATGCTACTACTGGTGCAAGTAATATGAGAAATTTTCTTGCACAACATGCTGTTAAATACAAGTTGTCACCTGATCCTAAGTTTGCCACTTCTCCTATAAACATTAAAGATAAGGATTATGATTTTTCTCTTGATTTATCTCATATATCTATTGTTGAGAAAACTCCTTTTTGTGGCACTAAGAGTGAAAGTGCTGTAGAGCACATGAATGAGCTCTCTACTTTGAGTGGCTTATTTTCTGATGATATTAAGAAGCGTAGCTACTTTGTTGCTAAGATTTTTCCTTTCTCATTAAAAGATGATGCTAAAGCTTGGTATAACAACTTGTCTCCTGGTTCTATTACTAGTCCTACTGGTTTGCTTGATGTTTTCTTTCAGAAATATTTCCCTGCTAGTGCTAAACATGATGCTTTGCAAAGAATTTATAACTTTGACCAGGAAGATGAAGAGAAACTTCCAGAGGCATGGACAAGGTTTTGCTCTCTTATCAGAGCTCGGCCTGGACATGATTTGGAAAAGCATGATCTACTTGATATATTTTACAGTGGACTAACTATTGAATCTAGAGCATATCTGGATAGTTGTGCTAGTTGTGTTTTCAGGAAAAGAACCCCTGAAGAAGCTGAAGAATTATTGGCTAAAATCAGCCAGAATTATGATGATTGGACTCTACCTGCGCCGACCCCCACACCTACACCGACACCAATATCAAAGAAGAGGGGAGGTATGATTGAATTGAATGATGAAACAATGAGGGAGGCCAAGAAGACTCTCATTGAGAAGGGTATTAAATCTGAAGATGTGAAGAACCTTCCACCTATTGAAGATTTGTGTAAGCCAATTCCTCATCCATCCATAATTGAGGTTCACTCTCTCCACAGGTTCGATGAAGGAGATATTCCCTACTCTAAACCACCTGATCAATGCTTAGATGAATTTGATAATTATGTTATTAAGCAAGATAATTTTAATATGAGAGTAGAGAATCATTTGCATGAAAATTCTCTAGCTATTAGTAAGTTGCATGATATTGTGGAGAGAACCTCCAATGATGTTAAGATGCTTATTAAACATTTCCATATGGTTCAAACTCAAATTGATCAACTCACTAAAGTGCAACAAGACATGTTAGCCAATGCTTCTAAGGAAAAATTAAAACCTGTCTATGTTAGCACTAGAAGTGGAGCTCATACTCAGGATCCTTTATATCCTGAGGGACATCCTAAAAGAATTGAACAAGATTCTCAACTAGCTGAAAATCCAGTTTCTCCTTCTAAGAAAAAGAAGAAGAAGAAACATAAAAATGTTGTAGAATCCTCTGAAACTGTTAATGATCCTAATAGTATATCTATCTCTGATGCTGAAACTGAAAGTGGTAATGAACTTGATAGTGATAAGGATAAAATGATGCTCTTGATAAAGAAGTTAGTGAAAAGGAACCTGAAAAGCATACTAAAAACACAAAGTACACTAAGGAAGATTTCATTGCTAAGAAACATGGTAATGAAAGGGAACCTTGGGTTCAAAAGCAAATGCCTTTTCCAACTAAGAAACTAAAATCAAAGGAAGAAGAACATTATAATAAATTTGTGAATGGATGAAACCCTTGTTTTTGCAAATTCCTTTGACTGATGCTATTAAATTGCCTCCTTACTCAAAGTATATGAAAGATATTGTTTCTAACAAAAGGAAAATTCCTAATGAGGAAATTTCTACTATGCTTGCTAATTATTCTTTCAATGGCAAGGTTCCTAAGAAGCTTGGAGATCCAGGTATACCAACCATCCTTGCTCCATCAAGAATAATTATGTTAGAACTGCTTATGTGATTTGGGAGCAGGAGTTAGTGTTATGCCTTTTTCTCTTTATAAGAGACTCTATCTTGATAAATTGATACCTACTGATATATCTTTGCAAATGGCTGATAAATCTACTGCTGTTCCTGTTGGCATTTGTGAGGATGTCCCTGTTCAAGTAGCTAACAATTGTTTAATTTTGACTGATTTTGTTGTTCTTGAAATGCCTGAAGATGATAATATGTCTATTATTCTTGGAAGACCTTTTCTAAATACTGCAGGTGCTGTTATTGATTGCAATAAAGGAAAAGTAACTTTCAATGTTAATGATAAAGAACATACTGTTTATTTCCCCAAGAAAGTTGACAAGATTTATGGAGTCAATACCATCTCCAATTTTAAAACTATCAAAGTGGGAAGTATTGATTGCCCTATATATGATCATCAAGAAGGATATCAAAACATTATGATTGGATCCATATCAATACAATACAAGGTAACATGAGTGTTCATGATGTTTAAATCATTTGTGTCATGTAAATTTATTTGGTGCCAAGACTTGATCAACCTTGCTATCAAATGTATTTGCATACATAAAAGAGCTAAACAGCATTTCTTTCTTCAACTTTGTTTTACCTACTGTTGTGTTACTGAACTTGCAAAGTTTTAGTTGAAACTGGTCTTTATAAAATTCTATTTCTGCTCTAAGTTTATTATTTAAATATCCAGAAAATGTGCAAATGAAAGTTTTCAAAAATCTGAAAAATTATACCATTGGTTATTTTTAAAGTGGAATGTGGGAGTGCCTGGAGCTGACCAGGGGGACCCACCATGCCACCACACCACCCCACCGCGCGGCAGGGGTGTGGCCGCGCCGTGGCATGGTGTGGGCCCCACCTGGCCCTCCACTCACCCATCTTCCTCTCATTTCTTTCTCTCTCCCGAACAAACACACCACCATTGCTCAAACCCGTGTTCTTGCTGCTCTTGCTCGAGATTTTTCGATCTCCTTGCTCAGCCCATCTTTGTTGCTGAAATTTGGACCATTTGCTCTCCGGTATGTGACTCCTCCATGTATCCAAGTAGAATTTTGTTTAGTAGAGTATACCTTGAGTATTTTGCTGCTGTAGGTGACTTGTTAAGTGAGTATGCATGCTTGTTCTATGTTGATATAATCAGTTTTGATGCATGTTTAGTCCTCTAGCAAGTCATATAGTAGTTCCCCTCATTTGTATGCTTCAAAGATAATTTTTATGATATGTGTCAAAAATTTCAGAGGATGGAGGGAAATGAACACCAACTAAATCAATATGAATTGGTGGTTCCTGAGGTCATGGGGATCCATCGTGAAGAAGGAGTGTTCCCATCCTGCTATCCATGCTTGGAATTTATGAGAAGTTCGGGGATCTTGCGTGATTTTCGTACTCTTGTCTCTAATACAGGATTGAGTGATTTTGTAGAGGGAGAACCCTACCAATATGCAAAGTTAACTGTGTCTGTGGTGCAGGACTTTAGATTTGATTGGTCTTCACCTAACCCTATGGTTCACTATAAAATTTACAACAAAAGTGTCCACTTGCCTTTTGATGCTTTTTGTGCAGCAATTAGGGTGCCGCAATGGGGATCACGAGGGAAGATACATGGGCAACCCAAGCATTTGACGGACCTATACGAGGTAATATGTCAAGGAAGAACCTACTCAGATGAAAGCGGTAAAATTCGAAGTATTCAATTTCCATGCATTCGATATTTTGCTTACTTCATTACGAGGTGTGTACTTGCTAGGAAGACTGCAAATAAATTATCCATTCCTGATTTAGCTTTCCTAGCAGCAGCCTTGCAACATGATAAGAGTTATAATTTGGGTGCCTTGATAGCCTTTCGCATTGCTGCCAATCGCGAGAAAGGTGGATTTTGTGGAGGACTCATTGCTTCTCGTTTATTAGCTATGCATGGTGTAGTAGCTCTCCCTAATGATTTGCAGCTTCCTTTAGAGAGGCTCGATTTTGCTTCCATGGGGAGGCATGGCTTTGTTACTAGTTGGTCTACTTTGAATAATCTATCTTATGAGGTGCCTTTTGCCAAGAAGGGGAGGTGGAAAATGGTTAAATCTGAGCGAATAGTCGCTTTGCCTGCACCACGTTTGTTTGATCTTGGTTTCAGGAATGTTTGGTCAGTCACCGAGGATGAATTCGATGCATACTTGAGGGATCATGCCCTGCACACAGAGGACGATGGAGAATGGGCGGACGAGGACTCCACTCAGTTTTCCGGGACTGGGGGCTCGCGCCCCTATCCTGGGATGCTGGACCCTCTGCCTCATCTTCCTCAGCGGAGCCGGATATTGAGCACGCCCAGTATGACCCGCCGGCTTGGAGTTCTACCCGCGTTATTATTGATCTCCACTTAGGCCAAAAGCCTAAGCTTGGGGGGAGGTATATCGACATCTCACTCATTTACATATCATATCTTGTCGATACTTTGTATATCCATGTTGCAGTTTTCTTTCTTTTTTTTAATTGTTTACCTTTTATTGCTGCATTCCAAAACACAAAAAGACCAAAAATATTTCTGTTGTTTCTCTTCATTTGTTTCTTTAAGTTTCAGTATTAGTTTGCTTAGTTTTAAAATTCGGTTTGTTATTCAAAAATCCAAAAATATTTTGCTTTATGTTTGTTTCTTTTTGCTCTTGTTTCAAAAACTCGAAAACCCAAAAATATTTGTTGTTTCTTTTTGGTTTTGTATAGTGTTTTCAGAGTTGGACAGCATCCGTGACTCCGATGGAGCTTGGTTTTCATTCTTATCATTCGAAGCAACACAAGTGAAAAAGCAATAAGGATGATCTACAACAACTTGAGTTGGGGTGAGAGGCTGGTATGAACTCCATTTGTTTTCATTTTTGTACATATACTCATCTATGTGAGCATGCTTAGTTGGTTCATGTGAGGTATATGTCATTTAGTGGATGCTTAGTAGTTCTTGTTCTCTCATGATCGGTCCCAATTTATTAATAGTGGTAGCATGTTATGTTGATGTTTGCTTGCATTGTTCTATTCATAGAGGGTATGACATTGTGGTATCCTCCTCTGAAGAATTCATTCGAATTGACTTGGCACATGCTCATGCATGCGTATGACTGAAAAACAAAAGTCAATTAAGCCTTGATGATTTATTTTGACTCAGAGTTCTTGTATCACTTTTATGTCTCAATTAATTTCATTTTGTCGCAAGCATGATTATGACGGTTATTGCTCTCTTGATTGTCGCTTCCCAGTCTATTGCTAGCCTTCACTTGTACTGAGCGGGAATGCTGCTCGTGCTTCCAAAACCATGAAAACCAAGTTATTCCAAAGTGTCCACCATAAATACCTATGCATGGCATTTCGAACCATTCAAGTAAATTTTCATGTGCTACCTTTAAAACCTTCAAAGTACTTCTCAATTTGTGTCAATGTTTTATAGCTCATGAGGAAGTATGTGGTGTTTTATCTTTCAATCTTGTCATTTACTTCTGACAGACTTTCACCAATGGACTAGTGGCATATACATCCGCTTATCCAATAATTTTGCAAAAAGAGCTGGCAACGGGGTGCCCAGCCCCAATTAATTACAACTTTCATTAATAATTCTCTTCACATGTTTTGCCCTGATTTATCAGTAAGCAACTTAATTTTGCAATAGACACTCCTCCATGGTATGTGAATGTTGGAAGGCACCCGAGGATTCGGTTAGCCATGGCTTGTGCAAGCAAAGGTTGGGGGGAGTGTCACCCATAATGAAACTAAAATACATGTGTAAACAAAAGAGAAGAGGGATGATCTACCTTGCTGGTAGAAATAACGTCCTTCATGGGAGCCGCTCTTGAAAGTCTGGTTGACAAGGGGGTTAGAGTACCCACTACCATTCGTTGACAACAACAAACACTTCCCAAAACAATTTTGCTTCTGTTTTAAAAATGAAAAGCTCTAGCACATGATAATCTCTGCTTCCCTCTGCGAAGGGCCAATCTTTTACTTTCATGTTGAGTCACCATCCTTTCTTTGAGCACTTTCTCGAGAGCATAGTTGTCATTCTTAGTGTAATATGCTTGTCCCAGAATGTGGTTAACTATGATATAACTTTGATGCTTTTATCTTTGATATCTTTGATTCTAGTCTTCCCATGAATTCAGAGGTGCCTGGGCATTTATGTTTTGCTGTACAAAAACGGGCAAGCGAGATACCATCTTGTCATATCCTATTATGAGCATTACAATCTTGTGAATTAATATGTTTCATGTTTGTTGCTATTAGTATGTTGGTATCTTTTCATAGTTTACATGCCTATTGAGTGACATTATTTGCATTTGCCTCATCTTGAATTGCTTAAGCATTTGTACATATAGTGAGAATATATGCATCATATGAAGCAAATGTGTTCGTGAAAGTCTTTTATCGCACTCAGTTGTTAACTGAATTGCTTGAGGACAAGCAATAAGCTAAGCTTGGGGGGAGTTGATACGTCCAAAACGTATCTACTTTCCCGAACACTTTTGCTATTGTTTTACCTCTAACTTGTGTGTTTTGAATACAACTAATGCGGACTAACGCTGTTTTCAGCAGAATTGCCCTGGTGTCTTGTTTTTGTGCAGAAAGTCAACTTTCGGGAAAAACACCAGAAAAGATCGCAAACCTCCTATTTTACCAGAAGACTCACGGAGCCAGAAGGGGAGGCGGAGATGGGCCACGAGTGGCCCAAACCACATGGTGGCGCGGCCAAGGGCCTGCCGCGCCAGCCTATGAGGAGGGTGCCTCGGGCACCTCCCCGAGTCCCCCTTTCGACTACTTAACCCTTCTGACCTAAAAACGTCGGGGGGTCGTCCACTTCATCCAGAAACATCACCGTACGCCGCCACCATCGCGAAACCTATTTCGGGGACCAGAAACTCCGTTCTGGCACTCCGCCGGGACGGGGAATTGGAGGAGATCATCGCCATCATCATCACCGACGCTTCTCCATCGACCATCCATGTTTCCCCCATCCATGTGTGAGTAATTCCCTGCTGTAGGCTGAGGGGGATGGTAGGGATTGGATGAGATTGTTCATGTAATAAGCTATAAGATCATTAGGGCATGGTGCCCAGTATCCGTTGTTAGTACTTATTGATGTTGTTGCAACTTGTTGAGCTTAATGCTTGTCACTAGGGCCCGAGTGCCATGATTTCAGATCTGAACATGTTATTGTTTCATAATGATATGCACTGTTTATTGATCATACCTGCAAGTTGTATACACATATTGTTGTCCGGAACCCGCGGTCCCAAAGTGACAATAATTGGGACAGCCGAGGGGAATGGCTGCGATGTGAGGATCACATGTGTTCACTGCGTGTTAATGCTTTGCTCCGGTACTCTATTAAAAGGAGTACCTTAATTACCAGTAGATTCCCTTGAGGCCCGGCTGCCACCGGCTGGTAGGACAGAAGATGTTGTACAAGTTTCTCATTGCGAGCACGTACGACTATATACGGAACACATGCCTACGTTTACTTAGTACTTGGATGCTTTATCATTATTATCTGCAATGCCTATGTCTTGATTATTATATGAGCTATCTTATCCATGCAGCGCCCGTTCATCCATCCCTATGCCTACAGTGTTTTAATCCTACTGTTTACTGCAATCACTACTGCTGTCTCTGTTTACTGCTGCTATTATTTCACCGCTACTACTGCTATAAAACTGTTGCTACTGATAATCTGTGTCGAGCAAGACTATTCACAGGTGCAGCTGAATTGACAACTCCGCTGTTAAGGCTCTCAAGTATTCTTTGGCTCCCCTTGTGTCGAATCAATAAATTGGGTTTTACTTCCCTCGAAGACTGTTGCGATCCCCTATACTTGTGGGTCATCATGCATCACAAGCCTTCATTGTTTGTTGCACCACAAGATTCGAGTCACCGTAGATCATCAGTCGAGTGCATCCGAGGGCTTTGGCCATCCTCATGCCGTGGATCAGGGCCTCGTACTCTGCTTCGTTATTGGATGGGAACTCGAATCCATCTGCAGGATATAGCGAAGCTTGTCGCCTTTTGGTGATATGAGGATGACACCCGCGCCTGCGCCTTCGTTTTCTTCGAGCCGTCAAAGTACATAGTCCATGAGTTGGACACATCTGGCTCTCCTGGCAGCTGAGCTTCGATCCACTCGGTGTGGAAGTCAGGTAAGACTTGTGCTTTGATAGCCTTCGGGTAATCGTACTTGATGTCTCGCGGTGCTAGCTCGATGAGCCATTTTGCGACTCGCCCAGTTGCGTTGGGGTTTGTGAGGATGTCCCCGATCCCTGAGGTGCTGATTACAGTGATCGGGTGCTCGGAGAAGTAATGCGTCAGCTTCCTTGAGACATGAACACGGCGTAGGCCAGCTTTTGATAGTGCGGGTACCGCTGCTTTGATAGGAGAGCACTTCACTCAAGTAATAGACTGGACGTTGTATGCTTTGGGTGTGTCCCTCCTCCCTGCGTTCGACTACCAGTACGGTGCTCACCACCCTGTTAGTTGCGGAGACATATAGGTATAGTGGCTCGCGTTCCCTTGGTGCGACGAGGATTGGAGGGCTTGTGAGGACTCGCTTGAGGTCCGTGAAGGCTGCTTCGGCTTCTTGCGTCCACTCGAATTTGTCTGCTTTCTTCATCAGTCGATAGAACGGGAGTGCTTTTTCACCCAGCTTGCTGATGAATCGACTGAGTGCTGCTACTCGACCCGCCAACTTTTGCACGTCATGGAGCTTTGAAGGCCTTTGCATCGTCAAGATGGCCTGTATTTTCTCCGGGTCTGCCTCGATTCCTCGAGCCGAGACTAGATACCCGAGGAGTTGCCCGGCTGGCACGCCGAACGTGCACTTCTTCGGGTTGAGCTTGATGTGGAAGCGTTTGAGGTTTGCGAACGTCTCTCGCAAGTCATCGAGTAGTGTGTTTTCCTCCCTTGTGGTGATGATGATGTCATCTACGTAGACCTGGACGTTTCGCCCAATTTGCTTCTTGAGGCAGTCTTGCATCATGCGCTGGTAGGTTGCGCCTGCGTTCTTGAGCCCGAAAGGCATTGTTGTTTAGCAGTAGACCCCGAGTGGGGTTATGAACGCCGTTTTTCTTCATCCTCTTCCTTCATCCTTATCTGGTGGTAACCCGAGTAAGCATCCAGGAAGGACAAGCGAGCGCACCCGCGGTGGAGTCGACGATCTGGTCGATTCGAGGTAGTGGAAAGTGATCCTTTGGACAGCATTTATTGAGTGCTGTAAAATCTACGCACATCCGAAGGATATCTGTGTGCTTCTTCTCTACGAGTACGGGGTTGGCCACCCATTGTGATTTCTTGATCTCTCTGATGAAACCTGCTGCGAGTAGCCTGTCGACTTCGGCTTCGACTGCGGTTCTTTTTGGGCCGGATATGCGGCGCATTGTTTGCTTGACTGGTTTAGCATCTGGAAATAATTGGAGAGAGTGCTCGGCGAATTCCCTGGGAATACCTGGCATGTCGGCTGGACACCATGCAAATATATCCCAGTTCTCACGGAGGAATTCGACGAGCGCGCTTTCCTATGCGATAGGCAGACTCGACGAGACATTGACTGTCTTGGTCGGGTCAGTCGGGTGCACCTGATGCGATCTTGTGTCATTGGTGGCATTGAATGCTCTGTCGACTGCCACCTTTTGTGCTCCGGCATAAGTGTTCGATCGTTGGAGACCGCTAGATCGGCGAGTGTTGCTTCCATGCCAAACATCTCAGAGATTTTGCTGAATTCTCGGTCACAAGAGTCGGACTTTTGGAAGTTCCCTTGACTGTGATTACTCCTTTTGGTCCAGGCATCTTCAGCTGGAGGTATGCATAGTGTGGCACCGCCATGAATCGAGCAAACGTCGGGCGTCCAAGTATAGCGTGGTATTGTGACTTCCAGTCGACAACTTCGAACTCAATCGACTCTGTCCTGAAGTGGTTCTTGTCCCCGAACGTTACGTCGAGTTGTATGGTGCCTTCTGGGCTTATTGCTTTCCCTGGGACGATACCGTGAAAGGTATTTGAAGATCTTGGCAGGTTTTCGACTGACCTGTTCATTTTGCGGAGCGTATCTGCGAAGATGATGTTTATGCCGCTGCCACCATCCATGAAGACCTTGGACATGGCGTAGCCTCCAATTTGTGCATCGAGTACCAGAGCAGAGTGCCCTGGACGAACGTCCGATGGAGGATGGTCCTCTCTGCTGAAGCTTATTGCGATTTCAGAACCCTTCAAGAATTCAGTTACAGCGGGAGGTGACATGACCGCCATGTTTACTTGTCGAGTGCGAAGTTTTTGCTCCCTGTTGGAAGGGCGACCTTTCTGTATCATGTACATCTGCCCTTGGGGCGGGGGTACTGGTTTCGTCCACCCGAGGTACGGGCTGTATGGCACCCGCGAGATTTCCGCCTGCGGCAGGCTGTGGTGGTGGAGGTGGTGCCATCAGAACAGGCACATTGTTTGGCTGAGGCACGGGTGCAGGTGCGGGTGTGGCTGCTGCCTTTCTGAGATTTACGTAATCAGTCGCCATTTGGTCGAACTCCCTGCAGTTTCTCATCGAGTGATTGGAGCGCAGTTTTCCATCTCCCCCTTGTACAGGTGGAATCTGCAATCAGCATCCATCTTTTCTTCGAATGATCGCTCGGATTGTGCTCCGGATCGTGACTTGCGCCAGTCCTTCCTCTTGTAGCTGTCGCTGCGTTGGCCGTGGTCTCGACTGTCCCGACGATCATCTCGACTGTCCCGTCGATCATCTCGACTGTCCCGTCGATCTTCTGACCGTCGGTCGCTTCTGTCTTGGTCGTTGCGGGGTGTGGAGAACCCAGCCGCCATGAATTCGGGTCTGTCGTCATCGTAGTGACGTTTTGAACGCTTGCGCCTTCGGTCGTCTCTGTACGAGTCTCTGCGGCTTCGACTGCCACTTTCATGATTGTCACGGGGTGAGGACCCGCGTGTGGTGCGCGCCATGTCTTCTCCGTCTGCCCACTCAGTCGCGATCATCAAGAGGTTAGCCACAGAGGTTGGCTTTTTGCGACCAAGTGCTTCTTTGAGTCCCGCCTGGCGAGTCCCATTATGAAAGCGTCCATGGCCATATCTTCTGAAATTACTCCGACTGAGTTGCGTATCTCAGTCCATCGTCTGATGTATGACCTCAACGTTTCGTCTGACCGTTGAACGCAAGCTCGCAGCTCCTCGAACGTTTTTGGGCGCTCACATAGAGGCTCGAAGTTTTTGATGAAGTCTGTGCGGAAGTGATCCCACGAGTCGTATGTTGATGGAGGTAGGCCTTGAGCCAGTCGCGGGCTGTGCCTTCGAGCATGAGTCGTATGTATTGCATGGCTGTGATGTTTGTGCCTCGCTGGCATGCGACAGCCAGCCTGTAGTCTTCCAGCCACCCGAAGGTTCCTGTCGACCCGTGTACTTGGGCTGTTCAGATGTAAGTTTGAACCCTTTGGGCATCCGTGTCTCGCGGACGCGTCGAGTGAAGCACAGAGCTCCATGTGGCTCAGGCTCTCGATCAGAGTATGAGTCGCTACTGTAAGATCTGCGTGATCTGCTCCTGGACCTGCGCCTACGTGAGCCGCTTCTTTCCTTCGAGTGGTGGCGGCGACCACTGTGATTGTGCTCTTCACGACGCGTGTCAACCAGAGCACGGTCTCGACTCCCCCTGGAGTTTTTGGAATTTGGCGTATGGCCTTCGCTGCTAAGGCGAGTGATTTGATCTGTTGGCGATGTAGTTTTGCATTGGGGTCATCAGCTGGAGGCTTGATTGCCTCTAGGTATGCTGCAGCGGTAAAGAGAGCACCCGCAGCTGTTTTGGGTACTGGCACTCCCTCCTCGTCGTATGTCATGAAAGAGTTGCCTAAGTTGCGGGTGAGTGCCACCCTCTCGTCCGAGAGGTGTGACAGCCTTGATCTGGGTCTTGTGTCTGCTCGCCCGGTGGAGCTCAGGGAGAGCTGTCTTCTGCGCGCACTCGACAAGCTAGCCTGCTTTTTGCATTCTTCGAGTGTCTCTTATCTGCTTCAGTCGAAGTGATTCCTGCCAGTTGAAGTACTGGAAGGTCAACATCTCCTCCCGTGTTGCGTCTGCTGGCATCATTGTGCACTCCTTGATAACTTTATCTGCTTTTGTTGCCATCTCAGCAGTAATTGTGAGATTTGTGACTCCGTCCGGCATAGTAACCGTGCACGGGAACTCTGTAGGCCTGCGACTGGCCGCAGCATCAGATGATTCTGCGGCGAAGGCAACGTAGACTGCTGGGGTATACCCGAGGGTATGTGTATGTGTCTTTGAGTCCCATCATGGACTCGACGTCGTCATCAAGGCTCATGTCGGAGTCGATATGCCCATCGAGTGGTCCGTCTGGACGGATCTCGCTGTCGATGCCTTCATCGCCTATGCTCATCTCGGCGTCGGCGAAGTTGTTATGAATCTCGAAGTCGAGGTTGTTGTTGTTGGTGCAGATCTCGGAGTCGACGTGGTTGTCGATATGAGTTTCGGGTTCGTCGAAGTCGCTGAGGGAGATCCCGCAGTCGAAACTATCCTCGAGTGGGAGATCGAGCTCGGGATCGTTTGTGCGGTATGCTGATTCGGCCTCCTCGCCCTGGAGTTCTTCAATGAGCTCGTGCATCTCTCGTGTGGACATGGTTGTTGCAGACGAGCAAGCTTGGAGGATCGACGATGGTATGGACGCAGTTGAGGGATCCGCAGTCGAAGGAGCCGCAACCGATGGAGCCTCGGGTGCGGAAGTCGCGAGTTGGCGTGGATCTGTCAAGTCCTGCACACCAAGCTTGTTGACGAAAAAATTGAACGAACCAACGGTTAAACCCAAACCTGACTCGAGATCGGAGAAGGCCTCCTGGAATTCTGGCGAGTGTGGCTCGAAATCCATCAGAGGATCCGATGCGCTTTTTGCGGGTGAAGCTGGCGTGCTGCCGTTTGTCGAGTGAGTCGGCGAGTTGCCGTGTGCCGCCTGAGTCGGCGAGTTCTGGTTTGTCGATGCAGCCGGCGAGTTGCCGTTTGTAGATCCGATCGGCGAGTCGCCGTTTTCCGATGGAACCGAAGAAACCGTGAGTCCAGCACTATTCTTTCCCACAGACGGTGCCAATTGACGAGGGGTACACTCATCAAATCCCATGGTTAAGGACCTAGGGTTGAGATTATGGGGAGAGAACGTGGTAGTACTGGTAGTTTCGTCGGCTGACAAGCAGAGGCAAAGATTTACCCAGGTTCAGGCCCCTCGGGTGGAGGTAAAGACCCTACTTCCTGCTTGTCTGGTATTGATCGTGTGGGATTATGCGGTTACAAGGTGGCTCTGGCGAGATGTCGATCTCGCTAGAGCTTTGGTGGTTCAAGTATGGCTTGGTCTAGATCGGCACCCCTCCCAGTCCTTAAATAGGCTGGGTCTCGGGAGTACGTAACCAACCTGATTTACACATAAGGAAAGTCCTAACCGACTATTCCTATGACTAATCTTGGAGGGTACTCCGTCTTCTTGGGCCTCTGGTCTTGGGCTTCGAATAGGCTCTTCGCTATTGGGCCTTAGTCGTCACGTGCACCAGGTACCCTCATGGTAGGGTACCCGAGATGTATACCCATGTCATGTATCAACAACTCTCTTGTAAGCATTTACACAAACACCTGCAAGGCATGCCATGTAGAGGATGTATCCCTCGCTAACCTAAAATAGATCGATCAAATGGAACCATACTCGCATCGCAGCTCAATAACAACGGACGGCCTGCTCAATCTCCTGCTCCATGCGCCTTCTAAATCGAATCTGCAATTCTTTGCATCGTAGCTTAAATCGAACCTACAAAGAACTGCAGCAGCTAATTCTAATCTGCAAGGAACTGCATCGGAGCAGCTGTAGAGAAGCAACGCCCGTGCTTGCGCGAGACGAGCGACGTGAGGAGCGCGTCGATGCAGGGTGGCGGTCTGCGCGCGGTGAACGACCTCCGGCGCTAGCTCGACCCTGGACCATCGCGAGGGGGAGCCAGGCCAGTGAGCGACAGCACGGGGAGGCGCCGGAATCACGTGCGCCGGCCGCCGGAGCTTCTCCAAGCAATCCGTCCCTGCGAGGAGACGAGGACGGCGAAGACGAGCGAGTAGCTGCAGCGCCGGAATCAGGTGCACCGGCCGCCGGAGCTCCCAATGCGTCCCTGCAATCGAGCAGCACCAGCATTAGATCGACGGAAAGGAGGAGGCAGGGCAGGGTCGCCGCCGGGAAGGACGAGGCAGGGCAGGGTCGCCGCCGGGAAGGACGAGGCAGGGCGGGGTTGGCGCGGGGAAGGAGGAGGCGGGGCGGCGGTGGCCTACCGATGCGCCGCCGCCGATGGGTCGCGAGGGAGACGAGAGGGACAGGGGAGACGAGGACGCGCACGGGAGCGACCAGCCGAATATCGACCGGCTCGACATTCGCTGGGGTCATTTTTCTACTAGCGACCCAAAACTAGATATCGTGTGCGAATACCACGCTGCAATATCAAATACATCTGAACAGGTCAAAACTAGATATTCGGTAAGAAAAGCTCTGAATATCCAATATCCAGCCTCAATATAGACATCCGAACAGAGCATTAGATATGACTACATGGACTATCTAGGCCAACATTTATGTTTACTAGGAACCATGCAGCTATTGTAATATATCAGTGAGATAATATTGTCTTGACCAGAATTAAGATAATGAACTAAAAGTCAGGTAGTCTAGGCTGCCTCCTCAGCATTCGTAATTTCTTGCGTGAAAACTTGATATCGTTCCTTTTCATTGTGATGTATTTAGAGTGAATTTGACCTTTTGCCCTATGTTAGTAAATTTGCGACATTGTTTGCCCCATTCAAAATTTCTACCATGTTTCGCCCGAAGTTGTTATATTCAAGTTTTACCCTATTTAAGAATCTTTTCTCGATTTTAGTCGAATGGGGACTCAAACTCATAAGAGCATCTCTAGTCTAGCAGATCCATCAAAAAGCCTGAACCGCAAATAAATAGTTTTACAGTTTCGGACGAATAAACGACCCCAATCAGATCCTAATGAACGGCGCGATCGCAGCACGCCACTATGTATTACTACTTAGCATGATTAATCCTTTCAGTGGTCGGCTACCATGAAATTGAAACCTAGTGGTAGGCTACCATGAAATCGAAACCTGTATCAGATGGTCAACCCCCGTCCCCCGGTGACTCCTACACAAATCGTTCCAGAAGTTCTCTGTCAATTCCGTAAGAACAGAATGTTTCTTTGGACGATACCAGCAGTGAGCAACACAATGGTATCTACGATAGGCTGGATGCAACTGAACAATATAGAAAAAAAACAGAATTCTAATCAGTATTGCTCTGATACTGAAATTAGCAATTAAATTTTGCTTTGGTACCCCACCCTCCCTACAGTTTTTTGAAAAAATGACAGATTATATGTAACATTAATGTCGAATAGAAAGGTTAATTAAGTCAACAGTTCATAATTTAGTTTCCTAAGATCAAATCAGGTTACATAATCAAAAATGTTCTTCGCATTCCAAAGGATCACATGATGCACATTAACAGATGCTCAATCATAGCCTACACGAGTCAGATCAATGTTCTTGTAGGAGCACTGTTGAAGGCTGAGCTTGAAGTCATACTCTTAAGTTTCTCGTTTGATCCTACCCTCGATCAGGTCCAACATTTACTGAACAAAGATGCAATTAAGTATTCCACTGATGCTTTAACGAAGCATTTGGTGATACATATCAAGGCAGAGAAGTTGATAAGCTTTGCGGGTATTCCACGTTTTAATAACTAACCTTCCTATATTTTCCACATAACATGTTTTCTAATGCAGTTGATGCAATGCAACCTAACAGAAATTGATAACCCTGTGTCCACTATGACCATCTGTCTACTTCAAGAGCAAGTGTCATTGTTGAAAAATAGAGATGTCACTCTAGACTAGACGTCTGCAGATGTATAGCTACTGACTGTACATGAACAGATCAACATTTCAAACCAAATAGCAAGACCCAGATAAACCATTTTCTCCACAAAACTACAAGCTTTACAGGTGACCTTAACAGATTGTCAGACAGTCAGACCGAGACGCAAAAGTCTGTCGGTACACATTACTCATTAGCATTATATCCAGGGAGAGAGAGAAAGTAAGACATGAATGTTCTCAACTTTCGAAAAGAGATGATTTTATTTATTTTTTAAAATACAAAGAGACTGAAAATTAAAACTGAGTTTAATCCTGTGTGTAAACCATAACGCATATTGGAATAATCATCTAAGATCATTACGATTAAAAGAACCAAGTCAACATAACAGATAAAGGAACTTCAATACCAGCACAATCATATACTACGCTTCTAGATTTCAATAGACCGCCTAACAGCTGCTAAACACAAATTTAGATGATACCGAGTAAACATGGACTATCAATGTGGGAAAATTTTCCTCTGAAACATAGTTAGAGTCATGATTCATGAATTGATTTTTAACATTCACACTGGAATCATAAGCCTAATCTGGAGTTATATCATTCTACAAGACCAGCCTATTGAACAAATCATTTGTCACATCCGAATCCTTCAAAGTTAATTTTACCCTCATAAGCCTTGAGAACATCTGGCACATCCCCAGCATGCCTCAATACATATCTGGTTGAGAATCTCCTGGACGTGCAAACCAATGCCGGAAGCAATTTGATATCTCTCTGAATCTTCCCCTCCCTCATCAACACACTCAGCACAGCGCACCTTGGCAGGATGCACTTCTCCAAGCTATACCCCAGAACCACAGGCTGCGCCATTACATCATGTATTCCAAGCTTCAGCTCGTCCAGAAAGAACCGGACCTTCTTTTTGATGTTCTCCTCGGCAAGAAGCAGTATCGGGGGCTGCGTCTTGAAGGCTTTGAAAACCTCGTTCTCCGACAGCCCAAAGCTCTTGTACAATGCCAGCTTCTGCATCCACGTCTCTCTCTTTACGTTGCACATCACACCGAAGCAAGAGAGGAGGCGCGAGTCCGTGATGCGCATACCGATCCCCTCGAGATCGTCGAAGACTTTGCTTATCCGATCCGGCGAAATCATGAGCACGCCCAGTTGGATGACGAGGAGCTTCGAAATGGCAGCCTCGGTAAGGCCGCCGCGACGGAGGGCTTCCACGGCGGGCCGCATGTAGTTCTCGGGGTCCACCGTGATGGCGCGGGCGTTGCGGGCGAGAGCGATGCAGAGGTCGTTGTCGCAGCCGATGATGTCGCGGATGTACTGGATGGAGGGGACGAGGTGGTTGTCGAGGCTGCGCGCGAGGACGAAAGGCGTGGAGGCGAGCTTGCGGGGCTCGAAGCCGATCGAGGCGAAGAAGTCGAGCTTGGGGCGGAGGATCCGTTCGGGGTCGACGGCGAGGAGCATCGGGGCGCTGCGCAACGTCCGGACGATGTCCGCGTCGCTGAAGCCATAGTGTCTGAGGAGGGCACGCGCGGCGTCGGCCTTGTCTGTGGAACGGATGCGGATGTGGTGGCTAGTGGTGGCCGCGCCGGTGGCCTCGCCGGGGGAGAGGCCGCAAGAGATGAGGTAGGAAACGGTGCCGGGGCAGGGCTCCGAGTTGACGACGGCGGACGAGGAGTAGCTCTGGGCGAGAGGTGTGGTGCAAAGGATGGGATGTATGGGATTTGTGCCGCCGCCGCCAGGGATTTGATGGATTCGGAAGAGGAGCCGCCGCCGGCAGATGGAGGCGAACATGGTGGATAGGGTGGACTTTTGCAATTTGCCTGTATTACTTCAGCTCTTTATAATTTGCCACACTTTTCTTGACCTTTTACTATTCGGTTAATCTACTTAGAGAACGTGCCCCACGAACAACTTCCGTCCGGCGCATGGGAAATTATATGGGATCAACACATGCATGCATGCATGCATAAAGGGAATCTTTCCTTTGTCAAAAATTTAAAACGAAATATCTTTAAAACCGTCATTCTAATTGATGATCCGTTTTCACCGCTGGCTTCATATCGACGAGTACTTCGAAACAAGATCCCATCTTAATATGTTTTGACGAACTTTTTTTTTCGTCGTCAGTTGTCAGGTAGTAATACTGTAGTTACCATATTGCTAATTAACAGTTACCACCCAAATAATACTTAGTTACCAGGTCATTTTTACATATTTTGTGTCATAACCATGATCTACTTGTTTAGAAAGTGAGTGTCTGATCCAATTTAGACACGTAAAATATGGGATTATCGTTACAGAACAATTATATGGTTAGTAGCGCAGTTCAAAAGACCAGGCAACCATTTGATTTTAACCCGGTAACCAAGTTGATAATGCCTGGTAACCAAGTGATTATAATCTGACAACTAAGATCGGGAAAAAAGGTTGTCAAAACATATCAAGATGAGATCTAGTTTTGAAGATCTCCTCGCAACAAAGCTAACCGTGAAAACGGAAGTGCGTTTTGAATTACGGTTTAAAAGATAAAACATTTTAAAGTTTGAAAACGAAAAAAGAAGTCCAGCGTAGCGTGGCTGCATGCATGGCTTAATTGGCCTGTAGCTGCATGCATGCTTAATTGGTCTATTTCATCCGTGCCCACGGAAGTCTAATTTAGGGCACGTGCCCTTAGTAGCACAGTCCTTTACTATTTGCCACGCATTACTCCAACTCCTCACTAATTTGCCCTGTTTTGTCTTTTTACAGATCTATTAATTGTTTTAACTCGGAAATACATTATAAATACGGTAGAAATACAGTCGGGCTGGTGAATCGATTGGATTCGTTCTCTTTACCCTTTGTCCAACGGAGGAGTAGATAGGACGGGAGCGCCACCGGCGGCAGCAGCGGCCGGACTACCGCCGCAGAGAACTTCCTGGTCGGCACGCCACCACAGACGGGCCACACGTAGAGAACTCTCGGCGGCGACCACTGGCGGCCGAGGAGGTTCAGAGCTGCCGCCAGCCGGCGACAACGACCGACGACCGGTCCAATTCAAAAATATGTGCGATGTCGAATGCCGACATGCCGGCTCCCACGATGGCCACGCGCTTGAGCAGAGTAGCGGCGTCGGCCATGGCGGCAAGTTCCATGGAGTGGAGCTAGAGCGCCCTCTGAATGCCTCCGGGCCTGAGGAGGCCGCTGGGATGTTGGGCACGCCGCTGAACCTGCCGATTCAGAGGACGAGGAAGCCAAACTCGTGCACCTGTGTCGTCTCGACGCCGTGTTGGCGCACGGTGAGGCACCAGACGTCTGTTCCGTCACCGAAGGGCTAGCCGTTGCCAGACCAGCGCTCCCACCGGTCCGTCGCGTCCTCCGGCCAGCTCCCAAGTACTTGGCGGCGACGATAGTGCTTCGGAACCTGACGCGCTCGTCGAAGTCGAAGCGGGCAGCGAGGTAGCCGACGACCTGGTCGTGCCGCCGGAACGCGTCTGGAGTATCCAGCCACGGGCGAGTAGTTGTAGCCGGCGACGGGCGACTGGAGCCGGGTGGAGGCGAGTGTGCGCGTCCACTGCCCGCCGACGGAGTCCCTGGCCTCGAACAACACCGGCCGGAACATGCGCGCACGATCGCCACATGTTTCTCCCCCGCTAGACAAAGGTGAATCAGAACGAATCCAATCGATCCACCAGCTGACTGTATTTGTACCGTATTCATAATTTATTTCCAAGTTAAAACAATTAATAAATCTGTAAAAAGGGAAACATGGCAAATTAGTGAGGAGTTGGAGTAATGCGTGGCAAATAGTAGAAGGTCAAGAAAAGTGTGGCAAATTATAAAGAGCTGAAGTAATACATGGCAAATTGTAAATTCTCCCGTGGACTCCAGCGTGGTAGCCGAAGGAGAGCTGGGTGTTTGCCTGTTTTTTTTTTTTTTTTGGTTTGCGTCAAAACAAATTGACCCTTGGGGGAAGTCTAAAATCAAATTGCTTTGTGAACCTTTTAAAAAAATTTTCTTTTTTTTGCATGGAACCTTTTAAAAATAATTGGACGCAGTGTGAAGAAAGCACACATATAAATGTGTCTAGTACGTTTACACTTTTTAAAGATTTGTACATATTTAGGGCATAACGTCCAAACACCTTGATTTTTGTCTGTCAGTTTTTCTGAATTTCATACGTCTAATACGAAGAAGATCAAATTCGTTAATCACCTACCATACACTCCCTCCATGTCAAATCAAAATGATTAACGTTCTAGGTTTACCCTAACTCAAACATCTTTACGTTTAACCAAAATTATAAAAAAATGTGCCAATATCGGTAACATCAAATCTATATAATATAAAAGTATATTGCATCAGAATCTTATATTGGTATGGTAGCGGATGATTTATTTTCGACAAACTTGATCACACTTAAAATAGTTTGACTTATGATAAATCTATAACTTTAATTATTTTGGAACATAGGGAGTACTACAATAACATTATTACGGCACCACTATTGTTAATTTATCATAGTTACATATGTATTTTTAGATTCTGGTCTAATAGTAGATTCAACCGTTTGTGTTTGTTGATTCTATTTTTTCTATAGCCTTGCAAGATAAACCTTCACGGCGATTTTGCATTTCAACTGAAGGGACTCTTGATATGTCGGGGCATAGTTTTATGGTGGTTTGCTATGAGTGTTGATCATGTGGGTTTAGCAAAAAGAAATTTAAATTAAGCCAAATACTTGTGCATTACATTAAACCAGTGGCGGTGCCAGAACTTGAAACATGTGATGTCATTTCATAACTGTGATGTCAAATACATGTAATTTTACTAATTTTATAATTTTTTCTTCAGGATTTATGCTTATATACAAAGTATTTACAGAAAAGCTGTGTGGTCTTTACAGAAAAGCTGTGTGGTCAATTGACCACTGATACGTCTCCAACGTATCCATAATTTCTGCTGTTCCATGCTTATATTATACCATTTGCTACATGTTTTATATACACTTCGTATCACTTTTATGCATTTTCTGGGACTAACTATTAACAAGATGCCACAGTGCCAGTTCCCTGTTTTCTGCTGTTTTTGGTTTCAGAAAGTTACTTCTGGAAATATTCTCGGAATTGCACGAAACAAAAGGCCACGTCCCTATTTTTCCAGCACCATCACGGAGTCCGAAGGAGAGACGGAGATGTGCCAGGAGGTGGCCAAACCACACCTAGGCGCGGCTGGGCCCACAGCCGCGCCACCAGGTGGTTTGGGCCCCTCGGGGGTCCGCCGACATCGCCCCTTCGCCTATTTATTCCCCGAGACGTGAAAACCCTAAAACACCGAGCCTTTCATCCAGAACATATTCGCTGCCGCCGCCGTCGTCAACCCTAACTCGGGGGGTTCCTGAAGCTCTTCCCGGCACCCTGCCGGAGAGGGGAATCATCACCGGAGGGCTCTACATCGCCATGCCCGCCTCCGGAGTGATGCGTGAGTAGTTCATCCTTGGACTATGGGTCCATAGCAGTAGCTAGATGGTTGTCTTCTCCACTTGTGCCATCATGTTTAGATCTTGTGAGCTGCCTATCATGATCAAGATCATCTTATTGTAATGCTACATGTTGTGTTTGCTGGGATCTGACTTATATTGATACCTATGTGGAGCTGAATATTATATTATCATGTCTATGTCATTTGTGATCTTGCATGCTCTCCGTTACTTGTTGAAGCCTTGGTCACGTGAATACTTGTAACTCCAAGAGGGGGTATTTATGCATGATAGTTGGGTTCAACCTCTATTTAACCTGGGATAGTGACAGCAAGTTCTAAGGTTGTAGATGTGTTGTTGCCACTAGGGGTAAAACAGCAATGCATTATTCAAGGATGAATGTATTGTTTACATTACGCACATTACTTAATGCAATTGTCTGTTGCTTGCAACTTAATACTGGAAGGGGTACGGATGTTAACCGGAAAGTGGACTATTTAGGCATAGATGCATGCTGGATAGCGGTCTATGTACTTTGTCGTAATGCCCAAATGAATCTCATAGTAGACACCACAGCTCACACATGCATGTTATATGCACTTATCAGTTGTCAATTGCCCAGCTGTAATTTGTTTACCCAGCATGTTAGTTATCTTATTGGAGAGACACCACTAGTGAACTGTGGACCCGGTCCATTCTTTTACATCTGAAATACAATCTACTGCAATCATTGTTCTCTACTGTTTTATGCAAACAAACATCATCTTCCATTCGATACGTTTAACCCTTTGTTTTCAGCAAGCCGGTGAGATTGACAACCTCACTGTTAAGTTGGGGCAAAGTAGTTTGATTGTGCTGTGCAGGTTCCACGTTGGTACCGGAATCCCTGGTGTTGCGCCGCACTACACTCCTCCACCAACACCTTCGAAGCAAACCTCGTTTTCCTACTGGTCCGATTAAACCTTGGTTTCATACTGAGGGAAAATTACTGCTGCACTCATCATACCTTCCTCTTGGGGTTCCCAACTGACGTGTGACGTACAAGCAATTGTTTCTGGCACTATTAACCTAGAGCCACCAACAACGTTTTCTGGCGCCGTTGCCGGGGAAAACAGAATTGCTTCTGCAAGGGGAGTCTCTCACACCCAATCTCTTTACTTTGTTATTTGTCTTGCTTAGTTTATTTTTATTTTGTTTTGTTTGCTTTCTCTATATCAAAAACACAAAAAAATTAGTTACTTGTCTTGCCTAGTTTATTTTTATTTTGTTTTGTTTGCTTTCTCTATATCAAAAACACAAAAAAATTAGTTACTTGTTTAATTCAGTTTAATTTTGTTTTTCAAAATGAATGCTCCTGAAGTTGAAGTTCGTTCTTTTAGGCAACTAGGAGGTGAAAATTTGAAAGATGCTTGGTATAGAATTAGTGATGCTCATCATAGATGTACTAAGAAACACTCTACCACTATCCTCCTTAGGAACTTTTATGTTGGTATCTCTAGTGGTATAGGTATGTTCTAGACACTCTTACAGGTGGAAATTTCTTGGGTACTCCTGCTTTAGAAGCCTGTAATATTATTGAAAGTTTGGTAGGAACACCACCCACTAAAGATATTAAAGTTGAGATTACCTTGGAAGATGTTATAAATAAGTTAGACTCTATGGAGAAATTTTTTCCAAATTTTCTTGATTGTATTGGTAAGATTAATGAATCAATAGCACCATCAATGAAAGAATACTGTTCTTGAGGATAATATATCCATGACACCCAAAATCATAGAATTGATGAGTTAGAGGAAGCTATTGAAACCTTAAGTTCAACCTTTACTTCTCTTAAGTCTAAAAAGGAGAAAGTTTATGTGGGTAGAGAGCAAAAGTTTATGTATGTTCCTAAAGTGCCAAAACAAAGACTCATTATGAGCTTAAAATTGATAAAACTTTTAGTACGGTTAAAGGTAATGAAACACCTCCAGGAACATCTAAGATACCCATTGTTACAAGCTGTGTGTTGGAAGAGGCTTTTGATGATTTGAATGATTTGCCACTTGACAACACTTGATTTTCACTTTCTGCGCCTAGCTGAAAGGCGTTAAAGAAAAGCGCTTATGGGAGACAACCCATCGTTTTTATTTGCTGTTATTTTTGTTTTCTTTGAGTCAAGGATTTTTGTTACTTCTGTAGCAACTCCTTTGTATCTTTATTTTATTGCAATGTTGTGCCAAGTAAAGTTCTATATTGAAAGTTGATGCAAGATTTGGATTTCTGCGCAGTGACAGATTTTTAGCTGTCACGGATTTGAGCTTATCTCCCTGTAGAAAATTCAAAAATTCTGAGAAAATCACGCATATTCCTGAGATATGTACGCAACTTTCATTATTTTAGGCCAGATCCATCTGAGCAACTTAAGTGCCTCGAAAAAATCGTTATTCCAGACTGTTCTGTTTTTGACAGATTCTGCCTTTTGTTTTGCATTCGCTCTTTTACTGTGTTTGTGTGGATTTCTTTGCTCCACAAAGCATTGGTGGCTGTAGCTAATGTCCAGAAGCTTTGGGATTGATTGTATCATTACAAATATGAGAATTTTTATTATGCACTAACCCTCTAATGAGAACTGTCTTGAGTTTGGTGTGAAGGAAGTTTTCAAGGATCAAGCGAGAAGGGTGATATTATGTGATCAAGAAGAGTGAAAAGCCTAAGCTTGGGGATGCCCCCGTGGTTCATCCCAACCATATTCAGAGAGACTCAAGCGTCTAAGCTTGGGGATGCCTTGCCCCTTCTTCATCAACAAACTTATCAGGTCATCTCTAGTGAAACTATATTTTAATTCTTTCACATCTTATGTGCTTTACTTGGAGCGTCTGTGTGTTTTTATTTTTGTTTTTGTTTGAATAAATTTGGATCCTAGCAATCCTTGTGTGGGAGAGAGACACGCTCCGCTTTTTCATGTGAATACTCATGTTCTTCACTTATATTTGTTGAGTATTCTTAACTAGCTACTGCAGTGCTTTTAGCTCCTGTTTTTCGTGCATCTCTTCAAGCTGTTAGCACTTGTTTATAATACTCTCTTGCTGCATTATATTATCATTTGGAGAGTTTATGTTTAATTAAATTTATTGGTGTTTGTTTGGAAGAAAGAAAATGCTACATGTAGTAGTTGGTATTGGAAAAGACATATGCATTCTTGTAGATCATTGTCTTGTTTTGATTTGATGCTTTGCAATTGTTTTGAGCTCTCAAGTAGATCATGTTTAAGCTCTTGCATCATGTAGTTAAAACCTAGTAGTGGAGAACTACTGTAGAGCTTGTTGAGACTTGTGATGCATATTTGTTCTCTCTAAGGTCTAGATATTTTCTGGTAAAATGTTTGAGCAACAAGGAAGACAGTGTAGAGTCTTATAATACTTGCAATATGTTTTTATGTGATTCTTGCTGTACCGGTTTATACTTGTGTTTGCTTCAAACAACCTTGCTAGCCTAAACTCTGTACTGAGAGGAATGCTTCTCGTGCATCCAAAACTTGAGCCAAAACCCATGCCATTTGTGTCCACCATACCTACCTACTATGTGGTATTTCCTGCCATTCCAAGTAAATATTTCATGTGCTACCTTTAAACTATTCAAAACTTTATTACTCCATATTTGTGTCAATGTTTTATAGCTCATGAGGAAGTATGTGGTGTTTTATCTTTCAATCTTGTCATTTACTTCTGACAGACTTTCAACCTGGACTAGTGGCATATACATCCGCTTATCCAATAATTTGCAAAAAGAGCTGGCAACGGGGTGCCCAGCCCCAATTAATTACAACTTTCATTAATAATTCTCTTCACATGTTTTGCCCTGATTTATCAGTAAGCAACTTAATTTTGCAATAGACACTCCTCCATGGTATGTGAATGTTGGAAGGCACCCGAGGATTCGGTTAGCCATGGCTTGTGTAAGCAAAAGGTTGGGAGGAGTGTCATCTATAAAGAAACTAAAATACATGTGTAAACAAAAGAGAAGAGGGATGATCTACCTTGCTGGTAGAAATAACGTCCTTCATGGGAGCCGTTTGAAAGTCTGGTTGACAAGGGGGTTAGAGTGCCCACTACCATTCGTTGACAACAACAAACACCTCTCAAATACTTATTTTGTGCTCTCTATATGCTTTCGAAAACTTAAAAAGCTCTAGCACATGATTTAATCCCTGCTTCCCTCTGCGAAGCGCCTATCTTTTACTTTATGTTGAGTCAGTTTACCTACTCCTTTCTATCTTAGAAGCAAACACTTGTGTCAACTTTGTGTGCATTGATTCTAACATATTTACTTATTGCACTTGTTATATTGCTTTATGTTGACAACTATCCATGAGATATACATGTTACAAGTTAAAAGCAAATGCTGAAACTTAATCATCCTTTGTGTTGCTTCAATGCCTTTTACTTTGAATCTATTGCTTTATGAGTTATCTCTTATGCAAAACTCTTTGATACTTGTCTTGAAAGCACTATTCATGAAAAGTTTTTGCTTATATGATTCATTGTTTACTCTTTATCTATTTGTTAGCAAACTATAGATCATTGCTTTGAGTCACTTCATTCATGACATGAGCCTTGCAATATATTGATCAAGATTGTGTGAAAGCATGTCTCCTCAGAAATTATTTGTTGTTATCGTTTTACCTACTCGAGGACGAGTAGAACTAAGCTTGGGGATGCTTGATACGTCTCCAACGTATCCATAATTGATACCCAAGCCGGTGAGATTGACAACCTCACTGTTAAGTTGGGGCAAAGTAGTTTGATTGTGCTGTGCAGGTTCCACGTTGGCACCGGAATCCCTGGTGTTGCGCCGCACTACACTCCTCCACCAACACCTTCGAAGCAAACCTCGTTTTCCTACTGGTCCGATTAAACCTTGGTTTCATACTGAGGGAAAACTTACTGCTGCACTCATCATACCTTCCTCTTGGGGTTCCCAACTGACGTGTGACGTACAAGCAATTGTTTCTGGCACTATTAACCTAGAGCCACCAACCACACAGCTCTCTATGGCTTCGTGTGGGGACCCCGGACTAGCTGTCCGAAATACCCGATTATGCTTAACACAACGATCCCGTGATCAGTCTGTCGTTGCACATAATCCGAATTGGATACCAAAGTTTACATCCATTACAGTACCGAATAGAAAGTCTTACATAAATGGTCATTTAGACCAAGTTCTTACATAGGTGCCTTCATGGGCCAAACCAAATATATCAGCGGAAGCTACGGCGTAATCGACATCATATTCTAACGATGACGACCCGACAGGCAGCTGACTTGTGGAGATCCTTAGTTGGCGTAGAAGTCGCCATATTCCTGCTCTGCGTAGTGTTCCTCCTCGTAGTCTGACTAGGACAATAGCCAGGGACGAAACCAATATGAGTACATTTGAATGTACTCGCAAACTACCCCAACATGAGTATGCACCAGTTTTACTTTAGTTGACAACTTTTTCTTTTTAAAACATCTCTATATCTTTATTGAAAAAGGTAAGAAGAGTTTTATAACTATCTTTAAAGAAGTCACCATTTTCATCTGTTTTTCCAAAACTTCTCCTTTTTCCCGACCATAGCCCGTCATGGTCCACTTTCATCCCACCACCTCATACCGATCCGTTGGTATAGGTGTAGGAAACATTCTCCACTCCATTTTCTTTAAAAACTCAAAGCCTTTTTAAAACTTGCACAAGGTCTTAGGACAGTCTCCCAATTGTCCATATCCGAGGACTCGGCTATTCGAATAGTTTTTAACACTCTGCAGAGGTAGCACGCTTTTAACCCACATCCATCCGGCAACTCATCGTGTCTGCCACGTCTCGCCATACCAGGTGTATGCGAAGTAAGCCGCCGGCCATAGCCTCTTATTTGCTCATGCTAGTATAGGATCCTTCCCATATGACACTTTCCATCGACACCTAGTCCGGTTTCCCGTCAGAAACCCTAAGTGTGAGGACTCATAGTTTTGTCCGGCGGTTTATGGTGGAACCTTCTATCCTCCCCACCAACTTGTGTGAGGACCCGGGTCAGGGGGTAGATCCTCGGACCATCCCCTCATGCATAACGGAGTCATCTCCGTCGATGAGGTATCCCATACTAATAAGAGCAAACTACATGACTACGCCTTTTCCCATATGTGGTAAATGTGGTCGCACAGGGTAGGATTGGTTTCCATAGTACTAGGACACTGTGCATTTTTCATAAACATCACCATTTTTCCACTTTTCCACTCCAACACCGACATCTCGGTATTTCATAAACTCATAAGAAATTTCAAAGGAGTTTTGAATAAACAACTTTGTTTTCCCATCCTAAAGTTTTATATAAACTACTACATAGGGTGGCAAAATAATATCCATATATTTTTGAAATGGGTTTTGTAAATCTTGCTTTGAGAGTAAACATGTTATGAAAGTAGATGCATATGTTGGTAGTGCAAGCTCAGAGAATAGCTTGCCTTGCTTGGCAAAGTGATCTTGCTCTTGTTCTTCAAATTCAGCAAACTCTCCTTCCTCGATATATCCGACAACGTTCTCGTCTAATTAACAAACAAACAATGCAAACAATCACTAAGCTATACAAGCAATCATCTCAACATAACCATCATCAACATCACAATTAGCTACTGCACACATCAAACCACACAATTTGATTTTCAAACAAAATTGAATTAAACACTTTTTAATTACTTCTAAATTATGGCAGAACTAGTTATTCATGTTTAATTCCACAACTTGAGTTCTGTTGGTCACAAAATACAAACTAAAATTCTATGGAAAGCCACTGATGTGTAGAATACAACCCAATTTGAATTGGATCATTTGGAGTTACCAAACTCCCTACACATTGGATTGAATCCAGTAGCTTAATAATCAAGTTTTAGCTACCAATTAAATTATATTGTTCCAAAAATTAAACCCTTTTAGGGGTAACTAAACATGGATATATGTGAGCTAACAAAATTGGTCCTAACTCATTTGGATCAACCAATAAACATATTTGTCTGTTTTAGTCCAGAAGGGTTTATCTTAAAGTCAACAATTATACTACTTAATTAATTCTACCAAAATTAGGGGAGCTAACACAAGGCAGTACTAAGCTAGCAAAATTGGTTTGGAATTATTTGGACTAACAGAGCATCAGAAACAAACAAGTTTAGAATTTAAACCTTCTGTAGCATTTTCAATAATACTTTTTACTATTTAATTAAATGACGTGAGACCAATTGTGTTGGTTAAACAATTTCATAAGCTTTCCAGAACAGTTGAGTTTGATTTATTTGGATTCCTAAATCTCGAGATATTGAATTTCAAAGTTGGATCCAGTACTGATTATTCAGAGAAGTTTGAAATTCGAAAATTCCCTCCTCTGGATAATGTTGAAAAGGCTGACTAGTGGGGCCTACACGTCAGCGACACAGTGCGCGCGGGGAAAATAATAAAATGCTGACGGGTGGGGTCCACACGTCAGTCTCTCTCTAATAAACAAAACGGTACGCTGCCGTTGGATTCAGATCCAACGGCCCACGTTTGTCCACGTCGACGGCAAACGCCGGCGACCTAAAACGGGCGGCGCTGCCGCGCCGGCGACGGCGAGGTGGACGGATCTCTCACCTAGGGCTCGGGAGGAAGCGGCGATGACGCGAATCGACGGCGGCGGCTCGGGGAAGACGATGGTGCGAGCGGCAGTTGCTGGGGAAGTCTCTGTCGACGGTGGCGATGTCGCGCTCTTCGTCGGCGTCGGGCAGCAACTTCGGCGGAGCTTCGGGGTCGCGTCCGTGCGCTAAAAAGAGGGAAAAGAAGCCTGGGTGAGTGCGGTGAGCTTGGGCAACAGCGTAGAGGGGTCAGAGGGAAGAATGGGAGGGTGTGGCGTTGTGGTGGTGCTCGACCTCAACGGCGGCGTCGGGTGCGGCAGTGCACTGCCCTCGGCGCGGTGCACAGACGAAATTGAGGCGAGGGAGAGCTCGAGGGAGAGGTGTGGTGTTCCAGTGAGGTCTCAGGGTGCTTTTATAGGCTCGGGGCGGTCCACGATGGTCGGGGTCTACGGCGGCGGCCATGGCGCGTCCACGGCGACCATTTCTTCGATTACACGGCGAGGGTGCAGAGGCTCGTGGCGGCTTGGGGTTTAACGGGGTCCGGCAAGGTTCTAGAATCATCTAGAGGAGTGGTGCGTGTCGGGGAGCAGAGACGGGGGCCAATTTGCTCGGCGCCGTCCAATGCATCCGCGGCGGTCGTCGGGGAACATCGGCGTTAAGGCGAGGGAGAGGTGCCCGTTTTCTTCCCTGCGGTGCAGAGAGGTGCAGAGGGTCGAGGGCGAGGGAGAGCGCGGCCAGGGGGGTCCTGGCGGCGAAGAAAACGGCGACGACGGTGAAGGCGACACGGCGATGGTCGTCGGGGCTGAGGTCGATGACCATTTTGCAGAAAACCCCTCCTTCCTCTTTTCTTTTATTTTTCAGTTTTATTTCAATATCCAGAAGCTTTTCCTGGATTTATTTGAGGTACTTAAACATTTTAGAAAATTCTGCAAATATTTGTGGGGCCTCCCATAACATGTAGAAGCTCCACAAAAATTGGCATTGCCAAATAAAATGTTTGGCAACATTTTCTTTTATAGTACTTGGTTTAAGGTAATTTGATTTATTTCTATTTGTTTTTATTTTAGAATTTTAAAACAAGTTCAAAAATAATATTTGAGGGGAAAGTGGTAGGAACAAAATGGGGAGTGTTTACATTACATCTCCACTGACTTTGGTTTGAAAATAATTGAGTTTGTCACTTGAGATTTTTATGTGACAACTTGTCACTTTTATTTTCTTGCTTTGATTTTTATTGTTTTCTTTCTTTCTTACTAGTGTTCACTAGAGCAAACACTCACACAACAGCAAGAACAACAACTCAAGTAACAAGAAGCAATTAACATACAATAAACAACAAAAGTTTTTGTTGGCTCATTTTTGGAATATAATCTGATAATAATTTTGGGATGTTACAATCCTTCCCCCCTTAAAATAAATCTCGTCCCGAGATTTGCTAGGCTTAGGTTTTAAGGAGGTCTGGGAATTCGCTTCTAAGATAATCTTCGCGTTCCCAAGTTGCTTCTTCTTCAGAGTGGTTAGTCCACTGGACTTTGTAAAACTTGATCGCACGTCTTCGGGTAACACGAACATCTTCTTCGAGAATTTTGAGGGGTCTCTCACGATAAGTCAGGTCTTGGTTCAGGTCGATGGAGAGGTGGTCGATGTTTTTGAAAACATCAGGCTGGTCAGGAACTTCAAGACACTTCCGGAGCAAGGAAATGTGGAAGACATCATGATAATCTCCTAACTCCTGGGGTAACTCCAGCTGATAGGATACTTCTCCTCGACGAGCAATGACCTTGAAGGGTCCAATATACCTTGGCGCTAACTTTCCTTTGACATGGAAACGCTGCATTCCCTTGAGGGGTGTCACTCGGAGATAACATAATCTCCGATACTGAAAGTGAGTCACGGCGCTTGGTGTCAGCATAACTCTTCTGACGGGATTGGGCAGTTTTGAGGCGTTCACGAATAAGCTGAACTTGCTCTTCAGCTTCTCGGAGGGTATCTGGTCCGAACAATTTGCTCTCTCCGGTATCGGACCAATTCAGGGGTGTACGACACTTCTTGCCGTAAAGGGCTTCAAAAGGGGCCATTTGCAGACTAGACTGATAACTGTTGTTGTACGAGAACTCTGCAAACGGAAGACAATCTTCCCACTTGGAACCATAGGATAGAACACATGCGCGAAGCATGTCCTCAATATCTGGTTCACTCGCTCAGTTGGCCATCGGTCTGGGGATGATAAGCTGTGCTAAAGGCTAACTTGGTTCCGAGGGCTTCATGAAGGGATTTCCAGAATCTTGAGGTGAATTGCGTGCCTCTATCAGATACAATCTTCTTAGGCACACCATGCAGGCTCACTATTCTGGAAATATACAGGTCTGCTAACTGAGCTCCGGTATGAGTGGTCTTGACAGGAACAAAGTGGGCAACCTTGGTCAGTCGATCAACGATGACCCAGATTGAATCATGGCCTCGGTTGGATCTTGGAAGTCCGGTAATAAAATCCATTCCAATCTCATCCCACTTCCACTCGGGAATTTTCAAAGGTTGAAGCAATCCAGCGGGTCGCTGATGTTCAGCCTTGACTCGCTGACAGATATCACACTTGGCTACGAATGAACCAATCTCTCGCTTCATTCCATGCCACCAAAATCTTTCTCGAAGGTCTTGGTACATTTTGGTTCCGCCGGGGTGGATTGAATAAGGGGTCTCATGGGCCTCCTTCAGGATTAACTCCTTAAGTTCCGTGACATTGGGCACACAGATACGGTCATTGAATTTCAGCACTCCTTCAGCATCTTCGGTAAAACCGGGTGCTTTGCCGAGGGAAATTTCTTCCTAATTCCCTCTATGCTTTCATGACCTTTCTGGGCTTCTTTGATTTGATCCATCAGGGTTGGGGTTAACTCTAAATTGGCGAGATAACCATGGCTAACAAGCTCTAGTCCAAAATCTTGGAAGTCTTTGAACAAGGCTGGCTGTTCGGCTTGGATCAGGGCATTCAGGGTGCAAGGTTTGCGACTAAGGGCATCGGCAACTACATTAGCCTTTCCGGGGTGATAATGGATTCCAATATCATAATCCTTGATTAATTCCATCCATCTCCTCTGTCGCAGGTTCAGATCTTTCTGGGTGAAAATATACTTCAAGCTTTTGTGATCTGTATAGACCTCGCAGCGATGTCCCGCAAGATAGGGACGCCACTTCTTAAGAGCAAAGACACAGCAGCTAACTCCAAGTCATGGGTTGGGTAATTCTCTTCATGCGGTCGCAACTGCCGGGACAGTACGACACAACTTTGCCTTCTTGCATCAGAACGCAACCAAGTCCGAGGCGTGATGCATCGCAATACACGTCGAAACTCTGGGTGACGTCTGGCATGATCAGGATTGGGGCTGAGGTTAGTTCTTCTTCAGTTCTTGGAAACTATCCTCACACTTCTGAGTCCATTCAAATTTCTTGTCCTTCTTCAACAGTTGGGTCAGAGGTTTGGCTATACTGGAAAATCCTTCACGAACTTGCGGTAATAACCGGCAAGTCCGAGAAAGCTTCGGATTTCAAAAACATTGGTTGGGGATAACCAGTCAAGAATGGCTTGTATCTTCTCAGGGTCAACAGAAATTCCTCCAGCGGATACAATATGTCCAAGAAATGCCACTTCACTGAGCCAAAACTCACACTTGCTAAGTTTGGCATACAGGGTGCTCTTGGAGGGTCTCCAAAACTAGACGCAGGTGTTCAGCATGCTCTTCTTCGGTCTTGGAATAAATAAGGATGTCATCAAGGAAAACTACCACGAACTTGTCGAGGTACTCCATGAAAATCTTGTTCATGAGATTCATGAAATAGGCTGGGGCATTGGTCAGACCAAAAGACATCACGGTGTATTCAAACAACCGTAACGAGTGGTGAAGGCGGTCTTGGGAATATCTGTCTCTCTGATCTTCAACTGATGGTAACCTGTCCGAAGATCGATCTTTGAAAAGACTCGGGCTCCGTTCATTTGATCGAACAGATCCTCGATCTTGGGAAGAGGGTACTTGTTTTTAATGGTCACGTCATTCAGCTTGCGATAATCCACACACAGGCGTGTGGTACCGTCTCTCTTGTCCACAAAAATAATGGGTGATCCCCATGGTGAAGCGCTTGGGCGGACAAGACCTTTGCTTAGCATATCAGCCAACTGCTTCTTCAACTCAACCAGTTCTTCCGGATTCATCCGATAAGGCTTTTGGGATATGGGGGATGTTCCTGGGATAAGCTCAATTATGAACTCAATATCCCTATCTGGCGGCATACCAGGCAATTCTTCTGGGAAAACATCCTTGAACAGATGAACAACACGGATCTCATCTAGGGCGGGTCGAGCTATGCTCTCATGGCAGCCTGGGTGAGGTTGACTAGTTTCAGACACATACTCCACTTCTACTTCTTTGTCGGTGGTGATGGATACAGCTCTTCTGGCACAGTCAATTCGACCATGGTACTTGGCTAACCAATTCATACCGAGTATAACATCGATGCCTTGGGTTCCCAGAACAATTAAGTTAACTGGAAACTTTTCTCCTTTGATCTCAAGGGGTACATCGGAGCAAAACATCTGGTCTCTACGGTGGATTCTGGGATTTGGATGACCATGGGTTTGGGTAAGAGGCTCTTAACTAAACCTCCCTTAGCAACAAATTCTTGGGTAACAAATGAATGGGTAGCACCAGAATCAAACAGAACAGTTGCAGGTACTGAGTTGACAAGGAACGTACCCAGCACAACATCCGGAGCATCCTGAGCTTCTTCAGCATTGATGTGGTGCAGACGACCCTTGGCAACAGCAGCATTTCCGCGAGGTGCGGCATTCTTGCCATTTCCATTTCCATTGCGGCCTTGACCATTGTTCTGTGCCGGCGCATTGGGGCGCTGGACATTCCTCTTGGGATTGGGACATTCTTTGGAGTAGTGACCCTTGTTGCCGCATTCAAAGCAGATCACATTGGGATTGCGGGTGAAGTTGTTGAAGTTTCCTCCGGGACGGTTATTGTCATTGGGGCGGTTGAAGTTGTTTGGGCGGTTAGGGTAATTGGGCGTGGAGCTTGGGGTGGACGATAGGCAGGCCTGGTGTTCTGCTGAAAGATACGAGGTTTCTGGCTGCTCGAGCCTTCCTGAGCATTCATCCTCCTCTTGCGACCTTCATACATCGACTTGCGCTTGGTCTCCAGCTGGATGGCTTTGTCCACAAGTGACTCCAGATCACGGAAGTCATGGATAACCAAAGCACACTGAAGTTCATCATGAGTCCACTCATGAAACGCTCCATCTTCTTCTCTTCCTTGTCGGTGTCATCAGGAGCATACCGAGATAAGTCGGTAAACTCCTCAAGATAACCGACCACATCTCTACTTCCCTGCCTCAGCTTGCGGAACTCATCCTTCTTCCTCTCAATAAGTCCACTGGGAATATGCTTCTTGCGGAACTTCTCCTGGAACTCAGCCCAGTTGATGACATGACCAGCTGGCTGGAGAGTCTTGGTAGTTTCCCACCAAGCTCTTGCAGGTCCAGCGAGATAGTGGGTTGCATACACACTTTCTCATTTTCTCCCACAGCAGCAACTTCAAGATTATTGCCGATGGTGCGAAGCCAATCATCGGCTTCTAGTGGGTGAAGTCCCTTGGAGTAGGTGGGTGGGTTGGTCTTCTGAAAATCACCCAAGGTAGATCGCTGGTTTCCATCACCATTGCCGTTACCACCATTGTTGTTGTTGTTGTTGTTGTTGTAAGCGGCTGCGAGTTGTTGTAAGGCAGCGAGATGAGCTTGGCGCTCTTGCCGGGCATTTTCACGCTCCTCCATGATAAGTGCGAGAAGTTGGGTGGGGGTTGGGTCCGGTGGTGGTGGTGCTGATCCTGATCCTTCCGCATTGCTGCGACGGGGTGGCATCCTGAAGCACACCGGGTATAAGAGACAAGGCAAGAAAAGTTCGACTAAGGGAAAAGATGATCTCTCAAGTGGTTGATTAATTAAGTTATATGAAAATAGTTCACACAGATTTAAACAAGACAAACATACTTATATTTCACAAACAATACATCAAGGAGTTCACACAACATCAAGCTTACAACATCAAGCTTACATCTAGGATACATAACATCTGGTTTCCAAAAGAACCACTACTACTACTCGACTAGCTATAGGGGGTCAACCTAATCCTGCGGTAGTGATCAAGTCACTCGCCTACTGAGGTGGAACCTCCAGCTCTAACACGTCAGCATCTGACTGGTAGGCTGGCTCCTCGGGATCCTCCTCCTCGTCCTCGAGAACTGGCTCGAGTGGCTCCTCCTCCTCGTCAACTAACTCCTCCTCATCATCCTCCTCCTCACAGTCCATCTCCTCCACGAAGTCATCATCGTCACTGAGGAAAGCGTCGTTCTCCTTGCGGAGATCCTCGCCCTCCTCCTCCATCTCGTCAGTATGGTGCTCTAGATCCTCAATCAGTCCATCCTGCTCTGCCACCTTCGTGCGGAGCTTCACGATAGTCTTCCTCAGCTGGGCCCTCTTCCTGAGAAGAGCAACCTTCTCCACCATCAGCTTCATCTCGTTCTCGCGAAGCTCAACGAGCGACTCGCGGTCGAAGTGGAGCTGAATCCTAGTGCGCAACAGATCATCCTGAGTGCACTGAAGTAAGATCTCCATGTCCATGATGTAGCTCCCAAACATCGGGTGGTAAGGTGAAGGAGTAGGGTGTCCATCACAGTTGCGCCTCCCGTAGAACCGGAAACGGGAGTCTACTAACTCCGCCTTGTGCTCCTCACAAAGTCGGGCTAGCATCCTCTGTGTAGCAGTACAGAGACCGTCAACCCAGGTGGCCTCCTTGGTGGTGAAGATGAGCGTCCTGGAATTGGGAGACTTGATGTTCCTGCGAACTGACGATCTGATGAGCCAGCTCAGCCTTCCAACACCGTGAACATCAATCTGAGCTCCCTCAAACTCTGGAGCGGGGCGACCTAACAGCTTGGTCAACTCGAACAAGTCCCTCTCAAACGTCAGCTTGCTGTCCTTCTCCAGCTGAACGAACTCGGTCCATGGAGTGCCATCTACAGTTTTTAAGCAAAATTTTAAGTTAGTTAGGTGACAAGTATATCAAAATTTTAATATAGTAGGGCAACAAGTGAGTCAAATTTTAAACTTAATGAGAGGTGTACAAAATTTTAGGGATACTAAGGAAAATGTAACATTTAATGAGAGTAAAATTTTGCATAAGTAAGAGGATTGGAGATAAGCAATTTTCGAAAATACTTCATTCCTTTCTTTTTAGAAATTCATCTTTTTGTAACATTTGACAAACGACCATGCTAACTAAGGTTTCCTAAAGTCAGGATGGCTCTGATACCAAGTCTGTGGGGACCCCGGACTAGCTGTCCGAAATACCCGATTATGCTTAACACAACGATCCCGTGATCAGTCTGTCGTTGCACATAATCCGAATTGGATACCAAAGTTTACATCCATTACAGTACCGAATAAAAGTCTTACATAAATGGTCATTTAGACCAAGTTCTTACATAGGTGCCTTCATGGGCCAAACCAAATATATCAGCGGAAGCTACGGCGTAATCGACATCATATTCTAACGATGACGACCCGACAGGCAGCTGACTTGTGGAGATCCTTAGTTGGCGTAGAAGTCGCCATATTCCTGCTCTGCGTAGTGTTCCTCCTCGTAGTCTGGCTAGGACAATAGCCAGGGACGAAACCAATATGAGTACATTTGAATGTACTCGCAAACTACCCCAACATGAGTATGCACCAGTTTTATTTTAGTTGACAACTTTTCTTATTTAAAACATCTCTATATCTTTATTGAAAAAGGTAAGAAGAGTTTTATAACTATCTTTAAAGAAGTCACCTTTTCATCTGTTTTTCCAAAACTCTCCTTTTTCCGACCATAGCCCGTCATGGTCCACTTTCATCCACCACCTCATACCGATCCGTTGGTATAGGTGTAGGAAACATTCTCCACTCATTTTTCTTTTAAAAACTCAAAGCCTTTTTAAAACTTGCACAAGGTCTTAGGACAGTCTCCCAATTGTCCATATCCGAGGACTCGGCTATTCGAATAGTTTTTAACACTCTGCAGAGGTAGCACGCTTTTAACCCACATCCATCCGGCAACTCATCGTGTCTGCCACGTCTCGCCATACCAGGTGTATGCGAAGTAAGCCGCCGGCCATAGCCTCTTATTTGCTCATGCTAGTATAGGATCCTTCCCATATGACACTTTCCATCGACACCCAGTCCGGTTTCCCGTCAGAAACCCTAAGTGTGAGGACTCATAGTTTTGTCCGGCGGTTTATGGTGGAACCTTCTATCCTCCCCACCAACTTGTGTGAGGACCCGGGTCAGGGGGTAGATCCTCGGACCATCCCCTCATGCATAACGGAGTCATCTCCGTCGATGAGGTATCCCATACTAATAAGAGCAAACTACATGACTACGCCTTTTCCCATATGTGGTAAATGTGGTCGCACAGGGTAGGATTGGTTTCCATAGTACTAGGACACTGTGCATTTTTCATAAACATCACCATTTTTCCACTTTCCACTCCAACACCGACATCTCGGTTTCCATAAACTCACAAGAAATTTCAAAGGAGTTTTGAATAAACAACATTGTTTTCCCATCCTAAAGTTTTATATAAACTACTACATAGGGTGGCAAAATAATATCCATATATTTTTGAAATGGGTTTTGTAAATCTTGCTTTGAGAGTAAACATGTTATGAAAGTAGATGCATATGTTGGTAGTGCAAGCTCAGAGAATAGCTTGCCTTGCTTGGCAAAGTGATCTTGCTCTTGTTCTTCAAATTCAGCAAACTCTCCTTCCTCGATATATCCGACAACGTTCTCGTCTAATTAACAAACAAACAATGCAAACAATCACTAAGCTATACAAGCAATCATCTCAACATAACCATCATCAACATCACAATTAGCTACTGCACACATCAAACCACACAATTTGGTTTTCAAAAAATTGAATTAAACATTTTTAATTAAGTCAAATTATGGCAGAAACTAGTTATTCATGTTTAATTCCACAACTTGAGTTCTGTTGGTCACAAAAATACAAACTAAAATTCTATGGAAAGCCACTGATGTGTAGAATACAACCCAATTTGAATTGGATCATTTGGAGTTACCAAACTCCCTACACATTGGATTGAATCCAGTAGCTTAATAATCAAGTTTTAGCTACCAATTAAATTATATTGTTCCAAAAATTAAACCCTTTTAGGGGTAACTAAACATGGATATATGTGAGCTAACAAAATTGGTCCTAACTCATTTGGATCAACCAATAAACATATTTGTCTGTTTTAGTCCAGAAGGGTTTATCTTAAAGTCAACAATTATACTACTTAATTAATTCTACCAAAATTAGGGGAGCTAACACAAGGCAGTACTAAGCTAGCAAAATTGGTTTGGAATTATTTGGACTAACAGAGTATCAGAAACAAACAAGTTTAGAATTTAAACCTTCTGTAGCATTTTCAATAATACTTTTTACTATTTAATTAAATGACATGAGACCAATTGTGTTGGTTAAACAATTTCATAAGCTTTCCAGAACAGTTGAGTTTGATTTATTTGGATTCCTAAATCTCGAGATATTGAATTTCAAAGTTGGATCCAGTACTGATTATTCAGAGAAGTTTGAAATTCGAAAATTCCCTCCTCTGGATAATGTTGAAAAGGCTGACTAGTGGGGCCTACACGTCAGCGACACAGTGCGCGCGGGGAAAATAATAAAATGCTGACGGGTGGGGTCCACACGTCAGTCTCTCTCTAATAAACGAAACGGTACGCTGCCGTTGGATTCAGATCCAACGGCCCACGTTTGTCCACGTCGACGGCAAACGCCGGCGACCTAAAACGGGCGGCGCTGCCGCGCCGGCGACGGCGAGGTGGACGGATCTCTCACCTAAGGGCTCGGGAGGAAGCGGCGATGACGCGAATCGACGGCGGCGGCTCGGGGAAGACGATGGTGCGAGCGGCAGTTGCTGGGGAAGTCTCTGTCGACGGTGGCGATGTCGCGCTCTTCGTCGGCGTCGGGCAGCAACTTCGGCGGAGCTTCGGGGTCGCGTCCGTGCGCTAAAAAGAGGGAAAAGAAGCCTGGGTGAGTGCGGTGAGCTTGGGCAACAGCGTAGAGGGGTCAGAGGGAGAATGGGAGGGTGTGGCGTTGTGGTGGTGCTCGACCTCAACGGCGGCGTCGGGTGCGGCAGTGCACTGCCCTCGGCGGTGCACAGACGAAATTGAGGCGGGGAGAGCTCGAGGGAGAGGTGTGGTGTTCAGTGAGGTCTCAGGGTGCTTTTATAGGCTCGGGGCGGTCCACGATGGTCGGGGTCTACGGCGGCGGCCATGGCGCGTCCACGGCGACCATTTCTTCGATTACACGGCGAGGGTGCAGAGGCTCGTGGCGGCTTGGGGTTTAACGGGGTCCGGCAAGGTTCTAGAATCATCTAGAGGAGTGGTGCGTGTCGGGGAGCAGAGACGGGGGCCAATTTGTTCGGCGCCGTCCAATGCATCCGCGGCGGTCGTCGGGGAACATCGGCGTTAAGGCGATGGGAGAGGTGCCCGTTTTCTTCCCTGCGGTGCAGAGAGGTGCAGAGGGTCGAGGGCGAGGGAGAGCGCGGCCAGGGGGTCCTGGCGGCGAAGAAAACGGCGACGACGGTGAAGGCGACACGGCGATGGTCGTCGGGGCTGAGGTCGATGACCATTTTGCAGAAAACCCCCTCCTTCCTCTTTTCTTTTATTTTTCAGTTTTATTTCAATATCCAGAAGCTTTTCCTAGATTTATTTGAGGTACTTAAACATTTTAGAAAATTCTGCAAATATTTGTGGGGCCTCCTCATAACATGTAGAAGCTCCACAAAAATTGGCATTGCCAAATAAAATGTTTGGCAACATTTTCTTTTATAGTACTTGGTTTAAGGTAATTTGATTTATTTCTATTTGTTTTTATTTTAGAATTTTAAAACAAGTTCAAAAATAATATTTGAAAGGGGAAAGTAGTAGGAACAAAATGGGGAGTGTTTACATTGCATCTCCACTGACTTTGGTTTGAAAAAATAATTGAGTTTGTCACTTTGAGATTTTTAAGTGACAACTTGTCACTTTTATTTTCTTGCTTTGATTTTGTATTTTGTTTTCTTTCTTTCTTACTAGTGTTCACTAGAGCAAACACTCACACAAACAGCAGGAACAACAACTCAAGTAACAAGAAGCAATTAACATACAATAAACAACAAAAAGTTTTTGTTGGTTCTCATTTTTGGAATATAATCCTGATAATATTTTTGGGATGTTACACTTCGCCACTGCATTAAACAGTCTAACTCAAATATGACTTACATGCTCCTCGGGAGAATATCCCGTGATACCACCTCTCACATGCTCCCAACTCAAAAGGTCAATCTAAAAATTTCAAAAAATTCTACTAGAAAATTTGTGATTATTCACGAGGAATGTGTCTACAAGCTCCAAGAGTTTCAGGTCCAAATTAGAAAGACACATAAACACAAAGGAGAATTCTACCATAAAGGGTGTAACAAAAAGACAAAACCCAAATTGACACTATTGAGATATGTATTTTTCCTTTTGTGATTATTCACGAGGAATGTGTCTACAAGCTCCAAGAGTTTCAGGTCCAAATTAGAAAAACACATAAACACAAAGGAGAATTCTACCATAAAGGGTGTAACAAAAAGACAAAACCTAAATTGACACTATTGAGATATGTATTTTTCCTTTTGTTTTTAAATGTGCCTTTTGAATTTGTACCTGGAACTTTTATAAATTGTAGACACATTTCTTGTGAACATTCACTTTTTTTTTGGAACTTTTGAACATTTAAATTGATTTTTTAATGGGCAACATTTGAGAGGTGGTATCACCTACTTTCCTGGTTTATCCCTGCTTTTGTTGCAATGAAAACCTGCAGGTCTACCGCTGCTCAGCCCCTCCCCTCCCCTCCCCCGCACGGGATAAGATATCTAGTGCTCTCGTCCATTAGGGTGCTTCCATGCTACCGAAAAAAGGCAGATTTACATGTCTCAAAAAAACAAAAAAATGTGTCTTTCTAATTTGGACCTGAACCTCTTGGAGCTTGTTGACACATTCCTTGTGAACATTCACAAATTTTCTAGAATTTTTTGAAACATTTAAAATTGACTTTTTTAAAATTGGGAGCATGGGAGATGTGAGAGATGGTATCACTGGATATTCTCCCATGTACTCTGCTTCGAAAGAAAAAAAATTGCCCACCTTAGGCCATTTGGCTCAAAACCGACCGACCGATTTCACGACTCAGACACATTCGAAGGTACCACCAAACCACGTTGCCCTGACCTGGCAAACATGGGCTCTTCCTCGAGCAGCGCCCGGGACGCGGCTGCGCCGCCGCCGCCGCCACCACCACCATCTCCTCCTGCGGCGCCGGCCCCCCTCCACGTGATGGACGCGGAAGAGGACGACGAGAACGTGAAGCAGCTCAACGAGTGCGCCGCCCTCTACCTCTCCCTCCAGGCACCGCCCTCCCCCCGTTCCTGATTTTTTTTCCTGCTGCTCGCCAATCTCTCATTTACTCAATCACCAGCCTCTGATTCCGCTGTTCCCTTGTCTCATCTGAAGGACTGCCTCGTTGAGTCCGACCGCAACTGGAAAGCCTGCCAAGCACGTAAGCAGTCGCTGCAGAATTTCACTTCCTTTTTCTTCCTTGTTGATGCCAGGTCTGTTGCAACTTATTGTTACAGTTGGAGCTAAGTTTTCTGTCCAGTGGTTTTAATTAGGCAGAACCTGCACTTTAAGTATCATTCTTGAGATTCAGGTTGAACTGCTTAGTGTTACTTATTATTGCCTGATTTGAACCAAAAACCGTAAAGGTTTTATGTATTGCTGATGTAAATTCACTAATCGGTATAATTCTTCATTTGATAAAATTATGTATAGAAGAGAAGCAATGTAATCGAGATTTCGTTAAGCTTCTCTTGCACCATCACATTGCCCAGTTAGTGTTGTTATGGACAATTGGACAGTACTAGCATAAGAAGTGCTGAAATGATACCCAGAACCATCCAAGATAACTCATGTTGTCAGGATAGGTGGGTAGTATATCTTCTGTCATTTGTGGTACTGGTTATCACCACATGCACTGAACTTCATCATGTTTGGTGTTTCTTTACATACATAATCAAATAGCAGATGTAAGATATGTTCTGAAACACATGGCAAAGCAATCACTAGTTATTGGATAAAACAACTAGCAGGATTTCCAGAACACAATTATTAGTCCCAAGACGCCGCCACACGCCTAGTTTGCCTTGTTGAACGAGAGGAGCTTGCGTGTGTTGGTCCTCTCCTGCTCGTACACCTCCGCCTATACTTGCCATGTTTTCCAGCGTCATCCGATGCATCAATGATGAGCTCATAGTTCATGCCGGACATGAGTTGTTGTTTGCCGCTGACCACCTCATGGAACCAGAGCCTACAGTTCACGTACCTGCCATGCTCTAACACCGCCCAGCCGCCGAGTTCCTGGATGTGCTGCTCATTGATGTTCTTGATAGGTTCCCATCCATTCTCTACTGTTGTGTGCCACAATTGGCTGCCAAATGGCTCAGCACAGCCTGAGGCAGGGGCACCGATGACGCAGATGATTGCGGCAAGGGCGATGAGGTGAAAGCTGAATGCCCTCATGGATTTATATAAGTTTGGGCCGGTGCCCAGCTTGGATTTGGAGGTTGAGATAAAAGGGTGGTTTATGGGGGACTTTGGTGAATCGGCAATGTATGTGATCCAAAAAAAGTGCTAACCCAAGGCTCTTAAATAGATTTGAGATTTCACTATGCTAGGCAAAAATTAATTGGATGCATATCAAATTCTAGGCATTTAAAAGGACATTGATTGTAACTTTTTATCCGGCGCATCCGTTTATCCAAACATTAGTGGGATGAATGCCCAGATATGCGTTTGAATGAAAGGATTAATTGCAATTTTTTATTAGGCGTGACGGTTACACCTTTTATAATTAATTGGATCCAATATTCAAATAGGAAGTTACAAGGATGTTCCAAATTAACTAGTAGGTGCTCGGCTTCGCGTGAGGCAATTGGATATCCGGTGGCTTACTCGACGTTGTGATTGTTTTGTCGATCGGGCATGGATGGTCTTGAATTTTTAGGCTATGGCAATGCGGCCTATAGTGGCAGTTGAAAGCAAGAACAAATAGATCTCTGCCCAAGTAGATTATTTTTCAAAGGAGGCCATAATCACAGTAAGAAGTAATCGAAATGACAATTGAATATTTCTTGAACATATTACAGGCAGGATCACAAACAATCACATGGTGAGACCAAGTCCAGGGCTTAAAATAGATGTCTAAATATTCTGCCATGACGGGTCTATGCACTCATGTGACTGCACTATGAGCTATCTAACTGTCAGTTTCAGGAAATTTAGGTTATGTAGACATGTTACCACCACCTGAAATCCAGGATCACATATGCATGGCCGCCTAAAGGAATGCGAATGCGACACACATATTATCACATAGTGCAATTTACATAACAACAAATAAAGGGAAACATCTATTTCCATGACTGAGGGTGCACAAACGGCATGGCAAGAACATTATGTAGCACACTCTACATATTACATCATAATGCAGTGTCTACTTTAGGAAGAACTGGAAGAACCTCTTTTGGTCTTTCTTTTGGGTTCCACATACATATATAGAATGAGGAAATGAGTAATAATCATATGCAAGTGAACCAGTAGACCACACCCATAAAACAACACCTGAAAGAGATAATATGCAGCATCCCATATTGATTTTCAAAAGAAGTTGATCATCCATGGGGCTTTTCTCGACGTTCACCAACATCAGGCATTAATATTCAAATTAGTAACAGCGATCTCCTAGCATTGCATTTGTGTTCACACAGTCACATCTTAGATGTTTAAAAAATAACAGTAGTAGTAATAACTTGCAGCCTCACTTGATTTTATTTTGGTAGAAGATTTAATGTCATGAGGTAACGCTCACTTGAGAGATCAGCCCCAAGGAGTAATGTTACGCTTTCAACTACCTTATGTGGTGCTCCAAAATAAATGCATAAATGCCGCATTTCTTTAATGCAAAAGAAATAAATCATGTTTTGATGTTATTACATATTTTTGGCTTTCCTCTACATAAATTGTCATTCATGAAGTGGATTGTTGTTTTCATCGCATAAATTCTTTAGATTTGAGCTAACCAGCATTTTTGCCACCTCCGGACAAATGCAGATGTTCAAGCCTTAAAAGCCTGTGAGGCGAGCAGAAGCAAAAATGAAAAGGCATGAAATATTTTCATCTGCCTTCATATCAGGTGAATAACACATATACTAATGATCATAGCTATCTGCACTTTGTTTCGAAATACTATGCTATTGCTTTTGCAATCGGTGTGAATCTGAAACAGTGTATTTTGCTTTCACCAGTCAGGTATTGAAGGCATCTCATATTATCGTGTTGAAGACAACACACACGACGTGCTGGAGTTTACAGGTGTTGACGAAGAAGATTTGTAACACCACAAATTTTAGTGTAGTTTTGACCAGAAAGACAAATATGGTCAGTTTGCTTTTGTTGGCAACAATTACTGTACTAGATTGAATGTTTCAGACAATCAGCACTTGCATTTTCTTGAAATGTTGATAAATGGGAGTATCACTAGCATATTCACTCAAAAGACTATACTAACGTGAATCAAGGTATTATTGCTGCACAAGGACTGCCTGTAGGCTCTTTACCTGTCTTGTTTGTATGGACTCAGTTGAATTTACCTGTTAGCGTGGTTTTTTTTTGTCGGGTACAGCTTATCAATCGCAATGATATTATGCTTGGGCACAAAGGGAGACAGCACGAGCTGCATTCTTCAGACAGCTTTATTTATTGTATCCACAGGCTTCTCACTCTCTTAATTCCCATTGGGAAAACTAAAACTGAAATTACAACAACAATTTACTGCCAAAATCAGCAGCAATATTCAGAACTTGGGGGACTTACATTATTGACACAAGTACCGAGTTCTAACATTTTAAGAGAAGGTAATCAGTAGTTGCCATGAGAGTTCTTATTTCCATTTCCCATATTGATGCTCATCCGCTCTCAGTCAACTAGCCTATTCTTCAGAGGCCGGAACAAACTTGAGTGAGATACTGTTGACGCAGTGCCGCTCGTCAGTCGGCGTGTTGAACCCCTCCCCTTTGAAAACATGCCCCAGATGTCCTCCACAAGCTGCACATGTGATCTCAATTCGCCTCCCATCAGGATCCGCCTAACAGCAAGTGAAGAGATGCCACCTCCGTCAGGATCAGGTTACGGAATGAACTTAAGAAAAGGGAATTAACTGTGTGTGGTCCTAGCCAAATCGATAGAAAGAGATGAGAGAATCATACCGTCCGTTTTATGGCTCCAGGGAATCCTTCATAGAATGCTGGCCAACCACAGCCTGAGTTGAACTTTGTAGATGATTTGTACAAGGGGGTTCCGCAGCCAGCACATCCGTAAGTACCTTCGCTAAACAGCTTGTCATATTCACCTGTTCCAGGATACCTGAAACGGATATGATCGAATGAAAATTTACCATTTCATGCTGTTTTTAGTTAAACAGACTACCATATGTAGGATGCAATATACCTAAATTTTTCTTTTCGAAACAGAACCATAGGCCAATAAAAAAATCAAACAGAAAGAACAAACCAGCAAATAGGACAACACAAATGCCTGTAATGGATGTAGGGTAGGAAGTAGATAGAGTCAGCTCACATGTCATTCCATGATCAAACAACTATGCTTATGTATGTATTGGGTTGAATGGCGGGTTCCATAATTATCAACCTTATGGCCTACAAAAAACTAAATGCATAGTAACACTTTATTTACCACAAAGCACCTAGGGATCTTTCTCAAGCTTCATAAGATATTCTGAATTTTGATTGTGAACTAACGAACCTGTTCGTGCTTCAAGGACAGGTAAACTTTTAATTTATTATGCTTGATCTTATTGACAACACATAAACAGAATAACATATCTATTAAGAAAAGTATAATACATATAACAATTTTTTTGAAGTTTTGAAGTTGTTCGTGCTGCCTAGAATGTTAGTAGAATACAATGATTTGAAGTTTCTAAGGGGTTCTTGTAAGTAAACTTAAAAAGGTTAACTTTTTTTACATGCTATTATGGATTTTTTGCAATCATTTATGCATACAGCACACTAGCTTGTTGGAAAAGAAATTTGAAGTTCATCCTCATATCATTGTCTGGAATAGGATTGTGGTTTTGGAATAAAAGAGCCTCGTGAGAATATGAGATTGGAACAGACAATACTATGTCGTAATTAACTTCATTGTAGCACCTCTTACACTCCCATGTTATGTGGTTCTGCCCAATGCCATGTTGGTTGATACAATGTTTTATTAACTGAGTAACAAAATCATAAGCAATAGCAAGGTACATAGTAGTAAAAACTGAAGACAGTCTCCAAATTGTAGAGACACGAATCTGTCAGTCATGTTTCAACAACAAAATGTAGTACATGACTTTCTTGTGAAAGAACATCATTACGTCAGTATGTGTTGCAATTATATGCAATAGGAAGATACATATTCATGGTGAAGAATGGTAGGAGCTAGGGTTCGACCCGTTCTAGGGCGGAGGTTGTAGGGGAAGGAGGGCGTTGTACGCGGGCGATCTCGCTGCCGGCGACGGCTGGGCGCCGTCGTGCTCGAGGAAGGGGACGGCGCAAGGAGAGGAGGCGGCTAGGGTTTAGGTTCCGGCTCCACGGGGAGCCGGGCAACATAAATATTCTTATTGCTTAATTTCCAATTGTCTTTACAACTGCTTATATAACGAAAATAAGATAACTTGTGGGCTAAGCCCCTAACTAGACCTGCCCATTGGGCCTCCTCCGGGTATAAGTAACCCCGGTCATAACATCTCTCCCCGCCTGCGCAAACAGCTCGTCCTCGAGCTGGTAGTCGGGTAGTGTTGGCGGAACTTGTCACGCTGCTCCCAAGTGGCCTCCTCCTCCGGAAGGCCCTCCCACTGAATCAACAAGTACCACACTCCACGACGTAGCTGGGCTCGCAGCACCTTCGCCGGGCTCGGAAGAAGACGCCCGTCGGAGGTCGGAGGAAGCGCTGGCGTCGCCGCTGGTGTCTCCCCACGGTAGGGCTTCAGCAACCCCACATGAAAGACGTCGTGGATGCGAGCCCCGGCCGGAAGCTGAAGGCGGTAGGCCAGCTGCCCGATGCGCTCCAAGACGGCGAATGGCCCGGCGTAGCGAGGGCCCAGCTTGCGCTTCGCACGCGGGTCCAGGGACTGAGTAGAGCGGTGAAGAAGGCGCAACCACACCCAATCGCCCACCGCGAACTCCGCCTCGCGATGGTGGCCGTCGTAGTAGTGCTTGGCCAGCTGCTGGGCCTGAATGAGGCGTTGCCGCACCTCCGCAAGCATCTCGTCGCGGCTGCGAAGAAGCTCCCCCGCTGCTTCCGTCCGAGCTGTCCCGCGTCAACCGGCAGTATGGGCGGGGGCGGACGGCCGTAGACCACCTCAAATGGCGTGGCGCGCAGGGCGGAGTGATAGGAGGTGTTGTAGCAGTACTCCGCCCACGTGAGCCAATCCACCCAAGCGCGAGGACGATCACCTGTGACACAACGCAAATACATGGCAATCACCTTGTTGACCACCTCCGATTGGCCGTCCGTCTGAGGGTGGAATGCCGTGCTCAACCGAGTTTCACCCCCGCCATCCGGAAGAGATCGCGCCAGACATGCCCCGTGAACACCGGGTCCCGATCGCTGACGATCGAAGAGGGAAACCCGTGGAGTCGGACGATGCCGTCGAAGAAGGCACGGGCCACGGACGCGGCAGTGTAAGGATGGCCGAGCGCGATGAAGTGAGCATACTTGGAGAAGCGGTCGACCACCGTGAGGATGACGGACTTGCCGCCCACCTTGGGGAGGCCCTCGATGAAGTCCATGGAGATATCGGCCCAGACCTGAGAAGGCACCTCCAAAGGCTGCAACATACCAGCCGGCCGCAGCGTCTCCGTCTTGTTACGCTGGCACGTCACACAAGACCGCACCCAGTCCCGGACCAGGGCCCGATCACCAGGGATGTAGAAGTCGGCGCGGAGACGATGGAGGGTCTTCTGCACACCCTCGTGGCCCGCCGAGTGTGCCATCAGCAGCACCTGGTGACGGAGGTCGTCGTGGTCCGGCACGAAGATACGGCGCCCATGCAGGAGCAAGCCATCTGCCAGGCGCCATGGCTCCTCCAGGTCTCCAGCATCAAGTCGCTGCCGAAGGAGCTGAGCGTCCGGCGCGCGCGGTGGCCCGACGGATGTCGGCGAAGAGGCGAAAGTGGGCCCCGAGCGGATGCAGAGCGCCGCCCCCTCGGAATCGCCAACGGCTGCGTCGTGGTCGGCGTCGCGGCGAGACAGGGCGTCGGCCACGGTGTTAAGGCGACCCGGACGGTACTCGACGGTGAAATCGAAGCCAAAGACCTTGCTGATCCACTGATGTTGCGGCACAGTAGACAGCCTCTGGTCCAATAAGAACTTGAGGCTGTAGTGATCCGTGCGAATCCGGAACGACCGGCCCCAAAGATAGGGCCGCCAGTGGCGCACCGCCTGCACCAAGCCAATGAGCTCCTGCTCGTAAGCCGCGAGCTTAAGATGGCGTGCGGCGAAGGGCCTGCTGAAGAAGGCGAGCGGCCCGTCGCCCTGATGAAGGACGGCGCCGAACCCCACACCGGAGGCGTCGCAGTCACGATGAACGGCGGTCGAAGTCCGGCATCTGAAGAACGGGTCCCGTCGTGAGGGCCCCCTTCAGAGCCTCGAATGCCGCTGTGGCCTCGTCATCCCAGGCAAAGGCGTCGCGACGCAGCAGGCGCGTGAGCGGGGACGCGATGAGGCCGAACTCCCGGATAAATTTCCGGTAGTACCCCGCGAGCCCCAGGAAACCGCGAAGGGCCCGCGGCGAGTGCGGCGTCGGCCAAGCCGCGACGGCCGCCACCTTGTCGGCATCCATAGCCACCCCCTCGGCCGAGATGACGTGGCCGAGGTAGGCGACCGAAGACGTCCCGAACGAGCACTTCGAGCGCTTAAGATGAAGATGATGCGCTCGAAGCTCGTTGAAGACGATGGCGATGTGCTGAAGGTGCTCCGCCCACGAGGTGCTGTAGATAAGAATGTCATCAAAGAAAACGAGCACAAACCGTCGCAAGTAGGGGCGGAGGACGTCGTTCATCAAAGCCTGAAAGGTCGCCGGGGCGTTGGAGAGGCCAAAAGGCATCACCAAGAACTCGAAGTGGCCATGATGAGTCCGAAACGCCGTCTTGGCGACATCATCCGGGTGCATCCGCACCTGGTGGTAGCCCGACCGTAGTCGAGCTTGGTGAAGAAGCGCGCCCCATGTAGCTCGTCGAAGAGCTCGTCGACCACCGGAATAGGAAACTTGTCCTTGAGCGTCATGGCATTAAGGGCGCGGTAGTCGATGCAGAAGCGCCACGTGCCGTCCGACTTGCGGACGAGGAGGACCGGCGCCGAGAACGGCGACGTGGAGATGCGGATGATGCCCGCGGCGAGCATGAGCGCGCACTGCCGCTCCAGCTCGTCCTTTGCAGCTGGGATAGCGGTAGGGCCGCACTGCAACCGGCGCCGTGTCCGGCAAGAGATGGATGCGGTGATCATACACCCGGACGGGCGGAAGGCCCTGAGGCTCGTCGAAGAGGTCGCCGTGCTGCTGCAGGAGGTGATCCAACAGTGGGTGCTCGGACTCGGTGGCGGTCGCGGCAAGCTGAAGCTGCGGTGTCGCCGGAGAGCGCCCCCGATGCCCTCCCACCGGACGCGGCGACCCAGACGCCAGAAGGTCATCGTCAAGGTGTCGAAGTCCCAGAGGATGGGACCGAGGGTCCGCAAGAAGTCGACGCCGAGGATGAAGTCGAAGCAGCCCAAGTCGATGCCGGCGCACGTGATGGTGAAGTGCTCGTCGCCGATGGTGATGGGCACGTTCCGCGCCAGCCCATGGCACCGGAGGCGGTCGCCATTCGCCACCGTGACCCGAAGGTGCTCCCCGCCCGTCGGCTGAAGCGCTAAGCGGCGCATGGTAGCCTCGGGCAGGAAGTTATGCGTGGAGCCCGTGTCCAGGAGGGCCACCGACGCTGGCCGTGAATCGTCACCGGCAAGAGCATAGTGCGCTCGTCACGGATGCCGGCAAGCGCATGGAGCGAAACCACGAACGCTGTCGCATTAGTGGTCGCGGGGGCGGTCTCCGCAGCCGCTGGTGGTGGCAACTCGCCGAGCCCTCGGCGGTGTGTCCTCCTCGACGTAGTCGACCGTCTCCAAGTAGAAGAGGCGCGGGCAGACGTGGCCGGGCACGTAGGGCTCGTCGCAGTTAAAGCAAAGCCCTTGGCGACGGCGCTCGAGCTGCTCGGCCGGGGTGAGCCGCGGAAAGTCCGCGTCACGGCCGGAGCGGTGGCTGCTGGGGTGGCCGGGGTCTGCCGGCCGGGCACAGGTGCGGGCGGGGTGGCCTGACGGGCGGCGGCCCCCTCGGCCCGGTGGCGCCTGCTGCAACGCCTGCGCGCGACGCTCGTAGGCGCGGGCGTAGTGCATGGCCGTCTGGAGGTCCTGGGGACCCTGAAGCTCCACGTCCACCCGGATGTGATCCGGAAGACCGCCAACGAAGAGCTCGGCCCGCTGCTGCCCCGTCACACCAGGCGCGTGGCATGCGAGGGCCTGGAAACGGTCGGCGAAGTCCTGTACCGTGGAGGTGAAGGGAAGGCGCCGAGCTCCGCCAGTCGGCTCCCGCGGATCGGCGGCCCAAAGCGAAGGAGGCATAGCTCGTGAAAGCGCTCCCAAGGGGGCATGCCGCCCTCGTCCTGCTCGAGGGCGTAGTACCACGTGTGCGGCGCCCCGGAGGTGATAAGAGGCGAGCCAGGTGCGGTCCGACGCGAGGTGCGCTGCCGCGGAAGAACTGCTCGCACTGGTTGAGCCAGTTGAGAGGATCCTCCGTACCGTCGTAGGTGGCGAAGTCGATCTTGGCGAACCGTGGTGGCGTCGGTGTATGACCGCCATGGCCGTATGGCTCGGCGCGGCCCGCGTATGGTCCCGCAGAGCCCGATGGGGCGCCGTACGGTAGGGTGGGCGCTGGCGGGTCCCCGGCCGTAGTGTAGATCGGCGGCGGCGACGACCCGGACAGCCAGGCCGGGAGTGGGGACGGCGACGGTGGAAAGCGGACATGCTGGATTGGAACGCCTCCCGGTGTGGTCGGAGCCGGCCCCGTGCTGAGCGGCGGAGGGGCCTGCAGCGGCAGCGGCTGCATGGGGGCGGTGGGCACGGGGGCGCTGGGAGGGCCGGCGCCTGCCACTGCGTCCACGGCGGGGAGGTCATGGGCGGCTGCTGGAACGCCGCAGGGGCCCCCGAGAGCGGCGAGTACCACGGCAGGGCCGACGGACCGGTGGTGGCGGTCAACGGCGGGGTTGAGGCGGCCCGTAAGGGCTGGCCAAGTACAACCGGATCCCCTGGACCGCTGTGACGAGGTCGTTGAGGACCCCGGTGATCTCCGCGGGGGAGTACACGACGGCTGCCGACGCGGTGGAGGAAGCCGGCATGGTGGCGACGCCGGCGGTGGAGGCCAGCAGCGCTGATGGGGTGGGAAGTGGCGTGGTGGTGGTGATCGGCAGCGGTAGGGAGGCGGTGGGCGGTGGCGCAGACATGACCGAACAAGAGCAATCTGATACCAAGGTGGTAGGAGCTAGGGTTCGACCCGTTCTAGGGCGGAGGTTGTAGGGGAAGGAGGGCGTTGTACGCGGGCGATCTCGCTGTCGGCGACGGCTGGGCGCCGTCGTGCTAGAGGAAGGGGACGGCGCAAGGAGAGGAGGCGGCTAGGGTTTAGGGTTCCGGCTCCTCGGGGAGCCGGGCAACAGAAATATTCTTATTGCTTAATTTCCAACGGAGTCTTTACAACTGCTTATATAACGAAAATAAGATAACTTGTGGGCTAAGCCCTAACTAGACCTGCCCATTGGGCCTCCTCCGGGTATAAGTAACCCGGTCATAACAAAGAACTTAAAAGGGTGTGTCAAGATTCTGAAGACACCAATCTGGCAGTCATATTTCAACAACACAAAAACGTACTGCATAACTTGAACAATCCTGTGATCCATCAGTATGTGTTGCAATGCTAAGCAAAATAAGAACCTGACAAACTTGTAGCCGATAAAGGGAGGATTATTTTCTGATTCTTGCTCTCATAACAGCTTTAGCAAGGGAAGGCGCTTGTCGCTTGACCAGCCAACGTTTTTGACATGTCGGATCGTGGATGCATTGCAACTAGGACTTGTAGTGGTGTGCAAGCCAATACTGGAGGCAACCCACAACCCAGGTTAGTTAAACATGTTCAAGTACGGTTGGATATATACCCATTTGCACTCGCTGAGCACATTAACGAATTGACCTGTAAATCTCTATGAAGAAAATGGAGGCTTGTTTGTTGATCAGAACAGATAGTCATGATTCCATCATATTCTTTGTATGGTCACTCAAAATGCATTGCTATCAAAGTGCTGAACCGCAGCGACATAGATCACATATGATTACAGGAGGAAAAACATAGACCAGCCATGTAGTGTTCTTACTCGGTGCCCTAGCGTCGGAGGATGCGGAACTGCTCCGGCGTGAGGATGGACTCCCACTCCTCCTCCGACTTCTGCACGGGCCCCGGCGTGGGCGCCGACGACGACATCGCCACCACGACGCCCGGCAGCCGCCGTCCCACCGTCCTGCTGCCGGCGGCAGGTCCGACGGCCGGGCAGTACGCCCGCGAGCACGAGAGGGAGGCCGGCCGAGGGGACGAGGCGGCGGCGGAAGAGGGGGCGAGGAGGAGGGACGAGAGCGCGGAGAGGGGCCGCGTGGCGGGCGCCGCTGGGTGGGGGTTCAGGGATGCCATCCTCAACTTCAGCAGACGCTGGACGCCCATTTCCTTTCTTTTTCAGGCAGCGGTGGCGCTCCGTTTTGATAAGGCCTCGTGGACTCGTGTGCTCCACTGCTTCGGACTTTCGCGGAGAAGGGGCCAGCCTCGTCTGAATCACCGGATTTTCTCCAGATTCTTGCCGGAGATTGAAATGTTTCCAGCAAAATTCTTGTGTTCCAAACAGAGGCTCCAGTTTGCAATGGAACAGTGAAAACGCACCAGATTCTAAGAAACAAATTGGGCAGACTGAGTTGTACCTACTCTCTGGAGTTGTCTACAAGAACTCTGAAAGTCCGCAACTTTGTTGTTCAGTTTGAGACAAGAACTTAAATCCTAACATAAATTACAGATATAAAGCCACATCACTGTGTATCTTTACCAGTTCTTGCAGAACAACAGTCATAATTCTGATGCCAACATCTCTCCAATACATAATCCAGTAAAAGAAACTCAATCAGGAAGAAAGGATGCATATTATATGACAAAGTAACCAAAATAAATATAAATTGGACAGATGGTCTTAAGGGGAGGATCATATCTGATCCGATGCAGTTCTGACCGAAAAAGGCCAGACTTACAGCATCACAATTTGTTCAATATTTGCTCAGGTTTTAGCAAATGCAGTGGGTCAAGAATCTGCGCAGGTTATAATGCAGTATCATATCCAGAAACGTGCAAACAGTTTGCATGATATAAATTTGTTTATCATATATTCATATATCTATGCACACATGAGAGAGATAGCTGGAAAAATGTGTTCCATATGAAAATGCCAAATATCTCAGTAACAAAGATGAATGCTGCATCATAACCCTGTTAAACAAGCAGTGTTCAAAATATCAGAATATATTGGATCTCTAAGCTACAATCTGATTATATCCAGCATTTGGTTTATCAAGCACATCCTTCAAAAATGACAATCTAGTGGCTACTGCATCATATACAACAGAGCATTCAAGCTGAAGACATAAACGCAAGTTTGTCAGCTAACAGTTGATACTAGGAAGTGAACTATTCAATGTACTCATCATCTGTGTCATCATAATCACTATCCTCATCAACATCTTCATCATACTCATCTTGCGCTTGCCCTGCTAACCTATTTGTGTCAAAGGAATTCTCATCTTCCATTTCCTCGACTCCGATTGTATCATACTTCATGCGCTCATCAAACTTAGCATCAGAACAGTTAAGAAGCCACGCAAGAGAGCATGTGAACCCCTTCTTAGCAACGATCTCGTGCCGATATCTTATAGTCGATTCGAGGCCATATGTAAAGAATGCAGGGAACTCAACCAGCTCCTCCAAATCCCTCTCCATCTCATTCTTAAAGTACTCGAAGTTCATCTTCATTATGTCCATGTTCAGTGCGAGCAACTGGGGGCACGCCACGACCATCTTGCTCACCTGAGACAGCAAGAAGCCACAGCCCGTGAGGAAGTTAACGTGCTTCAGAACCGCAGCTCGCCCAAGGCTAATGGCTTGTGGCATCCTCTCGACCACTCTTCCGAAATCATCACGGCCGACCAAAATGCTCGACTCGAACAAGCTCTGCTGCGCAACCAGCTTCTCTCTGAGCTCAATCCCAAGAACATCAGGGTAGTCTATCACAATAGACGCCAGCGCCTCCTTCCTGACCCCAAACTCAAGAAGCGCCTCGATGTTAGGCTTCACCCTTTCCTCCAACCCGAACCCAAGGACATAGGGCTTATTCTCGATAATCCTCGCTACAGCCAGCCTCCGCAGGCCGATGCCTTCAAGGTGTTCGACGAAAGGTTTAATGATCTTCCCCACCCGCATGCCGAGGATCTCGGGGAAGCGGGTGATGACGCCGCCGATCTGGCGCCTGGCGACGCCGACGGCGACGAGGTAGGCGACGGAGGTGCTCATGGTGCCCTCGAGCTTGAATCCGAGGAGCTCCGGGTATCGCTCGAGCACGCGGGGCACGTCGCCCGGCCTGACGTCCATCCCCTGGAGGTACTTGACGACGGGGGCGAGGTCGACGACGATGCTGGCGTGGAGCACCTGCGGGTAGCGGCGGAGCAGGCCCGGGAGGTCGTCGCGGCGGACGCCGATCTTGCCGAGGTAGTCGAGGACGGGGACCATGTTCTTGCGGACGCTGCAGCCGAGCGCGAGCGGGTAGGCGGCGAGGTCCTCGGGGCCGAGGCCGAGGGAGTGGAGGAAGTCGACGCGCTCCCGCATGACGGCGACGGTGACGGGGAGCTCGAGGCCGGCGAGCTCGGCCGGGTCGACGCCGAGGGAGGCGAGGAAGGCGTCGACGTCGGCGCGGCGGGCGGCAAGGTCGCGCTCCATGGTGAGGAGGCTGGGGCGGGCGTAGAGGGAGGAGGACTGGGACGGGCGCGGGCGTGGGCGGGCGGGGCCTGGGGAGCGGCGGGCCGGGCGAGGGCGGGAGGAGGTGGAGGAGGAGGAGGCGCGGAGGCAGAGGAGCTGGCGGAGGTTGGAGGAGGGCAGGAGCGGCGGCTGGGGGTGGGCGGAGAAGAGGAAGAGGGAGTTCATCATTCTTGGTGGAGGTTTGTGTTTGGGGGACGATGAGATGAAGTTCGGGGTAGGGGATGAACCCCAATGACCGCTATAACCCCGAGTTCACTGGTTTCGTCCGAATATACTTTGAATTTCGAGTGATTTTTACACTCTTCGGTTCCAAATTAAGTCATAGTTTAGTTTAGAGTTTCTAATGTAAATGCACAAATACTTGGCTTAAAGTAAATTTATTTTTGCTAAACCTGCACGAGCAACACTCGTAGCAAACCACCACAAAACCATGTCCCGGCATTTTTATTTTCTTTTCAACTGGGGAGAGGCCCAGAAGGGTCTCGATGCTGCATTAATGGCTTTACACAGAGAACCACAAATAAAAAGAAAATTACAGCTTGATCCTTGCATAGAAGACCCTAGAACAAAAAAATAAAAGGTTCCTCCACCGTAACGACAGAACATCGCGCATAGCCGGCCTTCTCCCCATCATCGCGGAACCTGCCACTTGGGAGGATGAGAAGTGAGATGCCAGCACCGATCTGTTGAAGTAGGGCCTCCATAGGAGGTTGAACATGTGCCTTTTCATTCAGTGGCGGAGCCAGAACTTTAGCTATGTGTTATCAATGCAAAGTTGTGTAGTCACATACACGTATAAGTTTCATTTTCTATTATTTTGCACGACTTTTGCTTGTGTTAGTCCAAATACTGTGTGGTCAGTTGACTACACGGATCATACGTGGCTCCGCCACTGTCTTCATTGGCACCGGGGAGAGGCTGCTCTGACAGCCAAAGGTCATGGCAGCGTTTAAGGCCACCATGTAGGAATCTCCAAACTGCATCTTGCAACTACCCCGTCACATAGGAAGAAGCCAAGAGCAACTCCATCTCCGCCACCTCGACATGCGCAACCACCCACCACCAGATCTGGAGGTGGGCAACCGAGCTTATTTGATAGGGAAGAAGGGGCTCCGCCTTCGGCCGCGTTCAGCTCCATCTTCAGGAGCATCACGACCAAGAACAGCTCCCCCAAGCACCACCATGGACCGCTCGCAAGATCCGACGGTGAACCTCCCCGCGGCATGACGACATACAACACAAAGGCGCAAAACACACAAGCCCTAAACCTAGCCATACGACACCTACTATGTAAAGGAGGCCGACCTCCTCTCCCCCGTGCCTCCGACCGGCAAGGCTGTCGGAGAAGGGGAAGAGAGGAGCCAGGGATGGGAACACGACTCTCAAGAGAGAAGAGGGAGGAGAGAGAAGGTCGGGGGGGTGTGAATGAGCCGGCCTATCCCGACATATCAAGAATCTACCTAGATTTCACTTCAAATGCAAAAATGGATGTGAAGGTTTATGTTGCAAGGCTACAGAAACAGAATCAACAAAAACAAACGATAGAATTTACTATTATACCAGAATATGAAAATATGTATGTAACTATGATAAATTAACAATAGTGGTGCCGCACTCTCTTGATCGAGGTTCTGACATCCCCCGATATAAACCGCTCTGGCCATTGGAGTATATTCTTAGAGGCGAAGACTCAGATCGATCTTCTGTCAATGATAAAGTTGAGCAAGATTGCTCGGGTGAGTAACAAAGTGGCGCATGATCTGGCGCAATTAGTCAAGCGTGAGTGTTGTGTGTTGCATGGGGCAGTTGCTTCCTGCGTGTTGGACTCCCTACTGGGAGATTGTAATGCCGTTGTTTGCTGATGAATAAAGCTCACCCATTTTAAAAAAAATGTAGCACTCGCTTCCAAAATAATTAAAGTTCTAGGTTTATCCTAAGTCAAACAATTTTAAGTTTGACCTTGTTTTTCCACAAATAAATCAACAGATACCACACCAATTTCTGTTAGATTCAGATGCAATATACTTTAATATTATATAGATTTGTCGCTATAGATATTGACACATTTTATATAATTTTGGTTAAACGTAAAGGTGTTTGATTTAGGGAAACCTAGAGCTTTAATTATTTTGAAACGGAGGGAGTGTATGGCAGGTGATTAATGGATATGATATTATTTGTAGTAGACGTATGAAGTTCACAAGAAAAATGACAGAACAAAATCAAGGTCTTTGGACATTATGCCCTAAATATGCTACAAATCTTTTAAAAATGAAAACGTACTAGAAAAATTTATATGTGTGCTTACTTGAACACTGCGTCCAATTATATTTTAAAAAGGTTCATAAAGCAGATTTGATTTTAGACTGATACCAAAGGTCAATTTTTTTTACGCAAACTAAAGATCAATTGTAGTACTCCCTCCGATCATATTAGTGGGCACTAGAGGGAGTACCGAAAGAAAGCAAACCCACAAAATCAGGCAAACTATCAAACACCCAACTCTCCTCCACCATGTTCGCCTCCATCTGCCGGCGGCGCCTCCCCTTCCGAATCCATCAAATCCCTGGCGGCGGCGGCGGCGGCGGCACAAATCCCCTCCACTCCATCCTCGGCACCACCGCTCTCGCCCAGAGCTACTCCTCGTCCGCCGTCGCCAACTCGGAGCCCTGCCCCGACACCGTTTCCTACCTCATCTCTTGCGGCCTCTCCCCCGCCGCCGCCACCGCTAACCCCTACGCCCGCATCCGTTCCACCGACAAGGCCGATGACGCGCGTGCCCTCCTCAGACACTATGGCTTCAGCGACGCGGACATCGTCCGGACGGTGCGCAGCGCCCCGGTACTCCTCGCCGTCGACCCCGAACGGATCCTCCGCCCCAAGCTCGACTTCTTCGCCTCCCTCGGCTTCGAGCCCCGCAAGCTCGCCTCCACGCCTTTCGTCCTCGCACGCAGCCTCGACAACCACCTCGTCCCCTCCATCCAGTTCATCCGCGACATCATCGGCTGCGACAACGACCTCTGCATCGCTCTCGCCCGCAACGCCCGCGCCATCACGGTGGACCCCGAGAACTACATGCGTCCCGCCGTGGAAGCCCTCCGTCGCGGCGGCCTTGCCGAGGCTGCCATTTCGAAGCTCCTCGTCATCCAACTCGGCGTGCTCATGTTGTCGCCGGATCGGATAAGCAAAGTCTTCGAGGATCTCGAGGGGATCGGTATGTGCATCACGGACTCGCGCTTTCTCTATTGCTTCGGTGTGATGTGCCACGTAAAGAGAGAGACGTGGATGCGGAAGCTGGCATTATACAGTAGCTTCGGGCTTTCAGAGGATGAGGTGTTCAAGGCCTTCAAGACGCAGCCCACGATAATACATCACGCCGAGGAGAGCATAAAAAATAAGGTCCGGTTCTTGCTGGACGAGCTGAAGCTTGGAATAAGTGATGTAATTGCACAGCCTGTGATTCTTGGGTATAGCTTGGAGAAGTGCATCCTGCCAAGGTGCGCTGTGCTGAGTGTGTTGATGAGGGAGGGGAAGATTCAGAGAGATATCAAATTTCTTCCGGCGTTGCTTGGCTCTTCCAGGAGATTCTCAACCAGATATGTATTGAGGCATGCTGACGACGTGCCAGATGTTCTCAAGGCATATGAGGGTAAGATTAAATTTGAAGGATTCAGATGTGACAGATGATTTGTTAAATAGGCTGGTCTTGTAGAATGATATAACTCCAAATTAGGCTTATGATTCCAGTATCAATGTTAAAGATCAAGTCACGATCCATGATTCTAACTCTGCTTCAAAGAACAATTTTCATGTGCAGTAAGTAGTATTACATCTGGAATCTGCAGCGATGTCTCTATTTTTTGAAATTGACACTTACTCTTGAAGTTGACGGATACTCATAGTTGGACACAAGGTGGTCAATTTCTTTCAGGTAGCATTGCATCAACTACATCAGAAAACATGTTATGTTGAATATACTCCATAGGAACTTTAGTTATTAAAATCAAGAATACCTGCAATGCTTATCAACTTCTCTGCATTCTATGGATCACCAGAGGAGTGGTTAAACATCAGCAAAAGACTTAATAACAATCTTGGTCTGTAAATTAATGTCGGACCTCATCGAGGGCATGATCAAATGAGAAACGGATAGTATGACTCCAAGCACTCATCTGATGTGTAGGCTATGATTTGGTATGTTTTAATGTATATCATGTGGCCCTTAAGAATGTTTAGAACATTTTTCTCCAAGATAATGTAACCTGATTTGATCTTAGGTAACTAGATTATGTACTGTGGACTTAATTAACCTTTCTATTCGAGATTAGTGTTACATATAATCAGCAAAAAAAGAGAAAAACACCATTTTTATGTCATTTTTAAAGATCCGTAGGAAAGGCAGGGTGCCAAAGCAAAATTTAAACGATGCTAGTTTCAGTACCAAACCAAGGCTGATTAGAATTCTAGTTCTCAGTTGTGCAATATAAACGTCGATAACCTTAAAAACTGGTTTTTGGTGGTGAATAGGCTTGCTTGCCTTAAAGTTCTTATTTTTGGGTGTGGACTTAGAAACAACCCTGATTATCTTGGCCATTCAAATCTGACATCCCTTGAAAAACTGGACATTTCGTCCAACAATTTCTGCAAGCGTACCACAACACCAACCGGTTTTGGGATTTGACCAACCTTAAGCAACTTGATATCTCTTCGAATCATTTCAGTGGCCCGTTTCCTAATGAGATTGGGAATATGACCTCCATGATAAGCCTTGATTTATCAGAAAATAACCTAGAGGGCATGATACCATCAAAACCTATGTAGCTTGGAAGAATGAATGCATCTGGGAACAACATCAGCGGGATCATAGCAGAATTCTTCAAGGGCTTGCCTAGTTGTTCATGGAAGTAACACGGTTGTCTCTGTTTAACAACAGTTCGACAGGAAGCATACCAACCAAGGTAGGATCATTAAGAGATATGTCTGTGCTTGATCTTAGTGAGAACCATCTCACAGGTCATTTACCGCTGTGGATAGGAGGCCTCACAAAGCTTAAGGAATTGAAATCCGGGGTGTTAACATGCAAGTGGACATCAGAGAGAAGTGTCTAAAGGCTGTCAATCCAAAGTTTATTTGTTGAATCCAAGCATCCTCTTCTTCATGGCCTTCTGTACATTCCATTTCTTGCGGCATGAGGCTTTGTGGATCAGTGGAGCAATGTCAATAGGCCGCCGAGACCGTCAAGCCTTGGGGATTACCAAAAATGGGTTGTCTCACCATTGCTCACCTTTGCCAATTGAAATGACAGTACAAAACATAGAATAGGTTCATATCAGCGTTATCACATGGGTTTCCCATGCCAACCCAAAACTTTTGTCCTGTCCGTCCACTTGAACCAAGGCCATCGGAGTCAAAGAGCTTGGGCGGCAAACTGTTTTCCAAAACACCCACATAGACTTTGTCGTTTGTTTTCATACTGTTTTTTTTTTGAAAGGAAGCTCGTGTACAGGATTACAGCAACAAAGCACACACACGCACGAACACAGGCGATGAACTCGCCGACGACGACGAACTCAGAACCACCACCCACACCACACACCAAAGCAGCGCCGTCGACCAACCTTGTTGAGCTGCCGCAGAAGCCACCCGACGCAAGCACCGGGATCTTGACGCTGAACGAAAACGGCATCGAGGCGCCGCCAGGCCGCCGTTACCGCCGGCCACCACCCTTCTTCCACCAAGCCCACCGAGAACGCCGCAGAAGGAGAAGAACCCACCTGCAAACTTCCTGAGATTTTGACCAAAAGCTCCACCCCGCACGTCGGCGGGGGATCCAGGACCCCAAGTACAGGAGCCGCCACCGCCACCACGGTCGCCAGCTCGGGAAGGCACTCCGCGACTCCGGGGAGCAGCGGAAGCGCCAGAGATGGCAGATCTGCCCAGGGCGACGCCGAGGGAAGAGGAGAAGACCACCATCTCCAAAAGGCCTCTCCGGCCGCGCCTCCGTCTCCATAGCGCCGCCGGCAGACCACCCACACACACCTAGCTATATACACGGCGGGATCCGTCCATCCCCCATCCTCCCGCCGCCGGAGCGACCGCGGAGGGCGAGGAATCGGCGGATCGCCGCCGGCGAGCTGGAGCGCACGGAGATCGCCCAAAAATCGCCGCTGTTCCTTTTACGGTGGGGAACGAGGGAGGGGTCGTGTTTTCATACTGTTTGCACCGTGTTACACAAAATTTGTGTTGCACGCTCACTGTTGGCCTGAAATTAAAATCAGGTGTCTCAACGAGCCTAATATTAGATGATCGGGCAGTGGTTGGCGGGACCAGGCTGCTGGTGTGGTGACGGTCGTTCGATCTTGTTTTGAATAAGAGTCTGTTTCTTTGCAGGCTATAGATCAGATATATGGCTGGCAAGGTTTAAGAGTTCGGTACCAGGACCCCAAGAAAAAAAATTCAAGAATCAAATTTCAAAATCCTTTCATTTAAAGTTTATTAAATCTGGACCAAATTTAAATCTGGTCAGACTTTTATTTTGACAGTTTCACACTTGCTGAATGTAGTATTTCTCAAGGCACAAGGGCTCTATATACATAGAACTGGATTGGTTCATACAAAAGTAGATAACAAAATCCTAATTCCTCAAGAAAAACTTAACAGCTAAATCAGGATCCATTCATACAAAGTTGATTTGCCTCCCATGGGCTACAATCAGCCAAGCACCGGAGTCCGTTGTACCTAGCACTACCACAAGGAACCTTCTATAGAAACCTACATTTTTTCATGCCAGTTGTTAAGCATTCATCTAAAACAGGTTGCCCCATATCTACACAGCTGCATTGGCCTCTCTACTGAGCCCCGCTGGACTAAACGCTTCAGTGGAAAAATCTTCGACGGCACCGTGCCGACCCCATCTCCTCATACTCTGATTTCGTGACACACATCGACGCGAAGTCAGGGCTGGACGCCAAGATGGATCCTCCTCTCCAGGCGCCGAGAATCGGGCTAGCACAAAGCAGCAAAACGTTAGGGCTGTCCGTCCATACGTGCATGCACACAAGCGGGAGTGTGAGCAAGAAAGAGGGATAAGCAGAAAGAGCGGGGGTACATACTTCTCTTGAGGGATTATCTTCACATGGTAGTCCTCAGGCACGAGAGGCCGTAGTTCTCTTTGCCTATCCATACAAACGACATGATGTCAGTGCGGTTGGTGCAGTCGGGGAGATAACGATAACAACACCGATCTCTCTTGTGATGAAGAAAGAAACGACTCACAGTCTTTCAGCGAATCGAGGGAACAACGTGCTTCCACCTGTCAAGATGATGCTGGAAAACAATCCAAGACATGTGAACATGAGTCACACAATCGAATCAGAGATAAAGATAGGGTCAGGCAGATCACCAAATACCTCTCATAAAGCACAGGTTGAATATATGGATGGCAGGCTTGCACAGCACGAACTATACACTCAGCAAGACCAGCTTGATTCATACCTACAAAAAAAAGTACCAGCATTCATATTTCTCACCCTTGCAGAAGAGAAGATGGTTAAAAAACTAAAAATGGCATTCACTAAAGTAGAAGAGAAACTAATGGCTGCTAAGTAAAATCTATTCACATGATCCGAAATACATCCAAGCTTATATTGGGTGGAGAAACTAGAAACCGAAGAACATACAACTATGTCATGTTGGAAATTCAAAGCCAATGGTTGTAAAGTCCCAATGCAGTGGAAGCTGTCATCATTTTATACGTATTTTGTCAGCTATTCTGGAACGCCAAAAAATCATATATCCCTATCTAGCATCAGAAAGATAATTATATCTGATAAGTCTGGTACATAAATCATTTTCGTTAAGGATGAGAAATTAAAATTAGGTGCTCATCTTTTCAAATAGCCAAAGAGGCTCGCTAGGACACCAGTAGGGGCACGTTCTCACAAATAAGGTTAAGGTCCCGACTGCCGGACTAATTATAGCATCCATCGTTTTCCAACTTGAGTGGACAGATTAAAAAAGTATACGGGAATCTTGATGTGACACTAACCGAGATCAATTGGATGAAAAAGCATCTCCGGCACAAGGAACCTTTCGTTGGTCAAGGCAAATTCCTGCAGAATGATAATTCCTTTAGGTTATACAAAGTAACATTTTATATGTAACAAAAGTACAGGGTGTTACATTTTGACTTAATTCAGGCTTCTTTTTATCCTCAAACTTGTTTGTGTCACTATCACCATCCTTTTGATCCAATTCTCCCTCAGCAGGCAGAGAACAGTATCGACGTGCTTCATCCATATCTTTGACGGACCCTTTCTTGGACGTTATGCCATCAGGGAGAATGTAAGAACATCTAAATGGGTTGTCCTTAAATGATAACCTGAAATAATTGTGTATCATGCTGTTCAGAGATTTGAGTAACTAATAGAGAACGGTAGTGTTAGAGTAAATGATCAACAAGACAGTGAAAACTGGTTAAAAACACAATGACATTATGTTGTGCACATTTACCTACACTAGATAGGATTAAAAGAGACAGGGTGCGTGTTGCCGAAACAGTGTGATCAAATTATTTGGAATCTCAAACATAGATGGGCAGACATTTTCAGATGATTTCAACCAATCAACCAACTAGTAAATCAATGACGTAAGAACTAATAACAATATCTCTGTTCAGCTCCAGGGGCCAATTTAAAAGTTTCAAACTCTTCAACGAATTTGACTTCCCCAGATAACAGACCCCCAGCATTAATTTTTACTCATAGCTCAATAATGAGAAACAACAACCAACTATTCATAGAACAGAGGATCAGTCTTTCCTTGTCATATCTACTCAATAGAACATAACCAAATATCTGACCATTCAACTATACCCTAGTGATATTCAAAATCGAAGTACATGGTGATCTTATATTTGCTTAATCTTTGTTTTTTTTTCACAACGAAATATTAAGTTTCCTCTCTGTCAAGTGGCAACTGAAACTAACTCATGGTCATAAATTTGTTTAGGTTGAGGAACAATATTTATAACCATACTTACCAAACATATTTTAAGCTAGTGTATGAGTGTGGGCCTATAGTGTACAGCCAGATATGTTTTGTTTGAAGCTTTTCATAACCAAGAGCATTCTACTACAAGACTACAACCTATGTAGCCAAGTACCCAGGCATTTGAAGCTAATAAGTAGTTGTTGTTTTGTTTCAAATAGAGTAAACTTGGGGGTTAACCTCCAGCAAGAAAAATATGCAGCGTAAATTTATTTTGAAGATACAGCATTTAGTTCCATAGGTACCAGTCTATCAGCACATCTGGTTACATTGCTTGCTCAAACAACTCATCGACAGTTCAAATTACAAAAGATATTCATAGCTGGTCTTTCCATATGAAGGTCGTCATTTTAAGTTTAAATTTAATTTGACATTTGGTCACACTCCAACTTCAAACAAACAAAGAAAAAGCTATAATTCAATATATCCATATCAGGTGTGGGTGACGAGGAAGGCAACATACCTGGCAAGGCGGAGATCACAAGGGACATCAAGGGATACAAAGCATAGCTTTTCCTTCGCATCATCAATGAGGAGGGTCTCATCCATGACATTAAGGGAACGGTATGAAACTAGCTCCTTGAGGTAGTTCGTGAGGGCCTTGCCACCAAGGTCCATGCGCCGCACAGCGTAATTCAGCGTTAAGTTCTGAAGGACAGGGGATGCATGGGTGAAAGAGAAGCCGCAGTCAACAACGAGGCTGCACTGGGCACAAAAGAGCGACGGCTGGCGGCTGGCCTCGTAAAGGTGGACAAGGGAAGGCGCGTCGGCAACACAGAGAGACTTGAAGCCAAATTCCTCAAACACAAGCTCGTCAGTAGCAAGCTGCAGTCCTGGAGGGTTGAACTGCGGCTCCACCAGCAGCAAGGATGAGTTCGCCGGAACCACCTGGAGCAGGTTGCGAAGGACCCGTTCCCACACCTCCCGCTGCACCTCCGTGTTGATCAGGTAGCCACGATCGATAGGACGCCTCAGCGTCATGCCAGTCACATCGACGTCCTGCGCCTGCAGCTGGTCGGCGGCTAGCCATTTCTTCGAATTTGCACTGGTGCCAGGGGACTTGGCTATACAGTTGGGAACAACGGCGATTGGGTCCTTGTCCCCGCCAAAACCAGCCTTAAGAAGACCCCCTCCGTTGTCTATCACCACCACACCTGATCCACCAGTCATTTAAGATCCCTCCGCTTCTCCCTTATTCACGCCTGTCCCTATACAGCTGAGACCCAAGCCACTATACTTGAATTTGAGAGGGGTCCTGCATAAAGAACATAAAAGGGATCGATTTGGTAAATTGCTCAAAACCGCGGACAGATCTTCCCATCATCCCATGTATACAGCACATGTATTAGCTCCAGATATGATAAATCTGACATATTTCTTGAGCAGACTTGGCTCAAGCGCAACATGACAATAGCAAATCATGCAGACGGTGAGGAAGGGGTCTACCAAAATATAGCAACTAGGAAAAAAACATGAAGTTGTACTCGTGTAACAAGGACAATAGCTACAGCACAAGCAAAAATAGAAAATTTTACCCCTGTAAAATGCACACGGATCAGCGATAGACATGATAATCTGGCATAGTACTTAAGGCAGACGTGAAAAAAACAGTTTAGACACTAGACAACTTCCTATAGCGATACAGCAAATCATCATCACCGGTGAGAAGCTCTATCAGGGTTCTACCCAACATAGCAACTAGAAAAACAGACCATGAAGCTTTGCTCATGTAAGCATTTGAATATAGCTATATGAACATCGGAAATTCGGGTTGGCTCCCGAGTGCACGTACTCCCGAAATCTGCACCGGTTACTCTGTTTGCGATTCGAACAGGTCTGTGCTTCTGAAGGATCTTCAGATTCCACAGTTTTTTATTTGCCGCATGGCCCACGACGTACAAACGTCTCTTGACGTCCTGGACCGGCATGGGCTTCTGTTGACCGTCGACATCTTCCTCGTCTAGTTCGTCCAGATTGCCGGCCGATCCACGCCGGTGTTCAACAGCCCACAAGCTCCGCCACAACGCGTCCAGGGTCGTCCCGGCGCCGCCGTTCACCGACTACGCCTGCGTCATAACTGCCTTCAGCACGAGCAGGCATCCGGAGGGAGTCACGTGATCACGTCCGTGCAGCGCAGCCCGTCACCACCATCTCCCCCTACTCCTCCTATCCTCCATCTCCATGCACGACGAGGTGTGTTGCCTCGCCGTCAACAACCGCCCCTCGCAGCTTCGCTCATCCTCCTCCACGGCCACAAGCGTCACTTGCTCGTCGGCGGCATGCGCGCCGCCATGGGGCTCCGCGTCGTCAACCGCAAGGTGCTGCAGGTAGCCCTCGAGGTCTTTGTCGACCAAAACACAGGGAACATGGGAGTTTCATCTTGCTAGACCACTCGACGTAGCTAGAGGCCGCTCGTCGGTAAGGCGGCATGGGGCTTCCGGAAGGTGAAGGTGCTCTCGGCGAGGAAAAGTACATGATGTCCAGGTCCAACAGGAGCTCGTCGGCGACATGGAGAAGAATCGTTAGTGCGCTTAGGGGACTCGACAAGGCCGGCTACGACCTACGACCTCGTCATCGTTGGAACGCAGCCAACGGGCTGTCAGACTAGAGCTAGTGCCCTGAGCTAATGGTTATTCTGTCTGGCTCCATGTTAAATCTCCATCATGTTCCCGTGGTCCACCGTCGACGGGCATAAAGCCACAAACGTCCGTCCATGCCTGGTCCACCTCCCACGTCAGAGACGTTGGCGTTTTCTGTTCCGAGTGCATCTGCGCTCGGGCACCAAAACGCCGCTCCTTATGAACATCTACTATTTATTTTCTAACACCAGTTACACCAAAAGCGAGGAAGAAAACAATCATGCGCATGCAGTAACAGAGATACTGCCTTCGCAGGCTGATAACCCAATCTTGTTCCAGAGACAGGGTCTACATTTCAGCATCTGGTTCCAAATAAGCCATGGCTATACCAAAGAAGGCTCGGCTTTGATCCAGAATCGTTCACAACACAGGCTACATCCTATATGGTGCAAGAAGTGCTGCAAGCCCGCAATGTGTACCAAGAGCTAAAACAGGGGGAAGACCCCACAGTGTATGTAGACAGACAGCACCTGTCTAGGGGTGGAAATAAAACTCGAAACTCGTGAGCTTAACGAGTGCTCGAAAACTCAGCTCAACTCGGCTCGAACTCGGACACTTATGAGTTGAGCCAAGCTGACATTTCTAGCTCATTAAGAAAACGAGCTTAATGAGTCGAGTTACGAGTACTCGTTAAACTCGAGTAGCTCGTAATTAGCTTAAGATCATAATGTTGTGAGCTAATTCATTGCATATTTGTGTTCGTCAACAGTTAACACAAAGTCTAGATCTGTAATGCCCACAATACGTTGGCCATAGCTACGTGGGAGCATAGCCACTAGAGCCATGTAGGCAATATGTATCAGTTATGTTCTATCATGTTGTTCATTTTTAAGCTATGTACAATGATTTGTTAATAAATGTTTGCATATTTAAGTTTTTGTTATAATATGGACTACTCACGCTATACATTCTTATGATTTTTACGTTTATTACCGAGCTTAATGAGTTTACTGAGCCAGCTCGAGTTTTTATTGAGTCGAGCCAAGTTGGGGACTAGAGCTCGTTTTGTTAACGAGTTGAGTTGAGTTAGCTCGTTAACTAACGAGTATTTACGAGTTGAGTCGAGCTGGCTCGATATCCACCCCTACACCTGTCCAGCGTCGATTACCAACAAGATGGATCTAGGTGGTGTGCCGGGAGCGCGGAAGCTGGTGGGATTCGACTAATCGGTGATGGAACACGAGCTCGTATCTCGAGTCTCAGCGGCCGAAGACCACGGACGGGGCGGGGAGAGGGACGCGACGAGGAAGAAGGGGGCGACGCGCGCGAGAGGCAGAGGGGGCGGCGGGGAATTGAGGCGTCGTCAGTAACGCTGCGCCGCGGCGGTATAGGGGAGAGATGGAGCCGCTGCTGCCGCCGCCGTTTCACAGTACACTGGTAGTACTATTGCTGTTTGGTTGGGCTTTGCTGAGCTGGCCCGTCTCGGCTACGAGACGCTTGGACTCGGACAGGCAGTTTCCCGGAAGAAACGGCGAGATTCCCGGAAAAAAAGGAGGGAAACCAAAAGAAGCGGCGCGCCGTCATTCGTATAACAAGTCCTTGTTTTTTATCCGCTTTTGGTGTAATTGGTGTTAGAAAATATATATTAGATGTTCATATAGCTATATTCAAGTGCTTACATGAGCAAAGCTTAATAATCTATTTTTCTAGTTGCTATGTTGGGTAGAACCCTTATAGAGTTTCTCACCGGCGACAATGATTTGCCGTATCGCTATAGAAAGTTGTCTAGTGTCTGAACTTTTTTTTTGTCACGGACTTGAGCCACGTCTGCCTTAAGTACTATGCCAGATTTATCATGTCTATTGCTGATTCGTGTGCATTTTACATGGTTAAATTTGTCTATCCTTTCATATGAATTGTCCACAATGACTTAAGCGGTTTTCAGCTTGCGCGAATGCTTGAGGGCCTCCAACAATCCATAAAAACATGGCAAGTGAATCAATGGATGAAACATTGTTTGTTGACTTCAAACCATATGCTGGAACTTATATTGTCACAACTACATCTAAAATTTACAGAATAAGAATGCATCTTCCACCAAGCATTTTCTCAAACACCTTGTACGCAAAGTAAAAACCATGCAAACAAATCATATATGACAGATCCTCTAAGACAATAATCATTGCTATAAATCATAAACACTAATCAGTGCTATATATCACAGATTATTGTAAGAAATAGGAGACAACAAAAATCAGAAAAAAAAAGCATTACGGGAGTAGGCATGGGAGGGAGAAGGATGGAGATGGGAAGGAGGGAGAGGAGGGGAGACCATACCTTCTGGCGGTACCGTCGATCTCCGTCCTGCCGGCGGTGGAAGTCGACGAGGCGGCGGCGCGATGGACCAGGCTATGGGGCGGCGTCTGGCTGGTGCTGCAGTAGTGCAGTTGCGTCAGGCCAGGCGACGGGCTGGTGCAGGAGAGGAAACGGAGTGGCGGTCTGGGGCGGCTCGACTTCCGGCGGGCGCTCAGCCGGAAGCCGGCGGCGAGGCAGACGGAAATGGCTGGCGGCGGAGGAACCTAGCCAGGGCGCTGTGCGTGTCTATAGGGAAAAGAGTTACCGGGCCATGGGGGAGAGAAAGGGTAGATGAAGGAGAGAAAAAGAAATCCAACCAAACAGTTTTTAAAAAATATAGCTTTATATTACATTCGATAGGAAATTTAACGTCTACTTAAACCTTTTACAATAAATCCATTGTTCTTCTTGCACTGTAATCAAACAAACCAAACTTCGTGCTGATAGGGACATAGACTATTATTGTTTTCCGTAACCATACGATTCAAAGAGGCCCATTTTGTTAGACTGAAAACATAGAAATGTTATCTATGAGTTACTCCCTTCGTTCCAAATTAGTTGACATCCATTTGTATAGATATGGATGTATCTACACATTAAAAGATGTTTAGATACATCCTCGTTTAGAAAGTCAAGTAATTTGGAACTGAGGGAATAGTTGCATGCATGGAAATTTCCCTATTAGGTTCAACCTAATAGATGTTTTCATTTATTTCGGTGACAACAATTAGACTCACCCATTTTTTCACACAAAATTTTGTGTTTTCCCGTGGTGTAACCAAACTATTTCTATTACAGTTTATTGCATTTTGCATTCATGTAGGATTACAGTATATCATGACATCTCAATCCTACGTTTATCCTATCTTAATTTTATTTCAAAGTCCTGCGAAACAAACAGTTCCTTATCAATTTTACCGCGTTTCTTGTGCATGGTCGTATGTTATGACTGCCGCCACCCGACGTGCAACAAATGGGTGATGATACTTGATTATGTTGTTGGGCACAAGCACAACGAGTTTGGTACATGGTGGTTAGCAAGTTTGGTACAATAGCGGAGCCACGTATGAGCTGTGTAGTCAAATGACTACACAGTATTTTGGCTAACACAAGCAAAATTCATGCAAAAATAAATAAAAACTAAGACAAATACATGTATTTGACCACACAGTTTTGCATTGACAGCACATAGTTCAAGATCTGGCTCCTCCACTGGTTTGGTGGATGGTTCTAGACCTTTTCTGGTATGTACCAGAACCGCTTCTCATCAAGGCCAGTATTGTTCTGTTAGTTCTTGTGATTGTGTTTCTAGTTTGATTTATTGTGGTAGTGTTGTTAGCACTTATTCTGCAAGGATGTTATGCTGCAAGGTGTTTTGAAGGACAGTACCTAGTTATTAGACCATTTGAGACATGGGAAATGATTGCTGACCTTGGGCATTTTATTTTTTCCTTGGAGTGTTGCAGATCTTCTACCTCGCAACGTTCAATGCCCATCGGTGCCTGAAATATGTCACTTCAGTCTAGATGGTAAGAACTCTGATGCTTTCTCAACAAACCCAGACTTCCACTTCACCTGGGCCTGGGTTGCCGGCTCGCCATCGCTACTCACTATTGGAGGATCGAAGATGTCCCCCTGTTGGTACTGGAACTTCCACTGCACAGTCGCCGCCACCTGCCCTAAACAAGCACCATGAATGCCAAACTACCAATTGCCGAGAACAACGAACAAACTGAATCGAAAATAGACGTTTGTTCAAGGATTGAGAGCTCCTATATGCCCGTCTGTACCGGCGCGGCAGTATTTTTTCCCTTTTCTATTTTCGTTTTTCACATAGTTTTTTCTTTTCTTTTCTTTTTGGTCCTTATTATATATTTTCCATTTTTCAGCAATACTAAATAATTTTTTGATTTTTATGTTTTTGTTTGTCTTAAAACTTTTTCAAAACCCATTTTGCTTTATATGAACATTTATAAAAATACGAACCAATGTTTCAGACTCATGGAGATTTTTTGAAGCCATGAATATGTTTTTAGTCCTTGTAAATATTTCTTGTAAACCGTTTGAATCCACAAACATACTTTTTTTTTATCCCATGAACTTTTTAAAAAAATATCATGAACATTTTCTTGAATCGGTGAACATTTTTGTGTCTCATAGAAGTATATTTTAAACCTATAAACATTTTTAACCACCTAAACATTTTGTTTGAACCATGTTGAAGTTTTTTAACATGAATTTTTCCACAATGTTCAAGGGGAAGAAAAAATAAATAGCAAATGGAAATAAAAACGAAAATAGAAATATAAAGAAAAAAGGAACAGAAACACATGGTATCAAGGTCGCGAGGTCAGCCCTTTCTTTCACAATTTATCCAAAAATTGTTATTGCCCGCTATGTGTCCATTTATAGGCGTATTGAGATACCTCTGAGATTTCTGTACGCGTATTGGCCTCGCCGAGTCACACGTGAGAATGAGTGTTGAAATGTATATTTGGATTATCTAACCTTTTCCATAAATTCCGTTCATAAAAAAAACTTAACAATAAATTCCAAGGTTTTCTGAACAAAAATATGCATAAAAACGCCAATAAAAGTTTTTTTTATTGATCACCCACCTCAAAGAAATTGGTTATGTTCCCGGTTAATAAAATCTGATTTAAACATATTTCCAAATGATAAAAAATAGGGAAAATAAGTTTACATGTCAATCTCGACATTTTGTATGCTCACAAAGTCGTTTCATGGAAAACCGACACCTTTTGCCTTGTGTGTAAAAAACACAAAAGTTGTTGCTAAAAACATCTTTTTACCAGACTTTTCTTTTTTCTTTTTATACATGACACAAAAATGTCGTTTTTCGTGAAATTTGGTGTGCATACGACGTCAAGATATACAGGCGAAATTTCTGTTCAAAACTTTTTGCCATTTCAAAATGTTCTTTTCCGGTGACAGCCGAAAAAAATCTACACTTGTTTGCCCTTTTGCTTCGTCGATTTTTGTGCCAAAATGTTCTTCATCTCCATCTACAGAGGAGATGAAAATGAAAATCGAACATATTTTGCGTTAAAATGGTCAAAGGGATCCAAGTACCAAACCCTCTCGTCCACCATCCCTATCCGTCATGTTCGCCTCCTTCTGCCGGCGGCGGCTCCTCCTCCGCATCCTCGAAATCCCCGGCGGCGGCACAAACCCCCTCCAGCCCATCCCTCCCGCCTTCCCTTTCGCCCGCTGTTACTCCCCAACCGTCGTCGCCGGTGTCTCCAACTCCGAGCCCTGCCCCGCCACTCTATCATACCTCATCTCCTGCGGCCTCTCGCCCGCCGCCGCCGCCGCCACTGCTGCCACCACCACCACCGGTAAGAAACGCCGGATCTGTTCCACGGTTAAGGCCGATGGTGTGCGTGCCCTCCTCAGCCAATATGGCTTCACCGACGCGGACATCGTCAAGATTGTGCGCAGCGCCCCGACGGTCCTCCTCGTCGATCCCGAACGGATCCTCCGCCCCAAGCTCGACTTCTTCGCCTCCCTCGGCTTCGAGCCCCGCAAGATCGCCACCGCGCCTTTCCTCCTCAAGCGCAGCCTCGACAAGCACGTTGTCCCTTCCATCCAGTTCATCCGCGACATCATCGGCAGTGATGACGACCTCCGCCTCAGCTTCTCACGCGTCCCCAGAGCCCTCGTGGCTGATGTCGAGAAAAACATGCGCCCCGCCGTGGAAGCCCTCCGCAGCTGTGGCTTGACGGAGGCGGCCATTTCGAGACTCCTCGTCATCCACCTGGGCGTGCTCATGGCGTCGCCGGATCGCATCAGGGAAATCGTCGAGGAACTGAAGGAGATGGGTATGTGCATCTCGGACTCGCGCTTCTTGTACTGCTTCCGTGTGATGTGCAGCGTTAGCTGGGGCACATGGCGGCGGAAGCTGGTATTGTTCCAGAGCTTCGGGCTGTCGGAGGGTGAGGTGCTCAAGGCCTTCAAGACGCAGCCCACGATGCTTCTTTTCGCCGACGAGAACATAAAAAAGAAAGTCCGGTTCTTGCTGGACGAGCTGAAGCTTGGAATAAGTGATATAATTGCACAGCCCGTGATTCTGGGGTTTAGCTTGGAGAAGTGCATCCTGCCAAGGTGTGCTGTGCTGAGTGTACTCATAAGGGAGGGAAGATCCAGAGAGATATCAAGTTGGTTCAGGCATTGCTAGGTAATTCCAAGGTTTTCTCGGCCAAATATGTCTTGAGACATGCTGGTGATGTGCCAGATGTTGTCAAGGCATATGAGGGCAAGATCAAATTTGAAGGATTTATCCAATAAACCGACGGTCTTCAAAATGATACAAGTCTTGAGTTAGGCTTTTGTTTCCGGCACCGGTAATGTTAAAGATGAAGTCAGGATTCATGTGAACACTGCTTCAGAGGACAATTTTGCCCCATTGGTAGCCCCTGTGTACTCAGTAGTTGTATCATCTACTTCTATAATTTAGCAGCTGCCAGTATGCCTCCTGTGGCCTACTAAACTCTAGAATTAATCGTAGTATATGCTATATTGTTCTCGAAGTTACTTGATTTGGTAAGTTCAATCGGTTCTGCTAATCGTTTATTCTGATATACCTTTTTTGTTACATAAATTATAGTGTACTGAATCCAGTGTTGATGCTTATATCGTACTCTTTCCACTAGCCATCTGAAATCTTTGTGGTTCTTTGCAAATATAACGTCGTCGTGTTGTCGAGAGTAGAAAACTTATATTTTTTTATTTCATCTCCCTAGATGTAATGCCGAGGTGCACCAACTAACTTTTAGGTATATTGGCCAGAGTGCAAGCTTGCAGTTCCGTGAAGTGATATACATTATCCAAATGTTCCTGATGGAGGGCATGATCAAATGAGAAACGGATGGTATGACTCCAAGCACTCATCTTTTAATGTACATCATGTGGTCCTTAAGAATGTTTAGAACATTTTTTTCCCAAGATAATGTAACCTGATTTGATCTTAGGTAACTAGATTATGAACTGTAGACCTAATTAACCTTTCTATTCGAGATTAGTGTTACATATAATCAGCAAAAAGAGAAAAACACCATTTTTATGTCATTTTTTAAAGATCCGTAGGGAGGGCAGGGTGCCAAAGCAAAATTTAATCGATGATGCTAGCTTCAGTACCAAACCAATGCTGATTAGAATTCTAGTTCTCCCCAATTGTTCAATTGCAGCCTGCCTGTCGTAGTGTTGAGCCAGGAATCATTGTGTTGCTCACTGTTGGTATCTTCCGAACGAACATTCTGTTCTTACGGAATGGACAGAGAAAATTGTGGAACGACCTGCATCGGCCTGACCGTCTGATACATGTTTCGATTTCATGGTAGCCCACCATTTGAAAGGATTAATCATGGTAAGTTATATTAATCGATCTTGGCATTGCATAAGAACATGGAACGTGGATTTCAATTCAGCACCACTAAAACAATAATTTCATGCAAACCCGCAGAAGTTTCTGATCACAATCAGTGCGGAAGTACTTCACTAGTTTAGTCGATCTTACAATGCTAACAGAACTGTAACATATGTGCATTCCACAAGAACATGACCATGGTGCGTGGGCTCCATTTGACCACCACAAGTTCCACACAGTGTGGACGCATCCAAGCCCGCGGAAAAAGTTCCCGCAGCTGCCGAAGTTTCCGATCAACGTCCATACCAGGCATTATTGGGTGACTTGAGTGAAGTCTTCGTTGCCACAAAGCTAGATTTGACTATGTAGAACACTAATTGGACTTGACTAGGTACAGCACCTAGAAGACTTCACTAGAGACTTGTTGGCCACAAAGGCTTAAAACCGGAGGTCTTGTTGTTCTATATATATCGGTATATGTACTGTACCCCAACGCAGTTGCCATAGTGAAAGCAAAACAGACTCAAACTGCCAAACACAATGAGTGTCTTTAGATGCATGTACCTTCAAATAGCCATAGCATTATTCTTGATCACACAAACCACCTACACTGAGGCGGGCGGTTGCATCGGGAGTGAGAGGTCCGCCCTTCTCCACTTCAAAGCGGGCCTCTCGGACCCTGCGAACCTCCTTTCGTCATGGGAGGGCGCTGATTGCTGCCGGTGGAAGGGCGTCGGTTGTAGCAATAAAACCGGCCATGTTGTGAAGCTCGACCTCTAAGGGCCTCCTGGGTTCCTCGACACTGGGCTAGGAGGCAACATAAGCTCCTCTTTGCTCGGTCTGCAACGTCTACAGTACCTCGACCTCAGCCGCAACTGGTTTAGCGGCCTACAGGTACCGGACTTCCTGTCTTCTCTCCACAGCTTGAGGTATCTAAGCTTGTCGGGTTCGGACTTTGCGGGAAGGATACCGCCACAGCTGGGCAATCTCTCCAACTTGCGTTACCTGAGTCTTGGTTATAATGATGACGCATACTTCACGGATATCACCTGGTTGCCAAGGTTATCTTCCCTTGAACACCTCGATATGACCAATATAAACCTCGAGAACCTTACAAACTGGTTTCCTGTGGTGAATAGGCTTGCTTCCCTTAAAGTTCTTCTTATTTCTGGGTGTGGACTTAGAAACATCCGTGATTATCTTGGCCATTCAAATCTGACATCACTTGAAACTCTGGACATTTCGTCCAATAATTTCCGCAAGCCTACCACAAGAACCAACTGGTTTTGGGATTTGACGAACCTTAAGCAACTTGATATCTCTTCGAATCACTTCAGTGGCCCGTTTCCTAATGAGATTGGGAATATGACCTCCATGATAAGCCTTGATTTATCAGAAAATAACCTAGAGGGCATGATACCATCAAACTTGAAGGACCTATGTAGCTTGGAAGAATTGAATGCATCTGGGAACAACATCAGCGGGAACATAGCAGAAATCTTCGAGCGCTTGCCTAGTTGTTCATGGAATAAATTATCACGGTTATCTCTATCTAACAACAGGTTGACAGGAAGCATACCAACCAACCTGGGACCATTAAGAGATTTGTCCGTGCTTGATCTTAGTGAGAACCACCTCACTGGTCATTTGCCGTTGTGGATAGGAGGTCTCACAAAGCTAAAGGAATTGAACCTGCAACAAAACAATCTGGATGGCGTCATTCATGAAGGTCATTTATCAGGATTATCAAGCTTGGAGACAATGTGGTTGTCTGATAATTCTATTGCCATATCAGCGAATTCAACTTGGGTTCCTCCTTCTAGTTTAACAGATATTGTACTCAGATCATGCCTTTTAGGACCTAAATTTCCATTGTGGCTTAGATGGCCAATACATCTATATCGTCTAGATATCTCAAACACAAGCATATCCGACATAGTGCCAGATTGGTTTTGGATAACGGCTTCCTCGGTGGAATTACTAATGATGGGGCATAACCAACTTAGTGGATATCTACCATCCACAATGGAATCTATGATAACACATAAGATGGATCTTAGTGCTAACAATTTTAGTGGCCCAATACCTAAGCTTCCTGTTAATCTAACTGACTTGGATCTTAGCGGAAACAAATTATCTAGCCTGCCGTTTGACTTCGGAGCGCCAAGACTTGCAACATTTCATCTCTATGACAACTCAATATCTGGCACCATTCCGTCAAGTTTGTGTAAGCTGCAATCACTGATGATTTTAGACCTATCAGGAAATAAGCTCACTGGGTCAATACCTGATTGCCTAGTCAATCAATCTACAACAAAGATTACAAGTCTGAGTATTACTCATTTCAGCTTGAGAAACAACAAGTTCTCAGGCGATTTCCCTTCATTTCTCCAGAGCTGCCAGCAACTCATATTCCTTGACCTGGCATATAACCAATTCTCTGGGACTCTGCCATCGTGGATTGGGGAGAAGTTACAATCTTTGGTATTCTTGCGGTTAAAATCCAATATGTTCTATGGTCACATTCCAGTGGAGCTTACTATGCTAACTAATCTTCAGTTTTTGGACCTTTCCTACAACAATATATCAGGACACATACCGAAATCTATTGTTAATTACACAGGGATGATTCAAATGAGAGATCGAGATGATGCATCAGGTCAAGCACTCAGCTTTGTGTTGGCTTCTATGCATTATGACCCTGTTCATTATGGTGAGAATTTTACAGTAGTCACAAAGGGCCAAGAGCGATTATACACAGGAGAAATTGTGTACATGGTAAATCTTGATTTATCATATAACAGTATTACTGGAGAGATTCCTGAGGAGATTGGTACTCTTGTGGCTCTAAAGAGTCTGAACTTATCATGGAATGCCTTCAGTTCAAAAATTCCGGAGAAGATTGGCTTGTTGGTGCAAGTGGAGTCTCTTGACCTCTCACACAATGAGTTTTCCGGCAGAATTCCTACAAGCTTATCGGCTCTCACATCACTGAGTCGCTTGAACCTGTCCTACAACAATCTGACTGGAGAGATACCATCTGGAAATCAACTGCAAACACTTGATGACCAAGAATCTATTTATGTTGGCAATCCGGGTCTTTGTGGTCCCACGATCTCCAAGAAATGTCAAGGAACCAAGTTGATTCCAGCTACTTCAGAGCATCATGAAGATGGCAATGATATAGTTTCATTTCTCATCGCCATTGGTTCAGGGTGTGTAATGGGCCTCTGGCTGGTCTTCTGCACCTTCCTGTTCAAGAGGAAATGGAGAATTTGTTGGTTCTCGTTCTGTGACAGCTTGTATGATCGAGTTTATGTGCAAGTGGCTGTTGGTTGGGCTTCCCGGACAGGATACAGTGGGTAGGAGCTAATATCAACAGCAGTACTGCTTCTTGGTGTGCTACCATGCACACCGTAGGGATTTTACCATGTATGAATCTTATTTAAGTATTGCACTAGTATTACCAATAGGCATGCGCATGTATGTATGCAATCCACTGAGATTGCTATCATCTTATCTTTGGCATATGCAAGTTTGTGCAATAATGATGGGCTCGGCACCGAGTGGCTGAGTCCTTTTGTGTGCCTTGTGTCCTCATGGAGTAGTAGAACTCAGAAGTGGGAGTGACTTGCAAGATAACTAGACATAAAAATGGTATCTTCTGTGACGAGTGGGTGACTCTTCCATTTCTATTTCTATAAACCCTTGGTGAGTCTTCTATTTCTGTTTGCACAAACCGTCAGAGAGTATTGTGATATAATATCGATTATCGACTAGTGAAGCAGTAGAACACGTTGACTCGTATTTTGCATCAATCCTCGCTTTGCAAGAGAAGGATTAGAGCCAAAACATACGGATGATTCAGTAGTACGTGCTTCTTTTAGACTGAATGTAGAGTGTGCAACTTCTAATTAGATCTAGATTCCTTCAAAAAAAATAGAACTAACAATAAAGTAAGAAGATTAACCATCGCACTATCACCCGCTGGTAACGGCGGAGATAAGGCGAAATTGTTGGGCGGGCCAAGCTGAAGTAGGGCGCAATTTTTTTCAATCTAAACCATATTACTTTACGAATCAAGGGCGAGCTCTGTAGGGAAATTGGCATCAAGAATTAAGACTCCGTGATGTAAAATTTGGGATAGTAAATTACATGTGCAGCAGGATCATTGGAGAGGAGGTGCCCCTGCGCTTTGCCTGGAGCTGGGTTGCCGGCTCGCCGCTGCTAGCTGTATGGGGTTTGGGGCCTGGGCGCCCTCGCCGGCTCGCCATCGCTACTCACTGCTGGAGGATCGAGGCTGTCTCGCCATCCACTGCCGTCTGCCGGACTACCGACTGCACGGCCGCACTGTCAACAATTTTTTTTTTTTTGAGTTTAAGGTGATCCATATCCACCGCTCAAATAGAGATAGAATAGAATTGACCCGGTTTATAAGGAAACCGGGCCCAAAAACCATACAAACTGTACAATACACAGACGATACGACCTGCCGCCCACACGACACAAGTCAACCAAACGCCACAATACACACCACCCGTTTCGGGGCCACCGCCCTGATAACCCACAAGTATAGGGGGTGTATCGTAGTACTTTCGATAAATAAGAGTGTCGAACCCAACGAGGAGCAGAAGGTGTTGACAAGCGGTTTTGATGAAGGATTCACTGTAAATGCTCTCAGACAAGTTTTTAGGAGTTTTTGATATGACAGATAAATAAAGTACAAGTAAATAAAATGCAGTAATAATAGTTGCAGCGAGTGGCCCAATCCTTTCTACAGCAAAGGACAAGCCGGTTGTTGTACTTATAATGACCAAACGTTCTTGAGGACACACGGGAATATTGTCAAGTGCTTTCGCTTCATATAGTTGATTAATCTTCATTGTTTTGATAAGTGTTGTGTGGGTGAACCTATGCTAATGCACCGCCCTTCCTAGGACTAATACATACTTGTGATTATACCCCTTGCAAGCATCCGCAAATACAAGAAAGTAATTAAGATAAACTAACCACAGCCTTAAACTTTGAGATCCTGCTATCCCTCATGCATCGATATACCAACGGGTGTTCAGGTTTCTGTCACTCCGGCAACCCCACAATTGGCAAACGAATACACAATGCATTCCCCTAGGCCCATAAAGGTGAAGTATCATGTAGTCGACGTTCACATGACACCACTAGAAGAATAACACCACAACTTAAGCATCAAACCATTAAATATTACTCAACATAGTTCACTACTAACATCAAGACTTCTCCCATGTCCTCAAGAACTAAACGAACTACTCACAAGACATCATACGGAACATGATCAGAGGTGATATGATGATGAATAACAATCTGAACATAAACCTTAGTCCAATGGTTTCACCCAATAGCATCAATAACAAGAGTAATCAACACCGGGAGAGTTTCCCCTATGAAATAGACAAGATTCAGCCCTAGATGTTATACGGAGACGGGGTGCAGCGGCGGTGATGATGGTGTTGGCGGTGGAGATGATGATGATGATGATCCCGATGAAGTCCAGCTCGATGACGGTGATGATGGCGACGATTTCCCCCTCCGGGAGGGAATTTCCCCCGGCAGATTTCTTCCTGCAGGGGAGCTTTTCGCTCTCTGGTGTTTTCCGCCTCGTGGAGGCGGCGGAATATTTCGATGGCCGTCCCCTGTGTGTTAGGGTTCCGAGGGGGTCAAGTACGCGAAGGGGGAACGGCTGAGGTGGGCCAGGGCCCCCAAACCACCTGGCGCGCGGGGGGCCCCGCGCCAGCAGGTGAGGAGGGCCCACCTGGCCCTTCTCAGCTCCCCTTTTGGCCTCCTCCATCTTCTGGTAAAATAGGAACTTCCATATGTCTCCTTCGATTTATTGATCTTCAGAAATAGTGCATCTCGACGGTGCTTTTTCCAGCAGAATCCTGACTCCGGTGTCCAATTCTCCATTATTCATCAAACATGCAAAATAGGTAAAATAACATAAGTAACACTTCTAAATATGAAATATATCGATGAATAGCAGTAAATTATGATATAAAATAGTGATGCAAAATGGACGTATCAACCCCCCCAAGCTTAGACCTCGCTTGTCCCCAAGCGAAAACTGAGCTCAGTAAACATGACCACAAGTTTATGGAGCAAAGTGTCGATAAATAAAATACGGACAAGAAGCATCACATTCATTGATACACAAGTCATTCTAGACAGCAACTTCCCTTCATATAATCTAACTTGAAATAAGTAAAGGGAACCACGATGAAGTGCATAAAGAGAACCATGATTGGTGAAGGCAAACTTAAACTCTTGGTCAGAGAACAATTAACAGATCATACTTATCTTTCGAGAAGAGTCTTTATATCAGAGCTTATATAGCAGAACTTACATGCCTTAATCATAACAGTCTCCTTACAGTCATTGATAACTTTCAAAGTTATATTCATTCGGATAAAAGCTATTGTGCGAAACAAGGAAATGAGAGATATGATTAGAAGTATCAACACATATAACTAATTGGATCTCAACAACTCAAATGCTTGCTTGAGATAGAGAGGAATGGGTTTACTGACTCAACAATAATGTAAAAGATAGGCCCTTCGCAGAGGGAAGCAGGGATTAAATCATGTGCTAGAGCTTTTAAGTTTTGCAAAGCATATAGAGAGTATGAAAATAGTTGTTTGAGCTATGTATGTCGTTGTCAACGAATCGTAGTAAAGTGAACACTAACCCCTTGTCAACCAGACTTTCAAGAGCGGCTCCCATGAAGGACGTTATCTCTACCAGCAAGGTAGATCATCCCTCTTCTCTTTTGTTTACACATGTATTTTAGTTTCTTTATAGTTGACACTCCTCCCAACCTTTTGCTTACACAAGCCATGGCTAACCGAATCCTCGGGTGCCTTCCAACATTCACATACCATGGAGGAGTGTCTATTTGCAAATTAAGTTGCTTACTGATAAATCAGGGCAAAACATGTGAAGAGAATTATTAATGAAAGTTGTAGTTAATTGGGACTGGGCACCCCATTTGCCAGCTCTTTTTGCAAATTGTTGGATAAGCGGTGTATATGCCACTAGTCCATTGGTGAAAGTCTGTTTGACAAAAGTGCTAGAGAAACTCTACAGAACCCTCATGAGCTAATAAACAGTGACACAAAACTAGGAGTAATAAGTTTTGAATAATTTAAAGGTAGCACATGAAGTATTTACTTGGAATGGCGCAAAATACCATATAGTAGGAAGTTATGGTGGACTCGAATGGCAATGGTTTGGCTCAAGGTTTGGATGTATGAGAAGCATTCCCTCTCGATACAGGTCTTTGGCTAGCAAGGTTATGTAGCAAGCATAAGAGTTGAGGGATACAAACAATTATACAAGTGATAAGAATAATCATGCAATCTTCCTTAGAAGCACAAATAGTTTAACTTAAGAATACTAAGCTTATGAGCTACAAAGAAAGAAAGATCATGGAATAATATATTTGCATGCACTCCCTCTCTCTACTTAAGTCTCAAAGTATTGTCTACTACTGACCAATGCTAAGTTTGCCAAAACCAAAAAGATTAACTTGGTGCTCTAAAAAGTGATCCCTATACTAACAACAAGGTTATCAATATGAAAGAGAATTGCAAGCTAAAATAAAGTATGCAGAAAGTAAATGATAAAACTTCTCATTAATATTTCATAACGGCAACTCACACCAAGGGATACATAGATAACCAACTAAAAGAGAGATACTTCCACATTGCAAACCATCATATAAGATAACTTCCCTACTCACGATATGACTTTATGGAAAAGTAAAAGGTAAAGATAATGATGTGATACCGCGGCACTCCCCCAAGCTTGGAACAAACCAAGGGGATGCCAATACTTATGATGAATTACTCCTTCGGTGGTGGTGGCGGTATGACTTGGATTGGAGTAAGAAACCGTTCCAGCATTCGGCGGAGTCTGATATTCTCTTCCTGGAGTATTTCCACCTCCCTCCGCAGGGCTCGGTATTGATCACAGAACTCATCTGTAACTCGAAGTACTTCCGTCACTGCCGGAAAAGAGCTGTAGTCCGGAATAGGTGGTATTGCTCCCTGCAGGTTATGAGAAAAAGCACGTTGAGCGTTAACCGATCCCACAAAGGTGGGCTTCCTGACTGCAGGCTGTTCTCCCTTTGTTGACGGCATCCCCTTTACTTCCTTCATGCGCTTTCATCTTTGCTCTTGACTTCCTCCTTCAGCTTGGGGTCTTGAGTCTCGTCTTCCAAAGGCTCCTTGCCCTTGTTGTTGTTGTTGGAGACCATGGCGCTTCTAAATCTGAAAACAATATCTGGACAGAAACAGCTCGAAACGAAACACGATGAAAAGGCGAGATACGAACCTCGGGGGTTCGGGTGAGTTATATAGCAAAAAGTTTTACAACATAAGGAAGGTACAGGAGGAAACCTGATCGGAGACGAGCTCCGGGGTGCTCAAACCACCAGGCGGCGCGGCTGGGGGCCCACCGCGCCGACCTATGGTTTGGGCACCACGGGTGCCGTCTCCCATCCGGTTCGGTCTCTTATTTTTCCATATTTAATAAAAACGACGAAAATATCTTCTAGAAAGTTATTCGCGAAACTTTTCTTACCGAAACTGTTACCTATTCGAATCGAATTCTGCAGTCCCAGAAAAATGTTCTTCAATGAAAGTTTCCGGAGTCACCACTTTAATTGTATCAACCTCTTCATTAATAGAATCTCCAGAAATATAATGCTTGAGTCTTTGACCATTTACCACTTGTGTAGAGTTATCTTTCAATGAAGCAATTTTTATTGCACCTGAACGATACACCTCCACAATAACAAATGGTCCTTCCCATTTTGAGAGTAACTTTCCTGCAAAAAATCTGAGACGAGACCTATACAATAGAACTTTCTCACCAACATTAAATTCTCTTTTAAGAATTCTCCTATCATGCCATCTCTTAACTTTTTCTTTAAAGAGTCTAGCATTTTCATAAGCCTCACTTCTCCATTCATCTAAAGAACTTAAGTGCAACAACCTTTTCTCACCGGCAAGTTTAAAATCTCTATTAAGTTCTCTCACTGCCCAATAAGCTTTGTGTTCTAATTCTAAAGGCAAGTGACAAGCTTTACCATAAACCATTTTATAAGGAGACATGCCCATGGGGTTCTTATAAGCAGTTCTATAAGCCCATAAAGCATCATTTAACTTACTAGCCCAATTTTTTCTAGATTTATTAACAGTCTTTTGCAAGATAGATTTAATCTCCCTATTTGACAATTCTACTTGTCCACTAGTTTGAGGATGATAGGCTGAAGCAATTCTATGATTAACACCATATTTAGCAAGAGTCTTTCTAAAACCACCATGGATAAAATGAGAACCTCCATCAGTCATAAGATATCTAGGTACACCAAACCTAGGAAAAATGACATCTTGAAGCATTTTTAAAGAGGTCTCACCATCAGCACTTTTAGTAGGTATAGCTTCTACCCATTTAGTGACATAATCAACAGCAACAAGTATATGAGTATTACCTTGTGAAGAAGGAAAAGGACCCATGAAGTCGAATCCCCAACAATCAAATGGTTCAATAACAAGAGAATAACTCATAGGCATTTCATTGCGTCTAGAGATATTACCAACCCTTTGACATTCATCACAAGATAAAATAAACTTTCTTGCATCCTTAAAGAGGGTAGGCCAATAAAAACCTGATTGTAGAACTTTCTGCGCAGTTCTATCTCCAGCGTGATGCCCTCCATAAGCACTTCCATGGCATTTCCTCAGTATTTCCTGTTGTTCATATTCAGGAACACATCTTCGCATAATACCATCGACTCCTTCTTTATATAAGTGTGGGTCATCCCAAAAGTAATGCCGCAAGTCATAAAAGAATTTCCTTCTTTGCTGAGCTGAAAAGGTTGGAGGCAAGTACTTGGAAACAATAAAGTTAGCATAATCAGCATACCAAGGACTATCTCGCGAACTTACACTTATTGCAGCCAATTGTTCATTTGGAAAGCTATCATTAACAGGAATAGGATCATAAGGAATGCTTTCCAATCTAGACAAATTATCAGCAACAGGATTTTCAGCACCTTTTCTATCTATGATATGCAAATCAAATTCTTGCAAAAGAAGTACCCATCTAATAAGCCTTGGCTTAGCATCTTTCTTTTCCATAAGGTATCTAATTGCAGCATGATCAGTATGAATAGTGACTTTCGAATCAACTATGTAGGGTCGAAATTTGTCACAAGCAAAAACTACAGCTAGAAATTCTTTTTCAGTAGTGGCATAATTCTTTTGAGCAGAATCAAGAGTTTTACTAGCATAATGAATAACATTTAACTTTTTATCTACTCGCTGCCCAAGAACAGCGCCTACAGCATAATCACTAGCATCACACATAATTTCAAAAGGTAAATTCCAATCAGGTGGTTCAACTACAGGAGCGGTGATTAAAGCCTTTTTCAAAGTTTCAAAAGCTTCCTTACAATCATCATCAAAAACAAAGGTACATCTTTTTGAAGAAGATTAGTAAGAGGCTTGGAAATTTTAGAGAAATCTTTAATAAACCTCCTATAAAAACCAGCATGACCAAGAATACTACGAATACCTTTAACATCTTTGGGACAAGGCATCTTTTCAATTGCCTCCACTTTAGCTCGATCAACTTCAATACCTCTTTCAGAAATTTTATGTCCAAGAACAATTCCTTCATTAACCATAAAGTGGCATTTCTCCCAATTAAGAACAAGGCTAGTTTCTTCACATCTCTGCAAAACTTTGTCAAGGTTGTGCAAACAATTATCAAAGGAAGTTCCATAGACGGAGAAATCGTCCATGAAGACTTCCACAATTTCCTCACAAAAGCCATGAAAAATAGCAGACATGCATCTTTGAAAAGTAGCAGGAGCATTACATAAACCAAAAGGCATACGTCTATAAGCATAAGTTCCATAAGGACAAGTAAAAGTAGTTTTCTCTTGATCTTGCGCTCTCACAGCAATTTGAGAAAACCCAGAATACCCATCAAGGAAACAAAAGTGAGTTTTCTTGGACAACCTCTCAAGCATTTGATCAATAAAAGGCAAAGGATAATGATCTTTCTTAGTTACTTTGTTAACCTTTCTAAAATCAATGCACATCCTATAACCAACTACTACTCTTTGAGGAATTAGTTCATCATTTTCATTAGGAACAACGGTAATTCCTCCTTTCTTAGGAACACAATGCACAGGACTTACCCATCTACTATCAGCAATAGGATAAATAATACCAGCTTCAAGAAGTTTTAATACCTCATTTCTTACCACTTCTTTCATCTTGGGTATTAAACGACGCTGATGCTCAACAACAGGCTTTGCATCAGGTTCCATGTTGATGGCGTGCTGACATATAGTAGGAGAAATTCCCTTCAGGTCATCAAGAGTATATCCCATAGCTCCGCGGTGTTTCCTCAACACTCCCAATAACCTTTCCTCCTCTGTACCTGAAAGTTTAGAGCTGATAATAACAGGATATATTTTCTTATCATCAATATAAGCATATTTAAGATTATCAGGCAGAGGTTTCAAATCAAAAACAGGATCCTCCTTGGGTGGCATTGTGGTACCCAAATCTTCCACAGGTAAATTGTGTTTGAGCATAGGTTGACGAAGGAATACTTCATCAAGCTCATTCCTTTCTTCCCTGAAGTTCTCACTTTCATGATTCTCCATATGTTGCTGCAAAGCATTGTTAGGAGCAAGAACAATAGATGCAAGTTGAGCAATTTCAAAATCCTCACTAGGCAATTCAGTTTCATAAGGTGCTTTAGCAAATTTAGAGAAATTGAATTCATAAGATTCACCAGCAAATTTAGTAAAGATTTTCTCTTTCTTACAGTCTATAACAGCACCACAAGTATTCAGAAAAGGTCTACCAAAAATAATAGGACAACTATCATTGGCAGCCGACCCAAGTACAAGAAAATCAGCAGGGTATTTAGTCTTACCACAAAGGACTTCGACATCTCTAATGATACCAATTGGAGAGATAGTTTCCCTATTAGCAAGCTGAATAACCACATCAATCTCTTCAAGTTTACAAGGAGCAATTTCGTGCATAATTTCCCTGTAAAGCTCATAAGGAATAGCACTAGAACTTGCACCAATATCACATAAACCATAATAGCAATGATCACCTATCCAACAGAAAGCACAGGAACACTAGACTTCCTAGAACTTTTAGGATGTGAGACAATATTAGAAGCATCCTCACAAAAGATAATGTGTCTATCTTCTAAATTTTCAGTGACAAGATCTTTAACCAATGCTACAACAGGTTCAACAGTTATTTGCTCATCAGGTTTGGTAGTTTTCTTATTACTTTTACTAACAACACCAGTTATGATAGTATGTTCCTTAATCTTATTAGGAAAAGGAACTTTTTCAATATAAGGTTCTGGAATAATGCGATCAGCAACATTAACCTCAACACCTTTAGATATATGAGAAACAGATTCATCTTTATATGGTTCATGATAATTTTTAAAACCCTCCTTCGGCAAACCGAAATAGGAAGCAAAGGCTTTATAAAAGTTTGCAACAATTTGAGAGTCAAGACCATAAGTAGTGCTAATTTTGCGATAATCATCAGTATCCATAAAATTTTTAACACACTCAAAGTCATAGTTTATACCTGACTCCCTACCTTTGTCATTCTCCCATCCTTCAGTGTTCTCCTGAATCCGATCAAGAAGGTCCCACTTAAACTCTTCTTTATTACGAGTGAACGATCCAGCACAAGTGGTATCCAATAGAGTTTTATCTTGAAAGGAGAGTCTTGCATAAAAGTTATCAATAACAATATTACCAGGAAGCTCATGAATGGGACATTTGAGCATTAATGCCTTCAATCTCCCCCACGCTTGAGCGATACTCTCTCCATCATAGGGCCAGAAGTTATATATGAGGTTCCGATCCTTATGAATCTCACTTGGAGGATAGAATTTGGAGTAAAAGAGAGGTACAATTTCCTCCCATCCAAGAGAATACCCATTCTTCAGCAGTTTATACCAATGTGCAGCTTTACCAGACAGTGATAGAGAGAATAATTTCTTCTTAACTTCTCCCATCGAGATACCTGCACACTTAAATAACTCGCACAATTCATGCAGAAATAACAAATGATCTCCAGGATGGACAGTTCCATCTCCTGCATAGCGGTTATTTGTGACACGTTCAACAATTTTCATAGGAATTTTGAACGGTATTACCTGCTCATCTGGCGCCTCCTCTACTACCTTAGCAGTGGTAGTTGTTTTCCCAAATAGGAATTCAAGAGAAGACCCCTCCATAATGAGATATAGCAGCAGGCAAAAATAAAAACAGCACGTACAATAAATGTTTCCCTTACCAATTCCACTTACCAATAGCGCTACACTCCCCGGCAACGGCGCCAGAAAATAGTCTTGATAACCCACAAGTATAGGGGGTGTATCGTAGTACTTTCGATAAATAAGAGTGTCGAACCCAACGAGGAGCAGAAGGTGTTGACAAGCGGTTTTGATGAAGGATTCACTGTAAATGCTCAGACAAGTTTTTAGGAGTTTTTGATATGACAGATAAATAAAGTACAAGTAAATAAAATGCAGTAATAATAGTTGCAGCGAGTGGCCCAATCCTTTCTACAGCAAAGGACAAGCCGGTTGTTGTACTTATAATGACCAAACGTTCTTGAGGACACACGGGAATATTGTCAAGTGCTTTCGCTTCATATAGTTGATTAATCTTCATTGTTTTGATAAGTGTTGTGTGGGTGAACCTATGCTAATGCACCGCCCTTCCTAGGACTAATACATACTTGTGATTATACCCCTTGCAAGCATCCGCAAATACAAGAAAGTAATTAAGATAAACTAACCACAGCCTTAAACTTTGAGATCCTGCTATCCCTCATGCATCGATATACCAACGGGTGTTCAGGTTTCTGTCACTCCGGCAACCCCACAATTGGCAAACGAATACACAATGCATTCCCCTAGGCCCATAAAGGTGAAGTATCATGTAGTCGACGTTCACATGACACCACTAGAAGAATAACACCACAACTTAAGCATCAAACCATTAAATATTACTCAACATAGTTCACTACTAACATCAAGACTTCTCCCATGTCCTCAAGAACTAAACGAACTACTCACAAGACATCATACGGAACATGATCAGAGGTGATATGATGATGAATAACAATCTGAACATAAACCTTAGTCCAATGGTTTCACCCAATAGCATCAATAACAAGAGTAATCAACACCGGGAGAGTTTCCCCTATGAAATAGACAAGATTCAGCCCTAGATGTTATACGGAGACGGGGTGCAGCGGCGGTGATGATGGTGTTGGCGGTGGAGATGATGATGATGATGATCCCGATGAAGTCCAGCTCGATGACGGTGATGATGGCGACGATTTCCCCCTCCGGGAGGGAATTTCCCCCGGCAGATTTCTTCCTGCAGGGGAGCTTTTCGCTCTCTGGTGTTTTCCGCCTCGTGGAGGCGGCGGAATATTTCGATGGCCGTCCCTGTGTGTTAGGGTTCGAGGGGGTCAAGTACGCGAAGGGGGAACGGCTGAGGTGGGCCAGGGCCCCCAAACCACCTGTCGGCGCGGCTGGGGGCCCCGCGCCAGCAGGTGAGGAGGGCCCACCTGGCCCTTCTCAGCCTCCCCTTTTGGCCTCCTCCATCTTCTGGTAAAATAGGAACTTCCATATGTCTCCTTCGATTTATTGATCTTCAGAAATAGTGCATCTCGACGGTGCTTTTTCCAGCAGAATCCTGACTCCGGTGTCCAATTCTCCATTATTCATCAAACATGCAAAATAGGTAAAATAACATAAGTAACACTTCTAAATATGAAATATATCGATGAATAGCAGTAAATTATGATATAAAATAGTGATGCAAAATGGACGTATCACGCCCCGGCGAAGCAACCAGATCGACCTTCGCATTGCCCGAAAGCGATCCAGTCATGGTCGACGAACCCTCTGCCTGCGCAGTCTTCATTCAGGTCGCCACCAAAACCACCAAGTTTCGGGGCCGCCGCCCCGACGTAGCAACCAGATCGACCTTCGCATTGGCCGAAAGCGATCCAGTCGAGTCGATGAACCCTCTGCCCGCGCAGTCCTCATCCAGGTCGTCACTCAAACCCACGCTAAACAACGGCTTTGCCTCATAGAACCGTCGTAGCGTGGGAGACCGAGGCCGCCGCCTCGACGTCCACCACCATCCGGGGCCACCGCCCCGACATCCACCTCCCCCGACCACGGGGCTATCCTGTCCATCCATCGCGAAGCCATCGCACCGCGAGGGCCATTAACTCCAAGACGACGCCTCCAACAAGGTAGTGACGCATCCGTCACCGTCGCCCGCCCCCGACGGGGCTTAGGTTTTCACCCGGACAGTCTTGGAACCACTCGCGTCGGACCGGGTCGAGATTCCACAACGACGCGATCAAGAAGGGAACGATGCCCGAAGGCGCCGCCGTCGTTGGCACAGACGGAAGTCCGTGCAAGCTTTCGCTCGGAATTCTCCCCGTCCGTGAAGCTCAGGAAGCAACAGGTTGGGAGCCTAACTCCGTCGAGCTCCTCCGCATGCCGTGACGGACGCAACACCTCACGCCGCGACAAACACGCAGCCTGCCGCCGAGGCGACCATCGGTCCGGGGCCGCTGCCCCGGCTTCCTCGCTGCCCGGGTGCCGGAGAACAGCAGCTTGAGATGCCACCCCCTTGTTGCCGCGCCGGAACCACCGCCACCACGCTCCCGCTGCCCCATCTTCTTCTCCACGTGCGGAACCTCCCGGTGGCGCACCACCGCAGTAGATCGACCCGAGGCCTCCTGCCCCGCTGCAGCTGCAGGAACTGCGACCACCACCAGTAGGTCCGCCGCACGAAGCCGGCCGTGCCAGCGCGCACTCCGGCCTCGGCCCACCAGGTCCAGATGGGCCCCCGCAGCTCAGCGGCGCCGCGCGCTTGCGCCCTGGCCGCCACCATCCTGCTGCCTCCCGCCTCGGACGTCCTGCGCCGAGCCTGCCGTCGACGCGCCCCGTCGAGTCCTCCTCCGGCGCCGCCGTGCAAGCTCGTGGCTACCAGCCGCGAGGAAGAGCGTCGCCCCGCCGCCACCTTCCCTGGGGCGCACCACGGCTTTGTGCCGGTGGCCCCTCTGGCGGCGGCGAGCGGGGTAGGAGGTGGAGGATGGCCCTGCCGGCCAGCGGCTGGGGTTTCCCCCGCGTCGCCCAAGGAGGGGGCGACGCGGGGGTGGGTGGGAGAGCGAGACGATTTGACTTAGATAGCGAGGTTACCCGCACTGTCAACATGAGCGAGGTCGGGAGGAAAAAAGGTTATTTGCCCGAGACTCTCTCTCTCTCTCTCTCTGAACTCTGATTAACTGATTTGATCTATCTCTTAGAGACTTAGACTCTGATTTACTTTTGGATTATTTTCGTGTGCTTGTGTTGTGTAGAATTGAAGATAAAGAGACCAGGAATCCAGACTTATTTCAAGCCAATTGGTTCGAGCTCACAACCAGATCAGCATGATGTGGAAGCAACGGAAGAGAACAATCCTAACTCTGCTGAAATTGATGCTCAAACTGAAAACGAAATCCCCATGCTAGAAGTTACAGAACAAACGACAATTATAACTACTGAGTATGATCGAGACCCTGGCAGAGGTTGTCAAATTTGGGAACTCCCTCTTGACAAGCAAGATGATGCTAGGCGTTTCTATATGTCTGAGGGGCCTTATCAACCAATATTGGATGAGTATGTTTTTACTGGAACTGGTGCTAACCGTCGTCGATTCCAGAGTGCTTGGTTCACAAACTTTTTCTGGTTGGAATATTCACCTCACACAAATAGAGCATATTGCTTGCCTTGTTTTCTCTTTTCTAAAAAGCCAATTGGAAAGTGTGGTTCAGACACATTTACAGTCAAAGGATTTGATAAGTGGAAGAAGGTCAATAATGGAAAAGAATGTGCTTTCCTAACACATATGGGAACTAGTCCAAGTTCAGCCCATAATTTTGCAGTCCGATGTTATAAAATCTGAAAAATAATATTACTCATATTGATAAGGTGATTGTAAAGCAATGCAAGAAAAAGGTTGCTGATGCAAGATTAAGGCTTACGGCTTCCATCGATGTCATGAAGTAAGCAAGAACTATTTAATTTCGAACAATTAGAATTCTGTATTATATGCTATCTAACTTTTTCTCACTATTGTTTGCATCAGGTTGTTAATGCGCCAGGCATGTCCTTTTAGAGGAAACGATGAATCTGCTGACTCCCAAAACCAAGGTAATTTCAAGGAAGTGCTGATGCTTTTGGGTTCTTATAATAAAGAGTTGCAAGAAGTAATGCAAAATGCTCCAGGAAATGCTAAGTACACTTCACCAACTATTCGGAAGGAAGTTGCTAGCATATTTGCTCGGAAAGTGCAGATTTCAATTAAACAAGAGATTGGTAATGACAAGTTTGCGATCATGGTTGATGAATCTCGAGATGAGTCTAAAAAGGAACAGATGGCAGTAGTTCTCCGATTTGTGAACATAGATGGGGAGATAAGGGAGCGTTTTCTTGATCTTGTTCATGTTAGTGACACTTGTTCTTTGACTCTTAAAAATTCAATTATGGCCGTGCTAGCTAATAATGAGTTGAATGTGCAAGATATCAGAGGGCAAGGCTATGATGGAGCCAGTAACATGAGAGGAGAGTGAAACGGACTTAAGGCACTAATTCTCCAAGAGTGTCCTTCTGAATACAAGAGGAGATGCCGAGGGTGCCCTTAATTTCCTAGTAAAATTTGATTTTGTCTTCGTTCTACACCTAATGGAAAAAATCATGAAGATCACGGATATCTTGTGTCACAAACTCCAAAATAAAACTTTGGATATTGCAAATGCATTGGATTGTGTTTCTAACACAAAAGTATTGCTTGCTCAACTGAGAGAAGATGGATGGGAAAGTCTTATAAAAGAGGTCGAAACCTTTTGTTTGAAGCATGAGATTGACATCCCGAATATGAATCAAAAGTATGTATCTTTTCCTATGTTTAGTGTCCTTACATTTATTTTAATTATACATTTGAGATGGGTACTGATTTATGTTTGGTTGATATATGTTGCAATTTTAGGTATGTCGATGTGAAGAAATCTCGAAATAAACATGACAACACCACGGTACTCCATCACTACAAAGTAGATGTATTTAATGCTGCAATAGATCAACAACTGAGAGAGTTGAATGATCGGTTCAGTTCTCAGGTAACCGAGCTTCTAGATCTTTGTTCATCATTGGATCTGAGACATGATAATTTTGACAAGTCGAAGATATGCAGTCTAGTGGAGAAATTCTATCCTGCTGATTTTTCTAGTCAAGAAAGAGATAGGCTGGAGTGTGAGTTAACCACATTTCCAACTTGATACAATCAACCATCCAGAGATCAAAAACTGCAAATCACTTGATGATTTGACAAAAGGAATAATTAAGACAAGAAAATCATCCGATTATCCAATGGTTGAAAGGTTGTTACGTTTAGTGGTAACACTTCCGATGTCAACCGCAACAGCAGAGCGAGCTTTCTCGGCTATGAAACTAGTGAAGACACGTCTTCGGACTAAACTGGGAGATGATTTTCTTCGCCATTGTGTGATAGTCTACATAGAGAGGGAACTAGCAGAAAAGATAACCATTGAAGAAATTATTGAGATCTTTGATCTTCGTCCTCGTAAAGCCGAATTCAAACTGATAGAAATGTAACTTCATTCGTCTTGGAGAAAACCGATATATTGTGATTATCTAGACCTTATAATATTTACTGTTTTGTGTCACAATTTTTGTCTATGTTTTGATGTTCTGCTTCTCGCCCCCCTATCTCCAATTTCTGGCTCCGTCCCTCGGCTTCGAGCCCCGCAAGATCGCCACCGCGCCTTTCCTACTCATGCGCAGCCTCGACAAGCACGTTGTCCCCTCCATCCAATTCGTCCGCAACATCATCGGCAGTGATGACGACCTCCGCCTCATCCCCTCCATCCATTTCAGCATTTTGAATGTTGAAATCATTTGATGTTCTTGAAAGTATGTAGCCTGGTTTTGATCAGTTCGTTTTATGTAATGGCACTGCTCATTTCATGGCCGTTGAACTTATGTTCTATCTATACTTCTATAGTGCCGTCATTTTCACGGTCTTCTGTATTTTCCAGGCTTTGAATGCACTGACTCAGCTACCTTCTGAAACTGAAAGTACTGCAGCAGTTGGAAAGATGCAGATGACCTGCTGATGCCTGAAACTATAGCCTGATGAGCCATTTGGACGCTGCTCTTCGTCAGCGCTAGAGTGCATAGCTGAAACTATATGGAAATGCAGAAATAACACTTGCTCTGGTAGTTCTGTTTGGCTGAAACCAAGGCGAGCATCCATGTATTAGGGTGGAAATCAATGCAACTTAAGCTGAATTTCAGTGTCAAGAGCGTTGCAGATGAGATCTCTAATTTGTCTTGCCGCGCCTATTGGAGTGTTGAACCAAATTTACCGTCTTCTAAGTGTGTTCCTCTGTTTCCTTTTTTGTTTTATGTGCATGTATATTGGATCTTTTTTTTTAAATGATGTATAAGGATCTTGAAGCACAGCTGCTCTCATGATACCCTTGAAGGTAATTTGAACTTAAGTCTCACCGGAGAACAAGTGTTGCTTTATCTTCTGTGGGGGAGTTGGTTTAACTTCATGTTGTGATTACTTCAGTATTGTATGAGCATATCAGTGACCAATCTTGCGGATAATCGAATTAGCATGTCAGAACTGTTAAGCGCTCAGATGAGGTGTCTTAATTTTGCCAAATACATGAAGACTTACAGTATTTAGTTTACAATTGAAACCCTCAATGTCTAGTAGTAGTAAAGCTGGTCTCTCCTGTATTTTTTTTTTGTTGAGAAAACATGGCACTTTATTGAACTAAAACCATGTCTGGGATACAAAGACCATGAGGGGGCCGGAGGAGCCAAACCTGACGTTGAACACTACTAGAAACAACCAAACGTGCTAGTCAATGAGCCTCTGAATTAGAAGCTCGTTTTTCATGCCTAAACAAAGCCTCTGCCATCTGCCTTGCAACGGCTTTCACTTCCTCCAGCACCATGCTGTAGTTTCCTGCATTGGGTTGTGTCAATGCTTTGATCACCGAGAGGCAATCTGAAGCCACCGCTATTCCCTGCTACTGTAGGTCTCTCCTGTATCTGATTTATGGTGCAAATGCACGCTTTCCGAGCCTACTGCTACGCGATTTCAGAGGCAGATGCCCACCACGAGCAGCAGCAGCATGGTCCAGCTCGTTCCGTGGCCCGCCGATTCTTTAACCACCGGCGTCGCCTCGTCGGCGTGCGCAAGGAAAAGCTGTCGTCGCGCGTGCAACTTTTTTTGCTCGCACGCAGATTAACTCCTCCTAAATAGGCCGAAGCCATTCTCCATGAAGACGACTCGTCAGGTGTGATGCGTCAGGAATCAGGATAATGAGCACCTGGCGACAAGGTCCCTTGCCCAGGAGCTCATCTTGCTCAACCATAGATTAAGAAATGAAATTCGGCACATGGCGGACTATTGTCTTAATTCCCATTCCTGGATCGACCGACGCTATAATTCTCCATGAAAACGACTCGTCGGCCGCGCGGCCCCCTACCCAGGCAGAGGCCGGCGACAAATGGGAAGTGGTGAGACGCCGATGCGGTCAGGATAACGAACAGATGGGGACAAGCCATGGACCTCATCTCAGCCATTAAAAATGGAGTTGGCCCATGCACAGCACAGCCCTGCATGGCTGCATGCCCCGCCACGGAGACTCGTTCAACGAAATTACAGCTCCGAGTCCACTCCACTCGTCGACCTCCGGTCCATTCCGGCGTCTCGCCCCGCCACTTCCCCGCCTCGCTGTCTCTACGCGGTGCAGTATAAAACGTCCTTCCTTGCCGCTGCGAAAGCTCCCCACCGCCATCGCTCCAAAGCCCCAACATGGCGCACTCCTCTCGTCTCGTCGCTTCCACCGCCACCGCTCTGCTGCTGCTCCTCCTCTTCCTATCCCCGTACCCGTGCCGCGCGGCGAGCAGCAGCGGCAACCCGACCGCCGTGGTGCTGCCGGTGCGCAAGGACGGCGCGACGGGGCAGTACCTCACGGGCTTCCGGCAGCGCACGCCGCAGGTGCCGGTGACGGCGGTGCTCGACCTCGGGGGCACCACGCTCTGGGTGGACTGCGACGCCGGGTACGTCTCCTCCTCCTACGCCCGCGTGCCGTGCGCGTCCAAGCCGTGCCGCCTCGCTAAGACCGGCGCCTGCGCCACCAGCTGCGTCGGGCCCCCGTCCCCGGGCTGCCTCAACGACACCTGCGGCGGGTTCCCGGAGAACACTGTCACGCGCGTCGCCACCGGCGGGAACCTCATCACCGACGTGCTCTCGGTGCCCACCACCTTCCGCCCGACGCCGGGGCCGCTCGCCACCGCGCCCAAGTTCCTCTTCACCTGCGGCGCCACGTTCCTCACCAAGGGCCTCGCCGCCGGCGCCACGGGCATGGCGTCCCTCAGCCGCGCGCGCTTCGCGCTCCCGACGCAGCTCGCCGCCACGTTCCGCTTCTCCCGCAAGTTTGCGCTCTGCCTCTCGTCATTCTCCGCCGCCGGGGTAGTCGTCTTCGGCGACTCGCCCTACGCGTTCCAGCCCGGGGTGGACCTCTCCGGCTCGCTCGTCTACACGCCCCTCATCGTCAACAACGTGAGCACCGCCGCCGTCTCCGGCAAGGGGGACAAATCGAACGAGTACTTCATCGGCGTGACGGCCATTAAGGTGAACGGCCGCGCCGTGCGTCTGAACGCCACGCTGCTGGCAATCGACAAGCAGGGCGTGGGCGGCACCAAGCTCAGCACGGTGGCGCCCTACACCGTGCTGGAGACGTCCATCCACAAGGCGGTCACCGACGCGTTCGCCGCGGAGACGGCCATGATCCCTCGCGTGCCGGCCGTGGCGCCGTTCAAGCTCTGCTACGACGGGAGCAAGGTTGGGAGCACCCGCGTGGGCCCGGCCGTGCCCACCGTCGAGCTGGTGCTGCAAAACGAGGCCACGTCGTGGGTGGTCTTTGGGGCTAACTCTATGGTGGCCACCAAGGGCGGCGCGCTCTGCCTCGGCGTCGTGGACGGCGGCGCCGCCCCGGAGACGTCGGTGGTGGTTGGGGGCCACATGATGGAGGACAACCTGCTGGAGTTCGACCTGCAGCGGTCGCGGCTCGGGTTCAGCTCCTCTCTCTTCTTCCGGCAGACGACCTGCAGCAATTTCCGCCTTGGCTAGAAACCTGTACGTCCGGGTGGCACAAGATGATTTGGGTCTGGCTGTTCAGACTTCAATCTTTGTTTTCGCCTTGTGTTTTGATTGTTTGAATAATCGGTGCGTTTATCCGCCCGTCAATTACTGAATAATCTCAAACATGAGATTTGCTCTGGATTTTCATAGTGGTGAAAATCGACTAAAGCTTGAAAGATACTCGATTGGTTTTGCAGTAGACGCTCCAATTACATTACAATGGGCTTGAACTGAAGTTGGGCGATGTTACTTTTTGTTTTGAAACGCATGGCGATGTTACAATATACCTAGGCCCTTGAAGCTATTTCTTCAGTGTTTTTTGTTTTGTTTCTAGCAAACTTATTTTCTTCAGATCAGCTAGGTTCTTCGAATCTTAAATCTGACTCTGAGAACGACAGTAGCTATGCATCTCATCCAATACCTCAGTTTATCTCACAAGTACGGAGTACTAGCTAAATACTCGTGCTTTGCTTAGCTATATGGATCAACACATTAGATCGTTTCAGTAGACTACGTACCTCCATTCCATAAAATAAGCCGTATATTTTAGTCAAAAGTCAACATTATGTAACTTTGATCAATTTTATATACAAAATTACGAATATTTACAAGATTTAATAAGTGCATTGTGAAATATTTTATGGTGAGGCTATTGATATTAGTTTGGTGTTCTAGCTAAATGTTCCTATTTTTGTCTATATAATTGGTTAAACTTAGAAGATGTTGAATGTTGACTAAATTTTTATGCCTTCTTTTGCGTAATGGTGAGAGTATCAAATAATGTTGTTGACTTGTTAGTCCAATCTCTCGTTACCTTGGACATATTGATAAATTTTGATTTAGAGTCGGTGGATGAGGATTGATGATGCAAATCTTTCTTGTGACATACATGAATCAAATCAAAAAATGTTTCAAAATTTAATAAATAGTTGTCATAACAACAATTTTTTCCCTAAAGAGGTAATGACTATTACTAACTATATAAAAGCTGAGCGAAATAGCGAGCTCTCCGCGCTCGGGCTATTGTTCATCACTGTTCATATGAACAGTGTTGAACAGTGTTTCGATCCGCGCCGTTGCCTGGTGATCGGACGATCCGCGCGCCACCCCGTGACATTTTTGCAAAAAAACCCCTCATAAACCGAGAAATGGCTCCGCAGCCCACAACTTTCCACTATGACGGACTAAAGAGCAATTTCAGTAAACGTCGGGGGCCTTCCTGCAAAAAATGCCCGCACAACTCCCCTCCTCTCTTCTCTCTCCTGCGCGCCGCCGAGTTCGCCGTCGGCCGTCGCGCTCGATGCCGCCGCTCCGGTGCTCCCCCTCAAATCCAAGCATTCACCAGCCTCCGCCGCCGCTGCCTCTCCCTCCTCGCCGGAAATCGCCTGCCGGAACTTCGCGAGCGCGCCGCAATCGACTATGCCGTCGTCGCCGTCCTCCGCCGCGTGTGCACGCCACCGGAGACGCTCCGGTGACACAAAATCGGTGGCGCCGCCACCTGCGGGCAGCTCGCGACCGTGCGCATCCCACGCGCTCACGCGCGCGTCCCGGCTCGTGGTGGCGCGACGCCGGCGTGGTCGACGCCGCCGCGGCGGATTCCGGCCGTTGGTGACGTTACCGTGCCGTCACCGTGCCGTTGGGCCGAGGAGGTGGGCCGGTTCGTGGGCTGGGCCGCCTGATGTGCGGCTGGCTCGACCTTTTTCTTTCTTTTTTCTTTTTTTCCTGTTTTTCCTGTTTTCCAAAACTTTTATAAATTTTTAAATACAGGTCCAAATCAACTCAAACCAATTTCCAAAAAATTGTGAAAATAAAAATAGCCATTTCAAATACTTTGTGACCTTTTCCAAGTTATTTCAAATCTTAATTTTTTTAATAATACACAAAGGCTCATTTGACACCTTTACGTCATTTTGTAAAATATAGATTTCATGATTTTCTTTCGAACTCAAATAAAATCCAGAAATACAATATCGATACTAGCATTCAATATGACAAGACCAATAAAAATAATTTGGTACAAAACATCTTATTTAAATAGAGTTTGCTAGACCATTTAAATACGATCACCCATTTATGTCATGGGCTTTACAATATCAAAATAAGAATACCACAAATGTAAATATCAATAAATAGCTGGTTTAAACTTACTTTCCAAATAAATATAATTGAATCAAAGACCAGAATTGAAAACAGAACATGCTTCAAGTAATTTAAAACGCTTTACAGATATTGTTCTAGGGTATTCGAACAATTTCCAAAAAATACTAAATGCTGCAAAATCAGTAACTTAAACTATATCCGTCATGAACATATGAAAAATATATCACAACGATCAAAAAAACGCATGCTGATTATTTACGCCATACTATCAAATTTTAAATTTGGATATTTTAAACTTTCCAACGTCTTTCAAATCTGATCATTTTGCAAACGTAAATTTTAAATTTGGATGTTTTAAATTTTCTAACGTCTTCCAAATCTGATCATTTTACAAACGTAAAAATAAATCAAATCTGAAAAACTTCCCAATTTGAACAAATTTCGAAATCTGCACACTCTGAAAATTTGGCCATTTTTCAAGTTTGAATTTTACCACAATAACGCGGCATACAAATTTGAATATTCCAAAATTTTACATGCCTTTCAAATCTAGACAATTTACAAACATGAAAATAATTCATAGCTAAATAACTTTCCACTTTGAACAATTTTCAAACTCTAGACAATTTTAAAACATACGCTCTCTTTGCATTCCAGCGATTCTCAAATTTGCATAGCTTTTAAATGTCTACATTTCTAGATTTGAATTTTACCACACGAGTGCGGCGTCGCCGCGCCAAGAATATGTATTTCACAAATCTCTTTCGAACTCAAATAAAATCCACAAAAATACCAAAAGTAAATGAATTAATAATATCAGTAGATGAATTTCAACAATTCGAATTACAACGGGTGCGGTTACTATGTAGACAAAATCCAAATTGACTTCCTCTAATTTCATGCATTTTATTTTATTAAATTACCAGCAAATGGATGTATCTCCAAAAATTCTTATCCGGAAAAAATGAAAAAATACAACAAAATGCTCCGACAAAATAAATACTAATTATTTATGTCAAAAAACAAATATGTTTCAATATTTCGAATTGGTGAATATTTGAAGAAAATCCTAATGCATTTCCTCCTTAGAACAATTTCTACAACATGAAAGTATTTCTATAAATACCCTCACAAAAATAAATGCTGATTGTTTGTGCCATACAATCAAAATTCAAATTTACATAATTCAAAATCTTAAAGATCTTCGTAATCTACTCATTTTACGAACCAAAAATAATTCGAATCTGAAGAACACCCCAACTTGAACAATTTCCAAAATCTAAACAACAATTATATTTGAGCATTCCAACTCAAATTACAAATTTGAACATTCCAAAATTTTATATGACTTTCAAACCTAATCATTTCGTAAACACTAAAAGAATTCACATTTGAATATATTCTAAATTGTACAGTTTTTAAAATCTATTTGATCACAAACATCACAAAAATAAATCCTAATGGATTATACCAAAATGAAAACAAATTTAGATATCTCAATTTGGTAAAAAATTAGAAAAAATCTATATACACTTGCTCCAATTATATGGAGTTGAATTTAATTTTTTTTGTCTAGCTATGGAATCCAAATGAATAAATGTGTATTTCCACCCATTATGGACTTTAAGCAAAATATTGGCAAAAAAACTAAATTAACTTTCTCTAAATATGAAATTCAGATGCAATTCCTCGAATTATATATTCACTTTACTATATGCTCATGCAGTGCACATCTTTTGATTACGAAGCTAAATTAATTATTTATACCAACATACGAACATAATCAAACATTCAAATTTGCCAAGTACTCGAAATTACCATAGCATTTCTAATTTTTTTAAAGAGGTCAACATTTGGATATAACTCAAATACATTTTCTCTGATTACATTTAAGAATTCATGGCAACATAGAAACATATTTAAATACTTCAATTTGCTAAATATCTGGATATTCTCTAAACTATATAACAAATGCTCAGAAAAAATCAACGCTAACTATGTATGGCAAAACAGAAAAACATATTTACACAATTCAAAATAGTCAATATTTAGATGCAATATAAATGAACTTTCCCGAATTATGGACTCGAATCCAAAAAAAAAAAAAATGCATTACCACTAACTATGTACTCAAATTACATATTATTTGGAAAATAGAAGTATATTTCGATATTTCAAATTGCTAGAATATTGGAGGTACTACAAAATATATCTACATACTCAAAAAAATAAACGATACTTATTAATGCCAAAATACAAACCTATTTAAACAATTCAAAATTATAAAAAAAATACAAACTAACACAATCGCGGCGTGACGCCGTGCGAAATTCCACTAGTAATTGTTTATTATCCCCCATTTTTTGGCTATGGTAGGAAAGAATCTTGTTTGACGATTAATGAGAGTGTGGGAAGAAAGGAGGAAATGGAACCATGCGGACCTTGGTTACTTTTAACAAAAAAGAATAAAATGTTCGATCACAAAAGCGTGAAGGAAATTAGAACAGCTAGCCACTTAATGGGCTAAGTGCGTATCTTTTGTTTCTTTCGAGTTTCATTTTTATGGCGGCATTGTGCGGAAGCGGAACAAAAATAAGCTTTCCCCATCTTCTCATCCACCTCATCAGCGGCGATCTCACCGGTGGCATTGAGGAGGATAGAAAATCGTCTGGTCGCTGCTCTCTTGAGTGTTGGTCTCGTTTTGTCTAGGGTGTGTTGCAGGTTTGGTGGCAGGAGATTCAGATTGATTCAGGATTCAATGTCGAGGACTTCATCTCTAGGATGCTCGTCCTTAGTGGCACGTGCATGAAGAGTTCCCGATTGTCAATCTGTCATCAATAAAGTTAGGCCATCTCTGATAAGGGAACAGTGGCTCACTCTGGCGACGGTAGTGGCGATGGTCCAAGAATCTTGACGCAACTTTTATTATGTTTATGGTGATTTATACATTTATTTAACTTTTATAATAGATCAGGTCCATCTCAGAAAAATTATGTACATATGACCGAGCTAGTTGAGTACATAGGAATTGCTACTATCGTAGTATCCACTGTATCATGGTACGAGACCCTAAAGGGCACGAGCCTTGCTCTAGCGTAGGGACTGCCCTAGAAAGTGAAACGAGCACCAAGTCAAAACTCTATGTAGTAAGGAAATTAAGATTAGGTTTCAACTTTCCAACTCATCAATTGTGCTTTGGAAACATTAAGGGCTTGTTTGATTTGTAGGGTAGGAAAGACATAGGAATAGGAAAAGTATAGGATTGCTATGTCATGCACATTCCAATCATATAGGATTTGGTTTGTACCAAACTTTGTTTGATTCCACCAAAGGAATTGTAAAAAGTGGTTTGAGTGGATGTTAGAATTCCTATAGGAAGTAGTACAAAGATTCCTATGGGAAAAATTCCTATAGGAACTAATCCTATGAATCAAACCACTAGCAAAGGAAAAATTCCTATGGGATAAATTCCTATAAGAATCCTATGAAATTCCTTTGAATCAAACAAACCCTTAAGGCCTCCTTTGATTCATAGGATTTTCTAAGGAAAATTGCAGGATTTAGATCCTTAGGAAAATTTCCTTTTGGGGGTGTTTGATTCATAGGATACAATCCTGTAGGAACTATTCCTACAGGAACTCTCTAGTGTATTTTCAAGGGAAAACAAACATGAGGCTGGACATCATGGAAAATTCCCGTTTCTTGTTCCTATGGCTGTAGGATTGCAGTTGACAGACCAAGCTATTCTTACACAATCCCTATTCCTTTATATTTCCTACCCTATGAATCAAAGGAGGCCTAAATCGGGATACCAAAATTTCGAGTAGAGTCATCATTTCAAAGCAGGAAAAAAAAAATACATTCTAAACACAAGATAACTCTCCTATTTAAAAATGAACAAGGGCCATGAAATAAAGAAGAAACAATCAAAAGTGCGGAACCTCCGCATAACCCCGAGTCTGAAACCATTCACTTCATCGTCGTTCATCGTTGGGGGACCTGTCGGTTGTAGACGAAAACCAAGAGGTGACTCGCTGGGGTTGCTTTCACAAACCTATAGAGGACAATGCTTCGCTGAATCAACGCGCTAGAAGTCTGCTATGTGCTACGAAACCACAAGGTCAGAGAATATATCCGTCGACGATGTCCTAATCTAGACAATCACGGATCACCGCCATATTAGAGGACGTCACCAAGCCGCCTAAATGTAGTCGTTATTGTCCATGTAGTTGCTCTCATGCACATCATTGACAACCAAAACACCAGATCAGCTACCTGCAAACACTAGCAGATGTCGACACGATGTTGGATCTTGAGCACCACTATCCCTTGGACTACCGGCACCACTCTCATCAAAATGATCCACTGCAAATACATAACCTATACACCGTTAGACCTAACACACCAAGAGAAAATAACACAACCACCATACCCGTTCACATGGGACTAGTCGAGAAGTGGTGGAGCTTGGGGCCTTAGGCTTACTTGCTGGGGGAGTTCTTAGGCTTGACGGGGGTGCTTGTGTGACATACACATAGGTCTGCCATTGCAGTCAAGGGATGAGGGGACATTGTGCGGGGAAGCTACTTTTTAATGATATCAAATTATCGACCCTAGATTACCGTGTGAAATCTAATTTTGATGAAACACAACAGCTCTGATTTAAAATTTAAAATATCTCGGACTTGAACTACCAAATATCTTAATATTCAAACAATGTCTCGTCACGTCTCTTACAGAAAGGAACAAGGTGACGACAATGAAACAGTGCACGTAGTGTTGCAGGTTTCGTGTAAATAGACGAATTCATGAATGCCAATCATACATGGATGAAAATCCTATGCAAACCCGATCTTGTTTAGGACACGAAGAGCGTGTATAGTGATCCATCGTAAATTCGATGTATAATTAAGTGGACAAAACACAAATAGTGTTGGATATTTTAATACATATCGTAATGTCATGTTTCATTTACAACCTTGTACTCCCTCCGTACCGAAATAAGTATATTAGATTTGCCCAAATATGAATGTATCTATACATGAAATTTGGAAAATAAGTTTTTCCAGTCGCAACAATTGTGTACTTGCCTGTGGCAAGATGGTTAGGAGGGTGGTTGTACCCCCAACCCACCAGAGTTCAAACCTCAGGTTTGACACTGGTGTTTCTCATTTAGGCGGAATATTCTTCAGTGGGAGGCGACGTTCCCGTCGACAGCGAGACGCCCGTGGTGACTTCGTCAATCTCAAGACCCAACCGTCGGCTCAGTCTCTCAGAGATGCTCATAGGGGTAGGGTGTGCGTGTGTGCGTTCATAGAGGTGAGTGTATGCGCGTGTTTGTGAGCGTCTGCGTTGTACTGTGTTTCGCAAAAAAAAAGGTACATCCAGAACCGCACATCTAATGGATAAGGAGTTGACTAAGCTATAAGTTTTTTTAGCGCAACGACTAAGCTATAAGTTAACTATCATATAACCGGAAATTTGGAAAATCACTCGAAAAAACTCTCGGGATATTTGGGTATCTATACTACTATTAAAAGAGCAAACATATGCCGGATACATTAAATCGTATGCGTCCAATATTTGATCAAAGGCTGAGATTGCACGTTCGGTGTTGAGCACCTCAACACAATCCACGCGAAACGTTATGTTGTTTTAACTTTGCCGAGGCTCCCGTACCTCCCTGCGCGGCGCCTAGATGCGAGCATGTGGTTGGAGGCCTCCGCATCGAGCTCGCCCTGAACTCTTCGTCACGGCACCGGAGGCCGGATGCGGCGGCACCGGAGCCCGTCTGCGGCGGATCCATGGATATGGAGGCCCGCAGCCCTGGCCGCCCCCGTGAGATCCCGCGTCCTGCTACGATCGGCAGCCGCTGCGCCGTCGTCGGCGACCACCGCCTCCTCCATGGCGCATCCCGCCGGCTCCGCATCGAGCAACTGCAGAGGCGCCGTTGACGGCGGCTGCAAGACGCGCTGGAACACCTCGCCGCCGTTAGTGGCGGCGCGACGGCTCCTCGCTGCAGCGGACGGCGACGACCAGGCCGCCCTCGGGCACGGCGTTGGCGTTGGCGGAGCCGCAGCGGACGCCGACCATCTGGCCGCTCTCGGGCACGGTGGCCTGCGCTGGCCGTGGGTCGCCGCCGCCATAGTCGACCCTATCAACGGAGGCTGCCTTCGGTGGCCTGGAGGAAAGGAGAGTCGCGGCCACGCCCTCGCCGTGAGCGCCGCCTCGTGGAGGTCACGACGCTCACCGCCACCGCCTTAGGCGGACGTGTCTGCGACCCAAGCGTCGCATCGTACGCTGCCGCTGATCTGCGCAGTAAAGGAGTTCCGTCATGGTGTATCCGCTCTAGAGAAGCCAAGCCCCAAACCATGGACGGCCTAGAGGCAGAGGAAGCTCTCCCGTTGCTCTCATCGCCATACTGCTCCTCCTCAAGTGTGTCGTCGTCATCGGCGACGGCAGCGGCGGCCGTCTCAGTGGTGGGGTCGTCGGTGATCCCAATCGTCAACAAGTTGTAGGACATCGCAGCTGGCGAGCAGCTCAACCATCGACCTGCCGTTCGCGTTCGCGGTCGTGCGCAGGCCTGCTCTCCATGTTTGACATCCAGGTACGCACTTTGTCATTTGGTGAATTTAGTTTCTATGGTGTTCCCCAACAAATTGCTTGATGCATTTGGTCAGGGATGAGATTGAGGATGGAGTATTAAGATTTAGCACAATTTCTGCGCAAGTTCCGGCTGCCTGAGGTCGTTCGTGCGCAAGTTCCGGCTGCCGGAGGACGCGGACGTGGGCGGCATCGCTGCGTGCTGCGACCTGCGAGTACGGAATGCTCACCGTCACCGTCAAGAAGTTACCGCCGCCGGAGAAGAAGCCCAAGTCCGTCCAGGTCACCAATGTTTTCCAAACGGAAGAGTCACAGACGGAAATCCTACTCCAGCACGAATTGTCATATGATACGAACTCATGTTCGAACACGGATGCGCTGCCGAACGTGGAATCCTTTTCACCTTAGGTAAGGCCAAGACAGGTATATTAAGGATCGGAGTCTCTCGACCCAAAGCCCCAATCCACGCCCAAAACTTCCAATCTCGCCGTTCTGCCCGTGCGCCGACATTGCTGCTGTCTCGCCCTTCAGTCAAAATCTCTGGGACTCCATACGCCCTGCTCCACCCAAGGTACGGCTAAACTCTATCTGCTTGATTGTTGGTTCCAAGGTGCTCATGTACAATGCTGTAGCAACTCCAAAGGAGTCCGGATCATGAATGTAGACTTAATTAGTGTTTGTTCTGAAATAAGTTGATTGCATCAATATCATGTTGCCATGAATCGAACAAAACAAGAAAGTTATCGAAATTTAGTGAGTACCACAGTCCCTTTTGATTTTATCCTTCATGGTCATCGGATAAGATTATTTTGACCTTGTGTGGTGGTGCTTCTCTGGAGGCATTTGACAAGCTGAAGATTTTGTGTTGGTGATGGGTGTATTTTCTCATCCTTCTTTCCGGTGATCAGTACTTCTTTTGTTCACAAGAGATAATTTTTACTGAACAATATGTAGTATGTTTTATCGATCGTGAAGTTAGGGTTTAAGCGATACCGTTTCTAGGTCTGTAACTAAGTTTTGACTCTGATCAGTGCAAAACTATAGCCAAAGCACATTTAGCTATTTCTGGGCTAACTTGATTGTACGTTCCAAGGTGCTCATGTACAAAGCTGTAGCAAAGCATAAGCTGGTCATATTGATCGATTGGTCGATCTGCTACAATTTTTAAAGCTTGGTAGATGGGCTAATTGATCTGTGTCGACTGTAGGTTTCAGAATTCGGAGTGCGCAGTTTGTGCTCAACATTACTGTCTGATGGTTACTACTTGCCGTTCAGCCGATTCCGCCGAAATTCCGGCCGCCCGTGATCCACAAAAGTTCAGGTGAATGGACAGGGAAGATAGAACTCTATACTAACATGATTTATTTTCATTCAGTTATTACAGTAGTCTAGCTCAATCAGTTCTTGTTGTGGTCTAAAATTTTATCCGATCAAATATGCTAAAAGAAAAGTAGCCATAATCCCTCAATCTGGTACCAGATCAATACAAAAAAAGGTTGGCTTTGATTCTGTGTTGATCTATGTGACTACAATGATTATATACAGAGGGCAGTCAATTTCCCTTTTTAAATTATCTATGTACTGTCCTCTATCAAATTCCATGCCAAAGGTAAAGTGACCTTTGGCATCTTTCTTTCTAAATACATGTCGTTGACCAAGAGAAGTCTGTAGGATTTACTTAGATGGCACCGTGTAGTCAGATTAGTTGTGGACTTGTCATGCTACAAGTCCTGTAGCTGTACTCAACTATTTTTTTGGAAGAACGGCGTTTAAATGGATTTAGTGTCCGGAATAATTAAAGATTTTTTACAGCTCACTGGTAGGCTGGTCTTGATTACTTCTCAGTAGATATTTGGTCTAATTGCAATTTTGTATTAGGACAACTATTTAATTGGCTTGGTAAAATAACTCAATGAAATAAATATAGATTCAAATACGTGTTTATATTATAATAAAGTATGAGACACGATCAAAATTATAATTCTAACTAAAAAATGAATTAGAAATCATCAAATGTAAACATGAGGAAAATGATGCAAAGAAGAGGAACAATATTAAAACCTTGATACGAGAATCCGCAAAATATTTTGTTGGACCGAATCACATTATAAATGTGAAACTAAGTAATATTTTAAGCCACGCTAATTTGCATGGAATTGAGAATATAATGGAAGGAAAATATTATAAGCGCATATTGCAACCTGAAATTATATTACTATTTGAAAAAATAAATATACTTAAAGTAATAAATTTAGAGCTATCGGATAATGATTCTCAAAATTTTAGAAAATGTGATAGCAAGATATAACATAAATAGATAGTCTAGCCGCGCAATTGCGCTGGCCTGCTAAATGTGTTCCCGTGTTTCACTCTTCCAACTGGTATTGTTCACCTAGCTATATTCCTTTGCTCAACAATCCCGAAAAATAACCTCTTCATATGTCACCATAGCTAACAAGAATGACATAGAGAGTACTTCAAAGGAGTTATTTGGTACAATTTCAATTTCGTATCATGAAAACTATTTACTCCGTATAGACGATTCCAGTTTTCTATTGTGTGAAGAACTAGATTCTCTTTGGTAAAATAACTCAATGAAATAAATATAGATTCAAATAAGTGTTTATAAAATAATAAATTATGAGACGTGCGTTGCACGTGCACGTCCACTAGTTTGGAAGAAAAAGAAAAAGGCTCCAAACTCTGCTTAAAACAAAATCTTGTGCACAACCCCGGAATCAAAACTTTCTCTTTAGCTTTGCGAAATCCAGATTTGCCTCCCATATGGAAACGTGGAAGAAAGAAAAAGTCACTCGAGAATTCAGATCGCCGTGACCCTTAAAGATTCCGCACCGTAAAACTACTAGCAACTGCCTGGCTGCAAGAGGTAGAGGACGGACGAAGGACGAGCCGCAGGCAGGCAGAGAGAGCACAACACCGCAGCAGCAGCGGCGGAAAAACCCTCGCGCCGCGGCCGCCGCACGGCCACCGACGCCGCCCGCCGCCGATCCGATCCCGTCGAAACGCATCAGGTAAACCCCTCCAAACTCCCGCCCGTCATCCCCTTCCTCGATTCGCGTAGAGACCCGATCTGAGCGTCCCCCCCGCAGCTATCCACCCTCGATCCGAGCGGCCGTGGCGCCGGCATGGCGCGGTTCGAGGTGAACGGCAAGTCGGTGGAGGGCGTGGACCTGCTGCGGCGGCGCCACTGGACGGCGCGCCTCGACTTCTGGCCCTTCCTCGCGCTCTACGCGCTCTGGCTGCTGCTCGCCGTCCCGGCCCTCGACTTCACCGACGCCCTCGTCATCCTCGGCGTGCTCTCCGCCTCCCACATCCTCGCGTTCCTCTTCACCGCTTGGTCCGTCGACTTCCGGGCGTTCGTCGGCTACTCCAAGGCGAGCCCCACATAGTCAACATTGCCCACATCTGCTTGGTGTTGCAGTCTATCTAGGGTTAGACATCTTATACTTGTTTATTACGGTGCAGGTGAAGGACATCCATGCGGCAAATGCGTGCAAAGTAATCCCCGCCAAGTTCCTGGGGTCGAAAGAGATTGTGCCTCTGCATAAACAGAAAACTGTAAGTTGGTGGTTTTTGCTGTAAATTGGTAGTGCTTATGTTTGGTCACTGAGTGTGGTTTGGGTGCCTCTTCAGGTTGCCTCTTCGTCGGCTTCAGGTGAGACGGAGGAGATCTACTTTGATTTCCGGAAGCAGAGATTCTTCTACTCGGCAGAGAAGGATAACTTTTTCAAGCTCCGGTATCCGACCAAGGACTTATTTGGGCATTACATCAAGGGCACTGGGTATGGAACAGATGCCAAGGTTAACACTGGTGTGGACAAGTGGGGGAGAAACATGTAAGCTGCAGTTTTGCTCCCTGTTCTTGACTTTCGGTAGTTGAGGTAGAGGACTTTAAATTGATCACGTATCATATAGTTGTGCGCATCATTATCTTATTGTCTTGATAATTCTAGCCTTCCTCAACGCTATGTTTCCTTTTGTTCTTCATTGTAAGCGTTGAACTACATTGTAGCAGCATTGTGCCCTGAAATTGCGTGATTCATTATTAAGGCATGTTTCATTTTAGTGCCACATCCCGAAGGGAATTCCCAAATCAACTTATTTTAAAATGTACATGATATGACCGAGGAGGAGATCTTGGCATGAGAGTAGAGAAAACTTGTTGATGTGCCACATGTGTTCTTATGACATATCCCGACATGCACTCATAGCAGCCTCTTACGTGCTGTCTAAACCATTAGCAAAGCAGAGTATAAATTGTAAATAGTAGCTGAAGAAATTTGGAGCATACATTGAATATGTTCACACAACATGTTTGAATTATATGATAACACATGAAATTTTCTTAAAGTCACTCAAATAGGTAATATGTTGCTGTTATGGAACAAATTGATCATATTGAATGTGTGCAAAACAAGTGTCTGTAGCGGCATTTTTCTAGGAGAAACTTGCTGCAACCCATGCGAGCAAAGAGAAATTTCCGTATATCTGTAGTTTGAAACCAAAAACTCTGCAACAGTTATTGAATTAAATATCTTGCTTTGAGCACTGAAGCTTTCATACACTCACTGTTTAGCTATACCGGCTAATGCTTGTAAATTTTTTCCTCTAGGTTTGAGTATCCACAGCCCACATTTCAGAAATTAATGAAGGAGCAAATCATGGAACCATTTTTTGTCTTCCAGGTTAGTCTCTTTCACATCTGCCCCGCTATTTGCTTATGTCTTTTCTAACAGTGTGAGCCCTTGCTCTACAGGTTTTTTGTGTTGGCCTTTGGTGTCTGGATGAGTATTGGTACTACAGTTTGTTTACTCTTTTCATGCTCTTTCTCTTTGAGTCTACTATGGCAAAGAATAGATTGAAGACATTGACTGAGCTTAGGCGTGTGAAAGTTGATAATCAGATCGTGTCGACATATCGCTGTGGAAAGTATGCCTCATTCATTTGACTTTGTTCTTGAACTGTTCAAGTATATTTCACATCCTGATCATGCTTTATTTATTATTCAGATGGGTTAAAATCTCAGGGACAGAACTACTACCTGGAGATATTGTGTCAATAGGACGCTCGCCTAGCGGCGAAGATAGATCTGTACCAGCAGACATGCTATTACTCACTGGATCTGCAATAGTAAATGAAGCTATTCTTACAGGAGAGTCTACTCCGCAGTGGAAGGTTTTCATCTATCGCCCAACCCACCCTCTCCTGATTGCATTAATTCTGTGACATCTTTTTTGGTGGAAATTAGGACTTCCAATCATACTCGTTTTTATAAGATGGTATCGTACTTATTAATTCCATCCCGCAAGTTCTGTTTCTTATTTGGAGTGGAACATTTCTTTTCCAGTGTGCCATTCTTAACTTAATAAACAAAACAACAAAGCAAGTTGGGATAGGCTAGATATGAAACCCCCGAAACACATGAAAACCAGAAAGACACGTGGTAGGCTAGATTTGAAACCCCCGAGAAACATATGAAAACCAAAAGGACACGTGTTGAACATTCTGAACTTCATGTTTTTTTAATTTACAAAAGCTGCATGCACAGTTGCACGCTGTTTTAAAATGTACTATATGTTTGTAATTGTACACCAAGCATGCATATATTAGATATAAATTATTGTTTGCGTGTAGCCGTGTAGTGTAATACTCCCTCTGTTCAAGAATTATGGAATGGAGGTAGTATTAGATTTGGAAATAGGAGCAGAGTTACTGAAGGGTTGAAAAAATTACTTAATAATACCTGCAATCATGTGTATGAGCAAGGTACAATGTATGAATCATCTAGGTAATATTTAGTTTTGTTCCAGCCCACCATTTGCGAAGTAAATATGCCTTTACCACAATTACCAGAATGGCTGGGGTTCAAACATCACCACTAACTGAACGAGCTGGTATTATTCTCAAGAGCAAAGGAAAAAATGAGCCGGTATATGTGTGAAGCGAAATGTTACAGCCCAATTTATTCTGGCAAAAAAAGTATGCTTCTAGGACTTATTGAGTATTGTGCTAGTCCAACTGTAGCATCTAACTGTTCTTTCCTTCCTCCCACATATGTTCTATGACTGCCCATTGTATTTTGCTCATCTTGTTCTAGCTCTGAATGATCATCTACTCTTATAGGTCTCAATTGCCAGCCGTGGCCCTGACGAAATGTTATCAATAAAGCGAGATAAGACTCATATCCTATTTGGTGGCACCAAGATACTGCAACACACACCAGATAAGGTAGATATATCGGTTATGCTAACAAGTTATTCTTAAAAGCTTTATAGTGTATTGTTGACCCCTTTTCTTCTACACAGTCTGTAAATCTTCGAGCACCTGACGGTGGTTGTGTAGCTTTTGTATTGAGGACTGGATTTGAGACTAGCCAGGGAAAATTGATGAGAACTATCTTATTCTCAACTGAGAGGGTAACTTCCTTTCCTGAGTAAAAAATGATCGTGACTTCTGAGCATTCAAATTTAAAGCTAACATTTTAAATTGCACGACAGGTTACTGCAAATAGCAAGGAAAGTGGCCTGTTTATTCTATTTTTGCTTTTCTTTGCGATAATTGCATCAGGCTATGTGCTTATGAAGGTAATTTTAAGTAACACCAAGATTGAGTCTTTCAGTTACGTACTATCATTTTTTAACTGAAGTTACTTACAATCATGCTATTATGTACTTCCTTGTATCATTGAAGTGTTCGTTTATTCGTGTATAGGGACTGGAGGATCCCACAAGGAGCAGATATAAACTTTTCCTAAGTTGTTCATTGATTCTTACTTCTGTTATCCCTCCTGAATTGCCGATGGAGTTGTCTATAGCAGTCAATACATCTTTAATTGCGTTGGTACGGCGCGGCATTTTCTGCACAGAACCATTCAGAATACCATTTGCTGGGAAGGTAGTGAAAGAACCATATTATGCTCCTGTTTCTCCTTTCTGTACAACAAGCTCTTACAAATTCTCATGTACCAGGTTGACATATGCTGCTTTGATAAGACTGGGACATTGACATCTGATGACATGGTAAACTATGTTCTTGTAAAAAGATAATTTAATTGGAGGTTTGTTAACAAAGGAACCCCATATTTCAGGAGTTCCAAGGTGTTGTTAGCTTGGAAGGCGATGGAGAATTAATATCCGACGCAAATAAGCTTCCTCTCCGCGTTCAAGAGGCGCTGTCCAGTTGCCATGCATTGGTATTTGTGGACAACAAACTGGTACGTGGTGTGCGATAAGCACTCAAAAGCATAATCAAGGAAAGTCACGTGCTTTTTTGTAATGGTATATTCCATTTTTTGAAGGTTGGAGACCCCCTTGAAAAAGCTGCAATAAAGGGTATAGACTGGATCTACACCTCTGACGAGAAGGCCATGTCTAGGAGGTGAGCTATCATCTGTTGCTGCGTTTATAATTACCTCAGGAACTGACGAACTGTACACTTGATTAATATAAATCGTAAAATTTATGCCATGCTTATAGACAGTTCTTTATCCCATCAAGCAAATTGAAATTATTGAAATTTCCCCGTTTGGAGTCGAAGTAGGCTGAGTCCTACTCCCTCCATTTCAATAACTGTCCTGGCATTGGGAGAATCTTTTTCCAATTATCTGCCCATGGAGGAATCAAGTCTAGTGATTGCTATCATTGCTCCCACCCTTGCTGAAATGCTTTAAAAAGGGTTAGCAAGTTTTTAGTCTAGGTATTAATAGGGTCATGCATGGTCATTTCCCATTAACTCAGTGCTCCCTTAGTCTGTGCTCATGGTGAGCTGAGGACAGTTATAGTAGAACAGGGAGTATTACCACTTTAGTGGGAATATTGTTATTCATGACTATGTATTTGCAATACAGTCATTGGAATCAGTTGTATCTTTTATTGCCTAATACTTCCATTTTGATCACATTGGATCTTCACATCAGGGAGTAATCACCTTGGTTATTAACCCCATCTTGAGTTCTTAACCATCTTACCTCTGATTATTGATTTATTATTGTAATGGAACATGCTGTCTTTTCCCTTTACTTTTCTGAACTTAGTCCATCAATATCATGATGAGTAATTATATACTTTACCTGGATATGAAACGATTGTAACTGACCAGTCTTGAACCATTAACCTTGTTGTGACATGCTGCCAATTGACTATTTTAATCTGTCTTTTCATGAAATCAGTCTCATCTGGAGCAATTGTTTATTTTCTTCGATGTCAAGGCCTGCAACTTGACTACTCGTTTTCACTTTTTTTTTCTTGAGAACTTCGAATAATATTTGTCGTGTGGTTTGGATCTCGTTAAGTAGTGATAGGGCTATATAATTGCCATTAGCAGAAGATTGTCAAGTTGTATTCACTTAATGAGTTACTACCAAATAAAGTTAATATCGTAGCATCAGTTTAGTTGTTAATTCGATATATTGATGCTCCACTATATCTCCGTTGCAGACCTGGCGGCCAACCTGTACAGATCGTACACAGATATCACTTTGCTTCTCACTTGAAGAGAATGTCTGTCATTGTCCGTATCCAGGAGAAATTTTATGCTTTTATAAAGGTAAGGTTCTAGTAGATCAAATAAAAGAATCAATTCATATGGTTTTAAGACCAGTTATTACTATGGTTGCTACTTGGGATTGTTCAGAAACTCCCTCTTCCGGCCTTGTTTCATGATTTTGACATGACAAAATTAGTGTTTTCTCTCGTCCCTAGACGTGTTTAGGTAACTTTAGAGCAAAGGACATAAAAATGATATCCAGATGTTGGCCTTTGGTGGTTTGAAATAAATGAATATCATAAAGGATTTGCCATGTGATCCTTGGATGGAAACGAAGTGGGATATACCATATGAGTAAACTTTTCATATCTCGTTATTTCTCTTTGCTTAATGCTTATTTACCTACTCCCTCTGTCCACAATTATATGGCGCACACGTTTTCGAGGTTCAAACTTTGGCCATCATTTTGGTCAACCAAATGTGGGTTATATTCTGTAAAAATCCTACCGTTGAATTCTTATTCGAATAAGGCTTCTAATGGTACAATTTTATGATATTTTCTCATGTATTATTAGTAAAACTAGAAGAAATACCCAGCGCATTGCAGCGGGAATGTCTTTAAAAAATTATTATGTAAATAAAATGGGTATAAGATGCATGAAATATTCAGTTGTCAAAATTCAATTGATCACAATAGTCAAGACACTAAATTATTCGTGTGAATTGTTGAATATTTGAGGACTATAGTAGTGACGTGGACAATTATATGGCTGAAAGACATGGATAAGTTGCATGAAGGGTGTACTATTATTAATTATTGTTAGTGGAGATGACATGGACAATTGATTGGCTAAAATAGTGAGTGATGTGGATATCTTGCATGTTGAGATAGAAAATAATTAATACATCTTAGTGGGGTTTTGCTTTATAAGAGGTATAGATTAATGATCAAAGTTAGATTACGCAAAACTAGGACTCGATGTAATTGTGGACGGAGGGAGCACATAAAATAAAGAGAACTTAACCAGCTGAGTGGCCCCAAATGGAATATATATTGTTTTTCAATATTATACTTATGTTTATCCCACCATAAGTATTAAAAATGTGATCTTATGTAAGACAATAGTTCAATCTACCCGTTTTGTAGTATTTTTCTTCTCTCAAATAGCAGAGCCGAGAGTGAGATTTATCGAGTAACCTAAAATATATGGTGAACCAGCGTCCTCCAATAGAATACCATTCATTGAGTAGTGTTGAGCAGTGTTCAGAATTGATATCTGGTCATTTACAAAAAGTTATATGGATATATCTCCTGACCTAGTTCAGAGAATAATCATGACTATGTTTTTTTGTCTGTTCAATAATATGGCCTATCAGAAAAGGTCAGCTTAAGCTGTTTCTGTGTTTCGAGATCCCTCCTAATTTTTATTCTTCCATCCTTTGTTTTATTTGTCCATTTCTATTAATCTGTTAATAATAGCGGCTTTCCCCATTTTGTGTGGTTTCCAGGGTGCACCAGAGACCATCCAGGAGAGGTTAGTTGATTTACCTGCTGCATATGTGGAAACATACAAAAAGTACACGCGGCAGGGCTCTCGGGTCTTGTCTCTTGCATACAAACTACTTCCGGAGATGCCTGTAAGTTCTTCTTGGTGTATAACCATTCCTTCTTTTTCTTAGTATTATTCTTTTGCTACTGTACTTCCACAAATTTCACAAGCCATTACATAACAAAAGCATTTTAAGTTAGGATCAAGGAGCAACGTTTTCAATATTTGATGTAAAGGGACCATATATTTCCATCAATTTTCTTTTTGAGCTTAACTTCACAGGATTCTGATTAACAATTCAATGATATCCCGCATGCACAAAGCTCGTGTTGAAAATCCCTTGCAATTAGTACTAGACACTGGAATCGTATGGATCGGTGTTGATAAACTAGTTTAAAGTATGGTGGAAAGAATTGTGGCTGCACTGAAATGTGAAATATAGCAGCGGGAAATAAGTCAGTATCCATTTCAAAGTTTATCCGTTTTGTAGAAGGGCAAAGTATGGAGTGTCCAGTTTAGTGGTGATCGCTTGCTTGGATGATCATATATTCACTGTAGATACTGATAGTGATCCACTGCCTTGCGATCGACCAGATCATTCATTGCTTTGATAGTTGTAAATTGTGATGCTCTATATCCATCTTTACTTGGATATAACTTTTTATACTTCCAACGTTTTCCAAAGAACATAATTGGAAGTTATCTTTATAAATAACCTCAAATATCTCTCTGTTGTTAGTAGTATTAGTTTTGGGCATTTAACAAGTAGTTACATTTTATCTCCATTTAATATATTTTTGTTCGAATTTGTACTAGAAGCTTATATTGTCAGAGTTGTTTGACCTCCTGATATTTGAATAACAGGTTAGTGAAGCTAGAAGTCTGGAAAGGGGTCAGGTGGAGAGTGACTTAATTTTTGCTGGTTTTGCGGTAATTAACCCTGAAATTTACGCAACCAATGTATTCTTCTACATATTTCCCTCTCGTTTGAATATTTTTCAAATGGTTTTCTTGTACGTTTTTTTTTCACTTAGGTCTTTAACTGCCCTATAAGGAGTGACTCTGCCGCTGTCTTGCTCGAATTGGAACAATCTTCCCATGACTTGGTATATCCTCCCATCCTTAAAGTTACAATTTGTCTGTAGTGTCAACTAATTATCTTCACTCCTCCTGCAACATTTCCTGGGTGACAATTTTGTACACCAGTAGTAATATAATAACCAGTACACACAATCACACAAGTGCCTCTGTACTGGTCATTATTTTACTCAGGGCTCGCGTACTGATTTATCAATAATGTAGCCTGTGAAGAACTGCAGTGAATTTTTTCTGTTGTTTGATTAAAGGGCTCACCACCTCCCTGATGTATTAGGTTATGATCACTGGGGACCAAGCGTTGACTGCTTGCCATGTTGCTAGCCAAGTGAATATTTGTTCGAAACCAGTTCTAATTTTAACACGGATGAAGACTAGTGAATTTGAGTGGGTATCTCCCGATGAAACTGACAGAGCTCCATACAGGTAATTGTTCAATATGTGATGGCTTGCACTGTGAGAGTAGTGTTTGTGCTCAGCTTTCTATAATTTATAAATAAGTACTCTGGCGGAGATTCCTGCTATTCAAAGTTGTCATGTCTTTCAACAGAGAAATAAGGATATTACATTGCTTGTTTTCTGCTATGACCTATGGTTCACATTTTGGCGTTAGAGACAAATTCTTATTCTTTATTAAAAAATGAAAACAAGGAGGATCTGCTGGAGTTCCTGTTTAGCATGTGCACGTCCAACCAATATGATGATAATTCTGAGCTTCACCTCCTCCCACTAAACATATGCTTGTTTTCTTACGTTGCTTGTTTTCTGCTATGACCTATGCAACAAAGTCTTAATGACTTCATCTTTGCTACTGCGAGAACTATGCAGAGCATATATCTTGTTTGGTAACATTTCTAACGGCTTACATTAATATATGGTAGAGCTGAGGAGGTTAAAGAGTTATCAGAATCGCACGATCTTTGTATTAGTGGGGACTGTTTTGAAATGTTACAAAGGACTGAGGCTGTTCTCCAAGTCATTCCTCATGTCAAGGTAAGTGAGAGCAAATTACATTTCTTCTCAAATACGAAGGCCCTCATTTGCATGCTTGATGGCTCCTATAACTATGCATGCCATTGTTTCAGGTTTTTGCACGTGTTGCTCCAGAACAGAAAGAACTTGTACTAACAACATTTAAGACCGTTGGGAGGGTGACACTGATGTGTGGAGATGGAACCAATGATGTTGGTGCACTGAAACAGGTCAGTACCTGGCTTAAATCCTGTTTAATCTGTTCATATTTTTCATAATTACTTATGTGCATGATTGCTCATTCCACATATGAACGGCTATTAATCATGCACTCATGCCAATGATTGATTTGATTTTGAACATGGCTGTTGATTTCAATCTGATATGTGTATTACAACATTGTCTTTTATGTATATATTCCCTTCCCTATGATCCATAGAAAGGTAGCTAAGTATGGAAATGCTAATGACTGCTTTGATCTTGAACTTGTCTGGTGACTTCGGTCTGATATCTGTTACTACAGCTTTCTCTTGTGCATATATATGCTCATTCCACACAAAAACAATTAGTCATGCACTTATTAGGTTAGATTTTTTGGTGAAAACTTATTTTGGCTTCTACGTTATGGAAGCTGAATAAATCACATAAAAAGGAATCATTGAATCTAAAGTACAGAAACATTTTTTCTGTTGTGTCTCGGGATAGCCGAAGTTTTAACCGTACTACCCTGGCCCGTTAGAGCATCCACAGCGCATCGCCGCTTAACTAGGCGCTAAAGGAATAAAAATAAATCAGATTAATAATCAAATAAAGTAGTGAAGCGCCCAGGCCCGCAACGCGCTCACGCTTGTTTGAGACGCTACGAAGACCTGCGATCGATGCGCGCGAGGCAAAGAAATAAGCTAGCGCCGGTCGATTGATTTTGCGCCGGGCGCCCAGGATGGAAGGGCCGAACTACCGATCGAGAGGGATTAGAATCCTGGCGTCGGCTGTTAAGCGCCGCGCTGTGGATGCTCTTAGTGGAGGCCCAAGTGCAGTTGTGTGTCGGGCTTAGTCCCACATGGAGAGTTTAGAAAAAGTTTTGACTGGCATATATTCCCTTGTTCCAACCATGGTACTTCCGGAATAACCTTTTTACACGAAGCAAGGACGAAACCTTAAGCGAATTTGGGCCAGGGTATTAATTAACACAATAAAGCTATGAACGAGAGGCTACAGATTAGAGTTCTGTAAATTGATTTCCACCCTCCCATCACCCAGCTGCATACAAGAAAGAAATCACAATAATATTTGATTTATGTGTCCACTGTCTTCTAGATCTTTTACTTGCACTTTTGAGAATGAGCTGGCCTTAGCAAAAGCTCGATTATTGGCGTGGCCATCTCTGGTCAGGCTGTAAGTGGGCACGCTAGCGGCTGTCCACCAGCTGACCCACCTGTGCCGTATAAACTAGTGGGGCTGCCGCTTCTCTCCGTTTAAATCGTTAACTGCATAGCGGCGTCCATCTGCCCCAATTAATCCCGCGAACTTCACGCAAATACAGAGTACTTTATGGACCAGCGTTAGTTCCATCCCCTTTTTTTTCATCTTCCGTTTCTTGACAGCGCTCAGATCCCGGCCACGCGCTTGTGCACTGCATCCTCCGCCGCCTGCTTGCTCCTCAGGCTGTCGACCCCGTGCTGCGCCAGCCCCCGCCGCCGCCCGCCTGTTGCCGGCAAAGGCCATCAAGATACGACTCCGTGTCTTCCATGGTCATCGCCCCATCTCCCAGCCACCGAGCCTCTCGCCATCCTATCCTCAACGCAGTCGCGCGCCGCCGCCTGGATGAGGCCTCCGGGCTGAGCTTGCGTGCCGGACGGCCGTGCTCAAATTCTTCAAGTAGCACCTCAAACCAAAACTGAAGAACAATTTATCAAACAAAATTGGGATGCTGAGCGCCTCCCTGAATCAGTTACATGGGCTTGCCGCCCGTGCCCATTTGTGTTACATGGGACACCCGGTTACTCCCAATTAAATTTTCCAGATAGATTGCTCATCCGAATCAGTTACAGCTCTGCACATTGCTCATCCGGATCGGCACCAAGTACGGCCTACGGGCAAAAAATTCTCTGGGACTAGGCCACAGCGCCCTCCTCGTGAGGCCGAGCAGGTCCAAAAGCTTGCCAGTGACGCGGTTGCGCACGCGCGCCGGCTGGCCGATGACGCGAGCGGCGAGTCCGTCCAGCAATATGCCCACTGGTGGCCGCGGTCGAGACCCAACGTCATGCCAAGGTCCACCACCGACGGCGGGTGCGAGAGGGCGAGGCGGTCGGTGATGCCCTGCACGAAGCACAACGCGACTCGCTGGAACGCCGTGCCGTGCACTGGTGTGCAGCAGCGCCTCGGAGGCAGGCCACCAGCCCGGCTCGTGCATGCCATCAGCACCACCGCCGCCGTCACGCGCAGCGACCACCGCCTCGCCTTTCTCCTGCTGGAAGTCCACTCACGGCGACTCGATAGCGACTCCAGAGGCCTCGACCTTCTGGTTGCAGCTCTCCATTGGGGAGACGGCACTAGCGGCGTTCAAGGACGTGGCAGCGCAGTTGCTTCTTGCCCTCGCTGTCGACATCTCCGGCAGTCGCGGCAACCAGCGCAGCTCGCTGAACCTCGCCGCCGCCCTGCTTCTTCCCATCGACATGGCCGGATGGTTCGCCATGGAACTCGCGGGACGCTTGATGCTCTCCACAGAGCTCGCTGGACACCTTATGGAAGGGATGGAGGCGGCCGAAGAAGAGAAGTAGAGGGATGGGGCAGAGACGGTGGCGCAGTACCTTCGGGCATGGCGCCCGCCTCCATCGCAGGGGTCTAGACACGGCACGGTGGCGGCGGTAGTGGGCGAGCCGTGACTGCCCGCCACGATTCTACTCGTGTCCATGGGTGTCCCAATTAGCCAATTAAGTGGGTTTGGGCTGGCGGCGCCGTGGGCAGCCCATCCCCACTTACAGGCCTAATCTCTGGAGTTCCCATGATAAGAGATGGCTACTTTTGAGAATGAGCTGGTCTTAGCAAAAGCTCGGTTATTGGCGTGGCCATCTCTGGGGTTCACATGATAAGAGATGGCTGGATCTTTGCATAAACGCTATATCATTCACTTACAAGTTTGCTGTCCCATCCTGGCAGTGGAGAGAACTCAGACTCAGGGTAGTAAGCTCCTCTAGAGCAGCCTATGGGCACATCATACCCACATTAATTGTTGGAATACATCATGCAAGGTGTCCAGTGGTTGGAGCAAAGTTGTAAATTACCTTTCACGTGCGAACTCGTGGACAAAAAAGAGAAGAAACATTGTTACAGAACGTCCATTTAGTGAGAAACCTTCTGAAGGAGCATTGAATTTAAATTTGCGTGTAGTTCTGACTGAGTCGTAATGCATGATAAGCTTGTAAAATTGAACCGAACAGCTTACTTATTTGAATTGGTGAGATATGAGAAGCGTAGCATGTCGAACATATAGAACACATTTGAGCCACAAACACATGTCCATGTGATTATTTTTAAGCAGGTTGACCTATATTAGCCTGGCATTTGATTCCCTTTGCCAGTATTCTAGAATATAGTTCTGCAACCTTGGCTTTAAACCACTCAGAAGTCCCTTGATAAATTTCTCGACCTGGGGCAGTACTATCTACTTTTTTGTTAGCTATTATTATTATTATTATTTTTTTTCTACTGATTCTTTAGGGTTACTGATGAAAGATAGGATATATGTTAGTACACCTTATGCCAGTATATTGATTGGAAATTCTAAATTTTCAGGCACATGTTGGCATAGCTCTTCTAAATGCTGAACCGGTGCAGAAAGCTGACTCGAAATCACAGTCATCCAAACTTGAAAGCAAATCAGGGAAGTTGAAAAAACCGAAACCTGCTAATGAGTCATCATCACAATTGGTCCCACCAGCTAGCAGTTCCCCTAAAGCACCCAGCAGCCGCCCCTTGACTGCTGCTGAGAAACAGCGAGAAAAGCTGCAGAAGATGTTAGATGAAATGAAAGAAGAAGGTGATGGCCGAGCACCGGTTGTGCAGCTTGGTGATGCTTCCATGGCCTCACCTTTCACAGCAAAGCATGCCTCTGTTGCCCCCACGCTTGATATCATCCGCCAGGGGAGAAGCACCCTAGTCACTACACTCCAGATGTTCAAAATTCTTGGACTCAACTGCCTTGCAACAGCATACGTTCTCAGTGTAATGTACTTGGATGGTGTCAAACTGGGTGATGTTCAAGCTACAATCAGTGGTGTCTTCGCTGCGGCTTTCTTCCTCTTCATTTCCCATGCTCGTCCACTTCAAGCACTATCTGCAGAGCGCCCTCATCCTAACATCTTCTGCGCATACGTCTTCCTTTCTATTCTTGGCCAGTTTGCAATGCACTTGCTCTTTTTGATGTCAGCTGTCAAGGAAGCATCCAAGTATATGCCAGAGGAATGCATTGAGCCTGATTCAGAGTTCCATCCGAACCTTGTGAACACAGTTTCATACATGGTGAACATGATGATCCAGGTGGCAACCTTTGCTGTAAACTACATGGGCCACCCATTTAACCAGAGTATATCAGAGAACAAGCCTTTCAAGTACGCCCTCTATGCAGCTGTTGCTTTCTTCACAGTGATCACATCGGATATGTTCAGGGATCTGAATGACTATATGAAGCTTGAACCCTTGCCTGAAGGAATGAGGGGCCAATTGATGCTTTGGGCTATGCTTATGTTCTGTGGTTGCTATGGATGGGAGCGGTTTTTGCGATGGGCATTCCCGGGCAAGATGCCAGCATGGGAGAAGCGCCAGAAACAGGCAGTTGCAAACAAAGACAAAAAGGAGGCGTAGGATCTTGTTTTCTTTTTTTCCATCACTGTTCCGTTCTTTACCCTACACAGGCCGTTTCTCATTTGGCAGAGATCTTGTCACTAGTGAACTGATCATGATTGCACTCTAATATGTAGTTTAGGAGAATTTTGTCAGGCTCTAAGTTCTATTTGTAGGAGGATACAGTGTTACTCAACATACATGCCTGGTGTGGAGGCTCAAAATTTTCAGGTTCCATACCTTTTGCTAATGATATGAATATGGATGAACATACCATTGAACACTCCGATGATTTATGAGTTATCTACTGTTATGAGTTACTCCCTACGTCCCATAATAATCCCATGATAGTATATTGGTTGTAATAACATCTTATATCATGGGACGGAGTGAGTATGTTGTATTATGTGCCTTTTATAACATATTGAAGGACAATTTATCGTTACCAGCAGTGCAACGATTCTTCCGTGCCACAAGTTTGGCTTCTGGAATCTGGATCCAACACTTCTGACATTCTGTCATCATCGTGTATATATATGATGAGATGCAATTTTGCAATGTGTCAGTGGTACTTTTTACGGTCTGTTCGTCTCCTGCTGTCATGCATTTTCGTGGGTGCTGGGATTGCGTTGCTACCTGTTGGTACAAACTTCGCCGAGTTCAACGTTGTTGAGTTGCGTTCCACTGGATCGGTGGCGCGCGGCCTAACTTTGGCTTGCAAAACCTCACCCGTCAACTTGTTAGCGAGAGCTTGCGATTTGATAATTTGACCTGAAAAGTCCACGCTCGACCATTTCAGCGGCAGGCCTGTAGCCCTGCACCCACCATACGTAAATGCTACACGTCCTCCACTTCAGAGATAATAGAAGAGAATTGCAGCGTTTAGTCCAAGTGGTAAAAGTTTCACACGAGCAAACGGCAGGCACAACAAACGCACAGCCAACTTAGAGCTTCGACACGGATTGGAAGTAGCATGTTTTGTCCTTAAAGGAAAAAAAAATTAGCATGTATTAAGTGTGACCTATGTTTCAGGGGAATTCCCAACGGGGAGAGAACGGGGCTAATGTCCGATTATCAATCTGACCACACAATTTTTTCTGTATGTCTTCCTTTGATCCCAACATGTTACCCCTATACCTAGTGGGGAAGGACGAAAATTTCATGAGGAGGGTGAACTCAAAAGAATGATGCAAGGACTGAAATAGTACCGAGACATTAACACTATATATGATTGTAACCACTCATTACAATAGAAATATAAACATATTTGAATATAAATAAAACCTAAAAACATACTTCTTGCAAATCTCTACTCTTTTTTTAAAAAAATGTTCTAGATTTTTTGTGAGGCAAGAGCCGTGTTCTACGGTATATTTTTCATTAATTAGTAAATACTCCAAAGTAATTAAATGTGACCTGGTTTCGGCCAGTCTATGTAAGTTGTCCAAAGTACTCTCAAACCCTACTTAAATACCACACATAGGAAATGTTTAGAGTCATTTTTTTTTGTTAAAATTAGAATTAGCTATTGTAGATAGAAAGAGTTGGTTTCCGAATAGACTAGATGTAGTCCTTGTTTTCGGTTCGTAATCGATTTTATGCAGTATTACTAAAACATGCATAACTTTGTCATACGAATTCCGTTTTTTACGTACGACTACTCAAATTGTTCAGAAAAAACACGTGCATAAGAATTTTTTTGTCAAAAATCTAGGTAGGGCGGCTGCCCCTACCTTGCCCTAAGGAGAGCTTTGCCCCGGCCCTATCCGAAGTCATGTATGTGTCGTCATGGACTATTTTGTTTATATAAAGATATCGAGTACAACATAGACGCACACAATCAAGTAACACATATTTAAGGCTGGATTCGTGTCATATGTTATCGACTATATAGATGGACACCATCATGGCGTCATTCACATATCGTTCTTTCTCTTTGCTTCATGCTCATTTTCTTCTGGTTGTATATAGTTGCTAAATAATCTAGTGACCAGTCGGTGGTGTCGACATGGAGGAGAATACTAGGTGGTGTGAAAGCATCATTAAGTTTAGGGAGGCATGCCAGTAATTTTCTTAGCCGACGCACACATAGGTAGCATGTAGGACATGGCGTTTTGACTCATAGGAGCATCTAGTCTCACTATGAAAAGAAAATTTTAAAAAATATTTAAAATATCAAAAAAATCTGAAATAAAATTTCGAGTGTACCTCTTAACATTTTATGTTGGCACATAAAGTTTCACGAAAAAATAATGTTTTTGTGTTCGGTATAAAAAAGACAAATTTGATGCTCAAAAATAACATTTTAGTGGGCATGTTTTTGTCTTTTTTACACAGGGCACACAAAATGTCTTTTCTTCACAAAAATTTGTGTGCCTACATAAAATGTTTGTATGTTCATCCGATTTTTTTCCAGAAACTTTGGACATTGCTAAATATGTTTTTCATAATAGGATCATCTAGACCTACAACTTAAAATGGATTTCCGCATTATATGCATACACTCGCACAATGTCTATGGCAGATTTTCGTTGATATGGCAAATTGGCCCCACATCTCAGAGGGCAGAAAAATGCTTGGCACCATCCACGAGTACGCGTAGCGCAAGCGGGTAGATATGCACATAACCCCATTTCTCCCCAAAACAAAACAAGAAAATATCTATATACTCCCCGAACTCGTCCCACATCGAGCAAACCGCGTCCCAACCGAAATCCCCAATTCCCCACCCAGAGAGCGATGGCGTCGGTGACGGAGATGCAGCCGCTGGCGCCGTCGGGGTACCGCCGGGCGCCGGAGATGAAGGAGAAGGTGGAGGCGTCGTTCGTGGACCTGGAGGCCGGGAACGGGGAGGCGCTCTACCCCGGGATCTCGCGCGGGGAGAACCCTCCGCTGGGGCTTCATCCGCAAGGTCTACGGCATCCTCTGCGCGCAGCTGCTCCTCACCACCGTCGTCTCCGCCGTCACCGTCTTCCACCCCCCTCAACGCCACGCTCTCCTCCTCGCCGGTCCTCGCGCTCCTGCTTGCTGTCGTCCCCTTCATCCGTAAGTGCTCTAGTCTTCTCCTACGTCTGATGCTGTGCTTGACCGTATCGTGGCGCGCTTGTGTGTATCCTTCTGTGACGAATCTGATGATGCCCACCCAGAAATTCGTTGACCTTCACCCTGATTAGCAGTTCGATTTACTCGTTGGTTGAATCGGATGTTTTGTTGTTATGTTGGATGCTCAGCTACTCGAATTAACTGTGTAGATCCAGGATCTAGCGAGTTCAAGATGGAATAGTCTGATCCAGTGGATTTTAGTTACATATAATTGTTTTTTTCAAATAAAACATTGCGAATTAAGATGGAACATAACCCATGATTATATGCACCATAGGATATGTTTGCTAAAACTTCTATCATGCCCTTAGTTGCGTGAGATATTGTATTATAGTATGGTCGTCTTTGTGTGCCACGAGATTGTATGAAGGGTTCTATGCACCTTTGTTTTGCCTCCAAACCACATGACCTGAAGATATCTGAGTTTCTTCGGACAACCGAATAATGTACAGTTAAGTTTGGTGTGTACCCTACAAGGCAGAGTGGACCACTGTTCTTAATACAGGCCATGATGGTGGCCACTCAAGCTAGCACTTGTATGAGTTTACATTAAATGTCAAGGTTTAGCAGGCCTTGATAGCAGTTTAACGTGCCTTGCGGTGTGGTAAAGGCCTTTGTAGCAGTCAAAATGATTAATTGTGCTATTTGTTGTACTTCCTTGATAACCGATACACATTGGCTTCCCCAACAAGCTAACTGGCAACACGAAACATGGCTGAGATAGTGTTTGACACTTTCGACCCAAATGAAAAGTGAGGAGGAGGACTTCATACTTGATGATGAATCTGATAGTGTTTTAGTTAATGAGTTTGTGCGATAGTTACCGTGAATAAGATGCAGGTAGAGCTAGTCTTGTATCTAAGGAACTGTAATAAGTATCAACACTAATTTACCTGATATTGCTCTTGTATTTGTAGTGTAGGGGTGTACCTGTAGGTTATAATGGTTGCTGTTTGCTATATGTTGAAAGTTCAAGCTAGTAGTTTTTTGATTAATTTATAACTCATTAGTCAGTTGTGTTTTCTCCATAGTCATATTACCCACAAATGTTGCATTTGTTAATTAAAACCCCTTCCGGCAATAACACTTATAGCTGTCAACAATAATTCTAGGTGTGGCGGCCTCGCAGTAACTAATTATTACTAATTAGAACATTGGGTTGGGCTCTCCTCGATATATATAAGATGTCAACGTTCCTTTCTGAATTTTTCCCTGAGCAAACTGATTTCTGGTAAAATCTTGCTTCCATAATTGGATCGTATAGCTGAATTGTCTTTCTTTTTGTTTTTATGCTGAACAATTAGACAAACACATGATAAATTTCCTAATGATTAGTTCAGTAGGATATGGAGAAATAATTAAGCAGAAGTCTGAACTCCAGATCAGAGAGTGCAAGAGAACAAATATTCTGGCCTTTGTTGATGTGATCATGTCTATGTTAGTGTTTACATCAGGCAGCAACCCCCCCTCCTCCCCTTCCCCCACACCCCCTCCAAAATCCTCTTTTGGGTTCGCCGATCGGATGACAGTTCATTTTTGTTATTTCGTATCAGAAAATTGATATTGTTTACCTGACAGCTAATTTTGTGATATTTTGTTGCAGTGATGATCCCATTGTATCACTACCAGCATAGGCACCCACACAATTTAGTTTTCCTGGGTTTGTTCACTCTATGCTTGAGCTTCAGCATTGGTGTGGCGTGTGCAAACACTGAAGGTTTGTTTTTTTCGTAAAGTTGTTTTCATTTTTTTCTTGTATTACAGACTAGTTTTCTTAATGGTTCATTTGCATATTGCAGGAACAATTGTGCTCCAGGCATTGGTACTGACTTCAGCTGTGGTTGTCTCTCTGACTGCATACACATTCTGGGCCTCAAAGAAGGGCAAGGAATTTGGTTATCTTGGACCATTTCTGTTCTCTGCTCTCACTATCCTTGTCATAACAAGCTTTATCCAGGTAACGTGCACGATGAACTTTGACAAGAGCGTTTTAACTGACTTGCGTAGAAGTACTCCAGTTGAACACTCCGCTAGTTGTAACACTTGTGCCACAAAATGCTGTGTTGCAGGTTTTCTTCCCATTTGGACCTGCATCCAATGTTGTGATTGGCGGGTTTGGAGCTCTGGTCTTCTCAGGCTTCATCATCTACGACACCGAGAACTTGATAAAGCGTCACACATATGACGAGTACATCTGGGCGTCTGTGGAGCTTTACCTCGACATCCTCAACCTGTTCCTCACCATCCTTCAGATGCTCAAGCAAAATGAGAACTAACGGGTTCCATCTGAACCACCAGGACCTTGTGCCAACTCGGGCAGGTCCCATCCTTTATCTGAGTCTTTTGAACTGCAATCTATGTAACTCGGAAGACCTTGTTATGAGTTTTGCCATCCAGAGGATGTCACCGAAGTACGACATATGTATAGGTGTTCTAGCGTGAGTCTTTGTGTCTATTTCAAACAGTCAGTGATCTTATGGACGATTGTGCCATGGTGCCAATAATTGTTACGTCGTGTCGTTTGTACTATGTGTTGCTTGTACCCTTCCTGCACTTTTGGCACAATGTTTGAAGTTTATGCTAGAACATGAATGTGGCACATGGCATGTGGTATGGCCTGCAGCTGGGCTGATTGAATGATTTGGGGGTCGCGTGCTATATTTGACGGGGAAGGCATGTCTACTTTTGGCGGCGCTGTCATGGAAATCTGGTACTTCCAACTCTGCGAGAAGATCCTACAACTACAAGTACATAGTTGGCTTGGGCTTCCCAGAATCCAGGCTACCGTATCACGGGCTGAACAAACTTTTCTTGAACGAACTATGTACTTGTAGTTGTATATGACCCAAATCTCTCACGGTAGACCCAGAATCCAGGCTACCGTACTTGTACTTGTAGTTGTATCAAAGAGTGGTGTCAAAACACCCGTGCATCGAGACAAACATGACAAGCGAAGCCATGACCTTTCTATATGACCCCTTCTTGCAGATCACGTTGATCCACCAATCCTTGACGGTGTGAATGGATTGCCAATCACTTGGCATGACATTATTAAGTCCCAACCAAGTCTTCAACGAGGACCAAACACGGGTGGTGAAACGACACTTGAAAATGAGGTGAGTGGCCATCTATTGCACTTGGTTGCCAAGCTTACAAAACCTACAATTTTGCCACCCCTTTGATCAAATCTATCCGCCATCCCAGCACGGTTTTGAAGGATCAACCAATTGACAATTTTCCCACTTAGGAGGGGCTCAAGGTTTCCAAACCAATGGGCATCGTCGAGGTGGTGTGACCCCAAAATTGCATCTTGTAGGCCGATTTGGGGACGAACACGAACACCACTATTGTTGGTGAGCTTCCAAACAATAGTATCGGGGACATAATGTTGGATTTTGAACACCATCAAGCATTGTGACACTATTGCATTGTGACATTGTCTCCCCTCAGGACCTTCCCACAACCCTACTGAACCAATCTAATCTGATCATCTGTCTGCTACACTCCAAATCCATCGGCTGCAACGGGCAAACGGCCAAGCCCGACACACGCCGGCGCCCGGCCCGCCACTTCCCCACGTCCATTTCCTCGAGAAGCCAAACCCCGACCACTTGCCGCCGGCCATCCACCACCACCCCACCCGATCCCCTCGGGAAACTGTGCGTCCACGGCGCAAATGATTGAATGCCTGAAGCTGCCTACCACCATAACGGACGGGCCCTTTTCCAGTAGTTTTCTGCCTTTTTCCCCGCGCCGATCTTTCCTTCCGACGCCGGGTCCCCATCCCACGGCCGGCCGGTGAGAGGTACGACAGGCCGAGCTAAAGCAACGGTGGCCGGCGGTCGCCTCGTGCCGGCGACTCCCAGCCACCCGCGCAAAGCGCGCCGCAGCCCCCCTCTTAATTCTTTCCTTTTCCCCGGACGACAGCACCGCACTGCTCCGGATATCGATCATGCCCGTGTGTCTCTGTGCCATGCTTCACATGAACTTGCACAAGATTCTGCGAGGGAAAGTCAGAAGACTGATGGAGATTGAGATTGCAGGGTGATGATGATGATGATGATATTGCGTTCGGGAATGCGTTGAAACTGGAATAGAGAATGTGGAACGCTTGCAGCTGCAGCTGCAGGCAGGGATGGAGGAGATTCTGAAAGGGGAACTTTGGACGTGTGTCAGATAAATCATCAACGCATTGTTCATTAGTCCCTTTAGCTAGATCCCGTTGATTTCGTAACGTATAAAGCCTTGCCTTTCCTCTGTATAACAATCAGTGGCTTTAAATAATTTTCATCTCATGGAGTTTTGGGCTGTAGAAACTCACAAAATTATAATATGCAAGATAATTGGTATCAGATTTATCGAAGAGTCGTCGTCAACAAATAATATGATCCCGGGAAAATTTCTTTTGCGGTTTGTAAGCATCATTGCTATTTTATTTGTTTTGCCACGGTAGAATTCTTAATATATACAACACCCCCTTTCGATTCAAATCAACCACATGTCGAAAAGCCGTGAAAATTAAAAATCGCAACACAATATAAGAGGCCAGGAAAATAGCAAAACCTTAATGTCTACTAGTTATTATACACACACAATGCACGTTTTATCTAGTAGATAAACTATTTATCCCAGTATAAAGTGAACTCTTGGATTGTTTCTTGTAAATTTGTGGACTACCATTTGAAAAAACACCATATAGATAAACAGGATCACAAAGAAATAAGAGTTAGGTTGTAAGCCTCCCCGATTCCGAAAGAGGGATTGTAAAGAGTATAATTAAGTGATTAAGTCTGCAACTAAAACAGTTTTCTGGTTGATCCGTAGGTTAGAATAAGATTCCGAAAATTGGTTGCACCAAACCCTAACATGTGTTTTTATATTGTTATAAATAAACCTAAAATCTGAGCACACATGTTAGTGATGTAAGCAAGCTATCCAGATATTCAGGCTTAGTTGTTATGATACTTGAAAAACCACCATTTTCTACAAAAACTTTATTCTATATATATAGGAAAATGGTTCCATACCCCTGGGTGTACGTACTCCCACGCGTCAATATACCACAAAGATGAACCGACTATACCTTTTATCATTTTTAATATATTTAATTATTTAATAGTAGATACCCCAAAGTGACTTATGTGGAAATTCTCATATGAATCTACAAATTTTATATTATTTGCACATATACTGCTTTTCTATACGTAAAAAAGGTATATTAAAAAACCGAGGACCCTGATGATACTTTTTTTCATACTACTTGTATAGAGGTATATTAAAATAATTATTGAGGTATAAAAAAATTATAAAGAGGTATTATACCCTCGTATGTGAGGTATATTGAATGTGGGAGTATGTATGCCCAGGAGTATATAATAGGAGGTCTTTGACGCGGTTGGATGGATGTCGGGGCGGCGGCCCCGGAAGGTGGTGATGGAGGACCGCGCCGGGCATGGAGGGTCGGTTGGATGCCGAGACGGTGGTCTCGGATTGCGGCGGTTCTCGAAGTGTCGGAGCTACACATGATGGGGGTTTCCAGTAGTGTGCTTTATCCTCGTTCGTCGGGGCAGCCTATCCCAGCTCCCCATAGCTGGTTGGCTTCTCTCCTCCGCAGCGATGGTGAGGACGGCGTTCGATGATGCGGTGCTTCGCGAGGCGTCTCCCGTGCGCTTTTTGGAGCATGTCGGTCCTTTCCACCTCTCATTGGCATGCTATGCCGGATCTGGCTTGCTCGATCAAAGGTGTGGTGTGGGCACGACGCGTGGGGGTTTTTCTTCGTCGGCTTCGTGTTGTTTGTCAGTGTGCTTAGGTGGTTTCTCTATGGTTCTCGCCGCTTCGTCGGCGCCTTTGTATCTGGTTTTCGCCCAGTTTCCCCAAATAAACTGGGCAACTCTCTTCTTCTTAATGAAAGACAGTGCTCCTGTTGGTTACTCGATTTTTTTATTAATTTCTTAGCAAAAATGTTCCTCCAATAATTATTAATGTACAAATTCTGGTTATATTTTAAAGTGTAAATGATAATATTAGTTTGAAAGCTTTGTTTCCTAAATCAAACATACAATAATACCATGGTCTTAGTTAGGACTTCACGGTTCTATAGTAATCAATGATAATTTGTGGTACAATCAATAGAAATTCAACAAATAGGATTTTTTGAGGACATGGGTATTAGGGAGCTAGATGCAAGTATACTTGAGAACAACTATAATTTGGTCTAGGAAATGTATTCAAGACAAGTCAACCAACTAAACATGTGATGGTTGTTTGTAATTTTGACTTGAATTCACTCTCATGCCCTGTACGACTAGAGGGGTCTGCTTCTTATGTTAGGATTTTAGGCCTACACCCAATATTTCCTTGCACCCTACCTTGGTGTTCGATATGATTTAACAAAGTTCAGTCGTGGTTATATTGACCCCAAAACTAAGTGCTTCATCGTTCTCAAGTGAGCACATTTGATGGAATAGATAACGAAGCAAATAATAATATGCCTTCAAGTTTTTGTGTTTATCTCGTCGACCGCGATGAGCAAATCATCAATACAACAATCTTAGGGACATAATTCCACTTCAAATAATGTGGGAATATTACAAACGACCATAGTAGTTAGTACGATCTATGTGACGTAATAAGAACTAAAAGAGAAAATAACTCTTAAAATTTGTCTATAATGAAGTCATGCATCTCGTACCAGCATCAAGCATTAGAGTACACTTAGTAGCATATTTTGTTATGAATAATAAATGACCATCGGAAACCATCACTGGGTGCTAAGCTAATATGAAATTTTGGATACGTTTCACGTTTCAGATAGAAAAGGCTAGATTATAGTATCTAACCACACCAGATTCTGAAGAAAGATGTAGGAAGATAGAAAGAAAGTGAGGCAGCAATTTGTTCTCATCAAGTGTTTTTAGGAAGGAAAAACTAGAGTAGCTTGTAGAGTACATGTCCTAATCACAAGAGAGGATATGAAATAGTAGAGAGTGTCTATTTTATTAGTAAATAAGAAGTATAATATCCTTCGTCATAGATCTAATTACTAAACACGTGTAATGATACATTAATTATTATCAAAAATAATATAGCAGACTAAACCATAATTGCATGTTTTAGCAATCTTACTCTTCCATCCATCAACGCATCAATGAGAAAAAATAACATCTTATTCGTAGGAGCATACAACGTCACTTACTACTTGGGATATATAAGTTCTGATCAATTTTATGACTTAGCACATAACATAGAAAAATAACATAACAATACTAACAACATGAAAATCACTTGGCACCTTTGAGATATAAGTTTAAATTAGGTTTTGTTTTCTCACTAATATTTGTACGCACCATGTTTTTATTTTTACGTTGCCATGTTATCATATGTTTTACATGGGTTTAATAAATTAGTTAGCGAGTTATATTTGACAATGCCACTTGTTCGATCGCTTCAGTTTTATTTTGTAGCTGATTGTTAAATAAGGCTTCCTCTAATACAACCGAAATGCATACAAAGAGACCAAAATAAAAATAATTACTTATTGGAACATTGATGCCAAATAAAAAATGTAAATGATTAATCTCACTACGTTAGACTTTCAGGTGATCTGGTTGCACCTAGATTTTTCTCTTCGAATACGCTCACGATTAGATCCCATCTTAATATGTTCAGTGTCATATTATAATATGTTAGAAATTCATCATAGTAGGAATGATATGATACCAAATAGTAAACCTATATGGCATTAGACATTTCACTGTTATGCAAATCGAGAGAACAAGTATTGAAGTGTTATTATGAAGAAGTAAAAGTTGCATCAAGCCATCGAAGTACTATAATCCAGATGCTAGATGTGTCAAAACGACGGTCAATGACCTTGTAACTAAATGTCTGTAACCTGGTAATTCGTCACTCGCAATGTGTGAACTCATTTACTACTACTTGATAACTATGATGCAAAAAATGGCAGTGAAAACATATCAACATAGGATTTCGTTTTGACGATCTCGTTAAAATACACACATGGAGAAAACGATTCCTAGTTCAGGGTCAAGAATTAAGAGATTTTATAAAACATATCAACATAGGATTTCGTTTTGACGATCTCGTTAAAATACATACATCAAAAAAATTATTCCTAGTTCAGGGGTCAAGAATTAAGAGATTTTATAAAACAACTCAATGCATATATGGGATTATACGGTCAATTCTTTGGAGCGCATATAATTTACAAATTAGCACAAATTTCTGTCAATAGGGTCAACGACGGGGTAGCACTATAGGGCACATCATTTCTAATGTAGTAGTTAAAATATATAAAGTAAAATTAGAGACATAAAAAAAAACAAGGAATTGCATCTACTAGAAAATGTACACGTGCTGCAAGTTTTCTTATCTAGTGTATAAACTATGTCTCCCCAAATAAGATTCAACTAGATACAAAACTCTACTTGTGATTTTCAAAAAAATTGTCCATGGCATTTCATAAGCATATTATATGAAGATACAAATATGGCTAGATCATCTAGTCATGACAAAGCTTCACACACCTTTTGCAATCCCTCCTAATTTGAAAATAGGGTTATAAAGAGTAACTATAGGAGGTGTCCAGGTTTGGCTCTCAAAGTGTACAGTGAAATCGAATAAATGTTATTTTATATTTAGAATAATCTTATTTTTGTAAAACACATGCTCGTGTCTTTTATGTATGTGCTAAAATTCACAAAGAAAAATATATGTTTTGCCTTCAAAAACCAAAATGCTTTACTCTAAAACGATTTTTTTTTTTAAAAAGTCTCATTATTCATGGCGGCCACAAAGCTTTCATTTACTATGAAAATTTATTTGTACACACAAGGCACAAACATGTACATGAGTAAACTATTTCATATTGTTTTATAAATTAAGAGATTAGTCAATTTTATGGCACCATTACACGATTAAATATGTAACTAAGAATTTTTTTAAGTATTCAACTTAGTTTTTGAGTGACATTAGATGGTATGGATATCATGGTTTGTGTCAAACTCAAACTCTCACTTTTTATAGACATAGATAAGTACGGAATATTCTAGAGTGCATATATTTATTTAGGCCTGTAAATGATCTAGATTTTTTTTTGGCTTAGTGGTAATGAGATTTTAAATAGTGACCACTGGGTCTATAAAAATCTTGGTTGTAACAATATTTTTAAAGTTTTTCGCACATTCATAAGACCAACGACGGCAAGAGAAAAGCTTGGGTGCTAGTGTATGCTTTGTATTATATTCATAATTATCAATATTTCTAATTGTAATATGAACTCTATTAATTTATTAATTTATGAAAAGTAACTTATTTCAAGATTAGGTTATTTCTGAACAAGAACTAGTTATATCATAAAGTGTAAACAATGCGATCAATTTCAAAAACACTTTATCTTCAATTCTTTCAGATATACAATTATTACTAAGGTCTAACTTAGGATTTACCAATATGTTAGTTAACCAATGACAATTTTGTGGGAAGTCACTTAAAATCCAACAAACCGAAAAAGGTTTAGGATATTACCAAGATGTATTTAGTTATCTATATATTTTTGTTGTTATGTTATTTGAAAAAAGTGACAATCATTTCGGGAGATGTAGTCTTATCCACGAAGACTCAGCATAGTGATCCACCAACAACAATGAGAGAGGTTCAAGGGATTTAAAGAAATGACAGCATTAAGAGCACGGTCACACGGGGCAGCATAACTGAGCACCATGTTGGTGACACGACAAAAAACAACCTTGGTGCAACTATGAACAAAGTAGCGAAGTAGTTGCACATACCTTCATGATCCAGGTACCTGTTTTTGTGCAACTTCATATCATAATTTTTATTTTATTTTCTACGCTAGCACAAATCTTACGTTATTGTACTAAATAATCTTCTTACCCCGTGTTTGCTCAAACCAAGCATTCAGATGCACCACAAAATAAAATATAGGCGTGAAATTTTCTTATTGCCTTAGTAAATATGTTTGAAATCTAAATGTTCCTAAGCTAACATTGAGCTTGTATAACATTATATTCAACTTCTTTTCATATAAAAACTATAGTGAAGTCATACGTACATACATACACGTCCAATTTCCATCGCATCTCAACAGCTACAAAATCAAGTGCAACCTTTTATAAGTTAGATTCAACCTTCTATGGTCACTAATAAGTTAGATTCAACTAATCTTCACCCCTCCTTTGTTTTTCCTTTAAAAACACGGAACCTACAAGTTAGTGCTTAGATGTGCATAACAATTAACAAACAAGGTTACCGCAACTGTAATCTTTTTTACAACAAACATTATTAAAAATAAAAAAATTGAAGTATCAAGAGCTGAAAATGACAGCATACAAGTAGACAAATTGAGAGTTTCTTAATTAGTAAACAGTTTGACTTGCGGGATATTTGTTTCGGCCTATAAGGTTCGTTCGAATCTTGTTTGTTTGCTGTTCTTGCTACATTTTTGGCGCATTGTCATCAATTTTACGATGATCCTCTGAATCCATGTACAAGGTACAGATCACTACATGAATTGGATCCAGTTTGATCATTTGCTAGGAAAGGGAATTGTTTAAAAGTTTTAGCAGTAGCTTTTTCTTTCTGCCAACCAAACAATAGAATTAGACACAACAGAATATACTAAGAAAAAGGCAACACCTTTAAGTTTACAAGATCATGAAATTTGTTATTAATACAAATGTTCATTTGTCCAATCATGTGTACTTCTCT